>CM042889.1:14415607-14594445 GCA_023653495.1 Melastoma candidum | reverse complement strand
ATATATTTTTTTTATTAAAGAAAGAAAGAAAACCTTATTCGGATTTAGTTAGTGGTAAAGTCATGGGGGACGATTTTATGTTGATTCAGTTTGGGATGCTCTGAATATTACTCCTCCAGAGATGTCGGCGGCATTTTATTTTTATTAGGAATGAAATTTATGTTCCTTTTTTTATTATTTACCATTACTTTAAAAATTGTTACGGCAGACACGACTAGAGAAAGATTGGGGGGGAGTGGGGGCTCGCTGTACGATCTTTCTTTGTAATAAAGCTAGGGGGGGGGGGGGGGGGGGGGGAACGTGCGTCGGAGAAGGCGATGCCCCCCGTGTCCTCATTCCACGCCCGATTTCTCCCTTCCCGCCTGCCCTCTCTGCCACAGACGTTTCGTCGGCAGAGTTAGAACGCCTGCGCCCCTCGCCGACATCTGCCACGTCACCCTCCAAATATGGGTGAGGACAAAATTAATTGATATCACTATATAAGTTTTAATTTTTAAAATTTTAAGAATCGACGGACTCATTATCTAAAAAAATTGAATGATTAATTTATGTAATTAATTTAATTAACTTAACATGCGTCCATATTTTCTTTTCTTTTTTTTGGGGGGGGGGGGGGGGGGGGTGAATAGGCCAGGTGACGTGGACATTTGAATCACATGAAATGCAACTAAAGTAGTACATAATAACCTGTTGACACATTGGGGGGGGGGGGGGGGGGGGGGGGGAATTAATATGCAAGGGGAGGTGGGTGGGGGGGAGTGTATTCGGGGGGGGACAATAAAAGAGGTAGGGACCAATCCACCCACCTATTTCTTTTCTTATTTTAATTAATTAGATGGAAAAAAGGCCATAAATATAAGGTATTTATTTTCCTTAACCAAGGAAAGGCATCATTGTTCGGCCACAAATGTTTTTGGGCAACCCTATCGGGTGTGGGGTTGGGTAATATCTATAAAACAAAAGATGTGTAGCTGTGGTAGTAAAATCGGAAAGATTGTTGTGACCCCTGACATTTTAATACATTTGGGGTAAGCGATGCTCAGTAACTGTGTCACTTGTGTGTAAGGATAATAGGATAGAGAGCGACACGTGATCGGGACACCTATATTGGATGACGATGACCGACTATCTTAATTACCTTACTAATGTTTGTCTACATCTCTCAATCATACTCAATACTTAAGTAATCAAAATTAATGATTTTGTCGTCGCCCGAATGTAGGAACAGATGTCACTCCTCTGAAAAGCCAAAGTTTCCCAATCTGAAAGTCAAACGCGACTTTACAATATACAAAATCTTTCCGTCCAATATTACGTAACATGCTACGGATAAATCTTACATCACTCCTCCCTTGAATTTTATCACCCAAAAAGTCAAAGACGATCATCGTCATTTTCCACCTATTCAAACTCCAAAAGGCAAGAAAAACATCTAGATAAATGGTTGAGATCGAATCCTCTACCCTCGCCTCCAGTGGCTTCTATAAGTCGGACCAGGAATCGTTGTGCTCTACTACAAAGCAAGAGAAGCACGGGAAGAGAATGAAGTGGGTGGTGTAAATCGCCACCTTTATTGTATTCCGGGTGATGGTCATTCTCGGATTCGTTCTCGTTGTGATTAAAGTCAATGCACTCAAGTTCTACGTTGGTGAACTCGAAATCCAGACTCTAACCACGGATCAGTCTACTCCCTCGTTTGACACGAGGTTACTTGCGGAGATCAGGGTCAAGAACACCAACTCGGACGTGTGAACATACCTAAGAGCAACGCCAATTTCAATGCCAAGTTTTTCGGGTTCTTCGGGTTGGCGAGAACCTGAAACACTTGTCAGTTGTCGAAAATTTAAAATTTAAAAAATATTCGATAAATTTAAGAATTTCTCTTAATACCGAGCCTATGATCCATGTTCCATATTTTCCTCGTGGATGATACTTAGTAACGATGCCTCCGACGATGATTAAGCTTACGGAGTCTAGGAGGATGCATGTTAACATTTTTTTTTAAAATTAATTTTAATATTACTGGGACAGAATGGGTTGACAATGGAGGAGGAAGAGAGTGGGGGTGGTGGTGTTTTTAATCGCGATTGATCATCAAACTTTTAGTTGTAAATAACCCATCGAAGGAGAAAAACGAGAACAACAGCCGAATTACTTACAAACCCGAGAGGGAGGGAGGGAAACCCAAAATGCATTCTTGGAATGATCGGAAGAAGTTTCTTACACACTTTTGTCTTGTTCGAAAGAAGAAAAAGGAGATCATACTAATTTGGTTTTACATGATCATCCTCTCTTTGTTGCTTTGTTCTTGCTTTTATCCTCGTAATTGCCGAACAGCTAGGCAGATTCCCCCCCCCCCCCCCCCAAAAAAAAAAAAAAAAAAACAATGGTTTTCTTATTCTTGTTTTGTTCATCGAGGGCCTTCCCGTCTTTTCACCCCTCTTGACTTAATTCCGGGTAACTCATAACTAAAACCAATTTCCACATGTTATTATTATATAGGTATTTATACACTCACCTCCGACAACCCCTCTCCCTACCGTTCCATTCCACGTTCTCCCTCTAACCACCGCCGCTACGGAGAGGAATGCAGTTCCTCCTCTAAGGAAGAGAGGACCTGTCGTGTGATTTCCTTCCCTTCCACGGACAACCAAGCTTCCTACTGTCGAATTCCCCCTGCATTTCCTGGCGCGGTGAGTCGGGGCTCCGGCCAGTTGTCTCCCCTCCCCCCTTCCCTAACTCGCGCCTTGTGGCCTTCTTCCCGCCTGGAATGATTCCTGCGCGACTCGCGACCCTTTCTTACATGTTTTTCTTCTGCTGAGGTTGGAGCTGGCTGGGCTTGTTGGTTTTTGGTGCCGGTGTTAGCTTTCTGTTCTGAGTTGCTAGTTGACCAAACCCACGGGATGCGGAATTTGATCGCTTCACCGTGATTTCACTTATCGAATCGCAGTCCTTACTCGTCCGCGTTAAGGATTGGGTGGTTTTAGCTGGCGGCTTGCATGCTTGGAATTCATCCTTGCTGGTGAACTTTTTTACTGCAATTTTGGGCTATCTGTTAGGCAATGCTTTCGTTCCGTGATTTGGCTTTTGATCTTTAGCTTTACTGTGATGCTCGCATACTTCGTTCTATGTGCAGACTGCATCTGCATTTGGCGTTCGTTCCATGTGCGGTGTCTAAAAAATCCTCATGTAGAGCATGGTTGCATGTCTGATGACTGTGGTCGTTTCAGGTTCTGCTAAGACCTCAAGATGGACCGCCGGAGTTGGCCTTGGAAGAAGAAATCATCAGATAAGTCTGCTGCGGAAAAGACGGCTGCTTTATTGGACTCCGCTAATGCCGCTCTTCAAGTATCACAAGATTCTGTAGATACTGTCATTTACATTGAGCTGCTAATTTTTTTCTCATTTTTCCTTGTCCTGATCATGAGATGCGACTTTTTTACAGGATGATGTGAAGAAACTGAGTCATGTTCAGATTTCAGTCGAGACGTATTCTCATCTGACTGGCTTGGAGGAGAAAGTGAAGACATGCGAGGAGAAAGTTCAATCCTTAGAGGAAGAAGTCAAGGAACTGAACGAGAAGCTGTCGGCTGCCAATGCAGATATCACAACCAAAGAGAACATGGTTAAACAGCATACGAAAGTTGCCGAGGATGCCATTTCAGGTGAGTGCTCGATCCAACTTCCCCAACATTGTAATCAAATGATTGACTGGAAGATGTTACTCGGGGCTTCTTTCTTACGTGGTTCTGATTCCACAGGTTGGGAAAAGGCCGAGACGGAAGCTTCGGCTTTAAAAGGCCATCTGGAGTCTGTAACTCTGGAGAAGCTCGCAGCCGAAGATCGAGCGTCGCACCTGGATGGTGCTCTAAAGGAGTGCATGACTGAGATAAGGAATCTGAAGGAAGAGGATGAGAAGAATCTGGAAGAGGTGGTTCTTGCTAACACCAAGCATTTGGAAAAGGTAACAAACGAATTCGAGGCCAAAATAGTTGCCCTCAGCCAGGAACTCCTCAAATCTGAGGCCGATAATGCCGCGCTCTCAAGGTCTCTCCAGGAGCGTTCAAACATGGTCATTAAGCTCAGCGAAGAGAAGTCCAAGGCCGAGGCAGAGATAGAGCTCTTGAAGTGCAACATTGAATCGTGTGAGAGGGAGATCAGTAGACTCAAGTATGAGGTCCATTTAGTCTCCAAGGAGCTTGATATCCGAAACGAGGAGAAGAATATGAGTGTAAGATCTGCAGAAGTAGCTAACAAGCAGCACATGGAGGGTGTCAAGAAGATTGCAAAGCTAGAAGCAGAATGCCAAAGGTTACGTGGTCTGGTCCGTAAGAAGTTGCCTGGGCCTGCAGCGCTGGCCCAGATGCGAGTTGAGGTAGAGAATATGGGGAGGGAATACGGGGAGCCTCACTTCAAGAGGTCGCCCATCAAGCCTGCGAATCCTCATCGGTCTCCCGTGCTGGAATTCGGTTTTGACAACTTGCAGAAGGTCCACCGAGAAAATGAAATTCTTACTGAGCGACTGTATGCAATGGAAGAAGAGACAAAGATGCTGAAAGAAGCTTTGGCCATGAGCAACAGCGAATTGCAGGCCTCAAGGAGTACGTGTGCTCAGACAAGCAAACTTCAACTCATGGAATCACAGTTGCTCGTGTATAATGCCAGTAACCCACCTAGCCTGGCCTTGATATCTGAGGATGGAAATGAGGAAGACAGAAATGTCGCAGGATCAAGGGTCGAGCGCTCACAGTTCAAGGAAAAGAACTTCGGGAAACCAGTTAAAGACGATAGCCCTAACCATTTGGATCTAATGGACGATTTCCTCGAGATGGAAAAGTTGGCCAATAACTCAGATGAGACGATTCCTGCCACGGACAGTTTGGTTAAAAACCAACTTTCGGAACCACCTGTCTCGAGACAGGGATCTGGAGTGGATCAGTTACAATGGGTGAAGCTCCAGTCCCGTATCCTGGGTATTCTCGAGAAGACCACTGAGGCAGACAACGTGGATAAAGTGTTGGAGGAAATCAAGCAAGTCTTGCAGGAACCACGTGATCTGTCCAGCCACCAAGACGAGAAAAAACATTGCTCCGATGTTGTTTTGCTCGATGACAAAGCTACTCTCGAAGAAGTGTCTGCTGTTTGTGAATCAGATCCCAAGGCTACTGGTTGTGCTGATGAGACCTCTGGCCTCAACTTGGAATCTTCTCTGTCGCATATCTATGAATTCGTACTGCTTTTGGGTAAAGAGGCTATGGATGCTCGAGACATTTCAGTCGATAGCCGTGGCTTAGGCGAAATGATCAAGGAGTTTTCGATGACTTACCACAAATTTCTGAACAAAGACACAGACTTGGTGAATGTAGTTGACGACCTCTCTCGAGTTTTTGAAAAGGCAAAACAGTTGAAATTCAATGTTCTGGACTCCGGAGTCAGCAGTCCTGATTGCATTGACAAGGTTGCCTTGCCCGAGGATGGGGATTTCCATTGGGATTCTTCGAGGAGTGGCTGCCGAACTGGCAGTGCAAGCAACATTATGGACCTTGCTTCAAATCCTGATGTTTCTGACGACATTAACACAAATTCCGACGATGAAGCAAGTACTTCTGTTGGCGTCTTGGTGGAGGATCACGATAAATTGAGATTGGAGAATGAAAAACTGGCCAAAGATTTGGCAATATCAGAGGAAAACTTGAAGAAGATAAAATTGCAGGTTCAGGGATTGGAGCAGGCCTTGGCAGAGGTGAAGTCACAGCTGGCATCTGCTCAAAAGTCGAACAGTTTGGCCGAGACGCAGCTGAAATGTATGGCAGGGTCCTACAGGTCGCTCGAAGAGCGAGCGGAGGAACTCCAGAGGGAAGTGGAACTTCTCATGGCAAAGAACGAGAGCCTGAGTAAGGACCTTGAAGAAGAGAAGGGCAGCCACCAAGAGACCCTGGTCAAATGCAACGGCCTTGAGGAACGTTTATCGAGGTGTCGACTCGACCAGTTGTGATCCCCGACAGTCTGTTCGGTATCAGTACTCACAGTGCATTTTCTTGTCTAATTTGTCCGCAGGATGGAGAGCAGCTCATCCCAGGCAGACACCAACCTCAAAAGCAAACAAGTAAGAACTCTTGCCTAACACATTATCGTTCCCCTACGACGATGCTTAATAGGAACCTCACTTTAACTCCAACCTGGTTGCAGGAACATGATTTAGTGGCTGCGGCGGAGAAACTCGCGGAGTGCCAAGAGACCATTTTCCAGCTCGGCAAACAACTGAAAGCCTTACACCCTCAGGCGGACCTCCCACCGGCAAACGCCATGAACCTTCAGGCCATCCTCGAGCAGGCGGACGATTTCGTCCCGACCACGACGAATACACGGGCAGCCGGCGATCAATCCCCTCTTCCCTCTTACCTGGTCTCAACCAGCCCTTTGGAATCCGACCCCAACTTCATGAGATCTCCAGTCAGCTCCAAGCACCGAGCCGCATTGTCTGGGTCCTCGGCATCCTCATCCGATAGGCAATCCCGAGGGTTTAGCCGGTTCTTCTCCACGAAAGGGTAGAGGAGCTGCACCCGCCTCCCCTCCCCCTGGTCAATAAAACTTCATCCCCTCTGCGGCAAGGTGATTTGCTTCCATGTAATGAAATCGTCGGCCGTGTTTGTAAATGACCTCGGTGTCCGATAAAATATAAAGACTGCCTTTCAAGAGACAGCCTCGTCATCGTTTGATGCCTTTACAAGGGGGAAGTACGGGGAAGCGTTATGAATGGTAAATCGACCCATATGGGCCCAGGCCCAATGAAGATGAAAATGTTTAGGCCCAATAATATTAGCCCATCATCCTCCGATCTCCTCCCGGCTCGGAATCAATTACGTCAGGCCGATTCATAGTTTCATTTGAGAAATTAATATAATAATTCAAGAATGTGCCAAATTAGAGGGGGGGGGGGGGGTAGTTACGGTGTCCCAATTACGATCTCCATTAAGATGACATAATTAAGTAGCGTTTCAAAATAAGATGAAATATTTCATGATAGTAAATTTTAAATTTTGTTAAATAATTAAATTATGAAAAATACCAAAATTCAATTCATAAAAAATCGATATTTTCTAAGCTCTTTCAAAAGAAATTCGGTGTTTTGATTAACAAACTCGTAATTAAGAGCAACAACAGCTTTGATTAAAATAATTGTGGTTCGGAAGTGACAAATCGATGGAGAAATGCCTCCGACCACCAAACAACAACGGGTGCCTTACGCGTATGAATATTTTGTTGTTTTTGTAAAAGAAAAGATAGATAACTGTTGCACATGCTGATTTTTGTCCCCATCTTTTTCACCTTCACTTGGGTCCACCACCACCCACCCACCCCCCTTCCATTAAATTCTTTCCCTCCTCCTCCATGGGAGAGGACGTCGCTATATCTCCAGTGATAAAACAATATATTATTATTATTATTTTAATAATATTACGAGATATTTCTTTCGCCCATTAGTGGCAAGGCAATAGATCGCAGACAGATACCGACCAACTTCCACAGCCTGGCCACGGCTTTTAAAGCTTCTTCGGAACTTTCAGAGCCATCCCGGCCGATGCTTCGGTCTCCTGCCGCGTTCAGCGTTGTGCTCCACGGAAGATCGATGCCGCATGTACGGTCATTGCAGAGGCCCCCGAAACCCTACACGCGGGAGTTTTCATAGAGCAATCATCAAAGTATTCCTCAATTTGGGTAAGTTTCATCAATTCTTATTGTATATATTTACGAAAGGAGGAAGGAGATGGAGAAGGATGATTGCAGTGTCCGGCAATGTACGGGTGGAGTGCGTGGGATGGGGTTCAGGGGCATTATTACTATTGTGATTCTTTCCTTTTTATTATTGTACTTATTTTTTGCGATATGTTGTTTGGATTGGACCACAAACCCTGCAAAGCAATAAGTTGATAGCTAGGGCTTCATTATTGTTGTTATTATTTTAGTAATACAGGAATTCTGGGTGTGGGGATTGCTCTGCTCGGGCCTATGTGGTCAGCCTTATAATGTTTCGTTCCTTCATTTTTTCGCACTGTTTTGATTGGGGAGCCGTGAATAAGTTGCGATATTTAAAATTTTAGTTGGATTGGATGTTGTTCCCGAGCTTCTTCTCTCTACTTTTTTTTTATATATCTTAAACTGTTATTTTTTAAAAAATTATTTTCTTTTTCATCTGCCCCAAACTCGAAGTAGTTCAGTTTCAGTTCAAGTTTTTTTTTTTATAGTTTTTTAATTGTCGAAAATTCGGGAGTCACGTGGCTGGGCAACTGCATCCTGAACAACGTTTGCTGTCTTGTCTGTCTCTGACTTCTCTCCCCAGCTTCAAATTCTTTGCCTTTTCTTTCTCTTTTTTTTTTTTCCTTTAGAAACAGTTCGTACAAGAAAAATAATTCCTCGTCTAACCATGACTTGCCAGAGATTCTAACCTAAACCCCCCTCACATTATCACGGCGTTCAGTCATCGTAACATAAACACGAGAGAGAGAGAGAGAGAGAGATCAGTTTCAAAGTAACTCTTTCCTTTGTCCCTCCAAGTAAGGAGGACATTACGGTCGTACGGCAAACCCTTTAATTTTTCCTCATCTACGTCACTATTCTTGCTATATTATATTTTACTCCACCATACCCGAAATTAATGCCTCGTCCGACCCAAAATATTAACGAAAGATTGACGCGTCATGTCCCCTCCAAATCTAGACCGTCGGATGTGGACCAAAGACCCAATATGGTCATGAAGATAATATTATCAGAAGCAACATTCAATATTTCTAAGCATGATAATAAAAATTGTTACTCCTCCGCTTCAAACATTAATAAATCTCCTCCCTCACAAAGGGTAAATAAAATTGGAAACATCCTTCCAATTTCTTTCTAACACCGCCGTGAGAGGGAAGAAGAAAAAGGAAGACGAAGAAGAAGAAGAACAATTCCCCACCCACCCACGATAACTTGGAAAATTTACAGATTCGAAAAAAAAAACCCAAAATTTTCTTTTTCATTTTTGGGGTTTTTTTTCAAAGTCAGAATTAGCACCCGAAATGAAAATGGAAGGTGGAAGATGGAGGTTCCTCTCGTCGTCTAAGATCTGAGGATGGAGGTGAGGGACTCGAAGACGACCTCGTCACAAGGGATGGTGAGGCCCATGACGTGGTCGAACCCGAACTCCTCCTCGGCCAGTCGGAGCAAGTCCTGGAACACCGGGCAGGTCAGGTAGGTGATGGGGACCACGTACCGGGTACGGTTCTCCCCTACGTAGACGGCAAAGTGTCCCTTGGGGACATCGGCTGAGGAGTAAGAGGAGGGGTGGTCCTGGATCTGTTTCCTCCCTAGGCTGGAGCACCTCTTGATGATCTGCTTCAGGGGGAGCTTGTTGTTCTGCCTCTTGATGGCCATGTTGTGTTTAGGTGAAGGGTGAAAATGAGAGAAAGAGAGAGAGAGACAGAGACAGAAAGAGAGAGGCAAAAGAGTTTTCTTTCTTTCTGAGTTTTGATATGTTCAAGTTTGGGAGAGGAGGAGGGTATTTATGGCGAGTTCCTCCCGTTTTTGTATATACTTGATATCACATAAATACGATTTTATATATTTTAACTCGAGGCATGGTAGTTAGGTGGTGGTGGTGTTCATTTTGTGGTAGGGATGGGGTTTGAGGGCTCATGTTTAAAACAACCCAACAACACCCTCCAAAGTAACTTCGACACCACGATCTCATCGCACACCGAAGAGAGCGCCATCTTAGAGAGAATGATGTGGAGGCGGCAAAGAATAGATGATTCCTATAAAAAAAACGAAAGGGAACGTCACTGTGGGTGCGAAATGGAATGACATGAGAATGGTCGGAATGGTAGATAATGAAACGAGATGGCTGAATGGATGGGTATGAAGGAAAGGTTGAGATCAACTTCCACGGATACAGATACACCACCGTGAAAGAAGACTAGGAAGGATATAACTCGCCTGTCACACGGATATAGACACACCACCGTGAACAAGAACGAGGGTGAGGAACAACACGGAGGATACAGGCACACCACCACTGGTTGATACACTCTACTCAATAATCTGTAACTCTTACAATGCAATGGCTTATATAAGCTGCCCACGGAAAGACAATAAAGGAAACAAAATAAAAGATAAGGAAAATAAAATAAAGGATATGATCAGAAAATGAGGAAAGGAAATATATTTATTTCCTCCTGACAAGATCTGAAAAGATAATGGAGCATGGTAGTGGAGCAGACCCTACTCTTGGGGTGTAAGTTGTGAGACTTGAACCGTCAGATCGTAACCGTCCTTTGGACTGCTCGTCGCCTGGTTGCCTTTTATCGCCTGAGAGTCGTGTCGCTCGGTGCTCCTCTCGTCACCTCGCTTATTCGATGACCAGCAAGTTGAGGCCTCCAGTAGGCGACGTTAGTTGAGATGCGGGCGAAGCGAAAGATGTGGACGAAACGACGACCGTCCTTGTGTCAGGGACTCATGCACGCAGGGGCCGCGGCATCAATCACCGCTATAAGAGATGAAGGGTTCGTAGTCGCATGTCTCATTTGTTCCGATCAACGTGCGTATGATGTATGTGCCTTTGACGAGGGAGAGGGGAAGAAGGAGGGTGTGGTCCTGTTCCTGGTCGTGGGTCCTTTCATGCTCTTCTTTTTTTGTTATATATATCAATAGTACATTAACAAGGGTACGGCATTTTTGCAATTAAAAAAAAGATTGGATATGTCATTACGGAAGTCCCAAAGTCACTTTCAAGCTATCTAGAAATGGACAATGCATGTCATCAATATCATATCTTTACACTTTTGATGGATGGTCGATCAGAGATTTTGCTCCCACGTAAGGCCGGTCTCCGGTCACAGCCCGTTTTGGTTTTACCCGGAAACTGTCGCCCCGATAAAAGAGTAGGCATGGTGCGAGAGCAGCAACTATGTTACTTTTTTTGACCAACTTACGTAAATCTGCCGAAGTCTCTACGAAAGCCCTCCCCCGGGCGAGAGCCACGAAACCATGTAGTTGCGACGGATAGTTGGGAACTGAAGTTAGTTTCCGGGTTCGAGCCTGGACCAGTTAACTCCCCGAGGCCGAACACCCTACACATTACTTTGGTTGTTGGTAAGAACTTTTTTTTATGAAAAATGTCCAAATTCCATGGTTTTCAATTCGGGAAGAGATAATATTTTTAATAAATTTTATTATATTTATTTTATTATAGTATAAAATCTTTTAGTTATTTGTTAAGATTTTCAATTTAAAAAATTTAGATAAATAGGGCTGTTAGGTTATTTTCAGGACATAGAACAATGTTAGAATAATGAAATTTCCACGTCTTTCTCTCATAAGCCTTGGGCTTGATGCGTTCCTGGATTGGAGCGTGTGGTTCGTTTCAGCGGGCTCGACGTAGATCGGCCCCGGTCCCCCCTCGCGTCAGTTGGTATCAGCAGGTCATTACGGAAGCGATGCCAGGTAACAACGGCGACGGCGACAAACATCTTGTTGTCAGAGAACAAGGGTTGTAGGCCTTCTTGATGTCTTACCGTTGTCTTCAGGGTATAATGCAGGAGATCAATTGTGCCATCTTAAATATGATGGAGCGGTGTGATCAATTGCTAGAGCGAGACCTTGATGATGGCGCCCCGGAGATCACCTGTTCATGGCCAACCGCTCCAGAAGCCCATCTTGGTCAAAGCAGAGGAAAGATCGGAATGTAAACCCGAAATGGCGTCAGGGAAAGAACATGCCTGTGGCCAATCGCTCGAGATTTATATTTTGATCAATTCAGAGAATTGTCTTACCGAAGTGGCCTCAATGAGGGAGTACGCTCGTGGTTAACCATTCGTTATGATTGTTCGTGAAAGTCAAGTGACTTCAATAAGAGAGTGCACTCGTGGCCAACCGTTCGTTATGACTATTCGTGAAAGTCGTCCAATGGAAGTTGTTGACATGGCAAATAATTTTGGGCCTGGGCTTAGAACAGAAACCCATAATCACCCAAGTCACACTCCGAGTCGGCCCAAGATACAGTCGTCTAGGCCGACTCACGACGAAGTCGATTAGGTCGACCCATGACGAAGTCGAATAAGTCGACTAGGTCGACTCGCGACGAAGGAATATGGTAATCAAAGTCAACCAAGATGACTCAACAGTAGCTAAGTCTACTAGTAGGGTCAAGTCGACGGAATTCTGGATAAGTCGACCAAGTCGGTCATAGTCCGTACAGATCAGTCAAGTCGACAAGGTTGGAATAAATTTATTCATTTTCAATCACGTTTGTTAAGGATCGTAACTGATCCTAATATCCAGGAACGTGATCCCATATATCAAGGAGGTTGTTGAGACACTCCCACGATATTAGGGATCACGATCTATAACACGATCTGCAACACGATCTATCTGTTACGTGTTAAACACGTACAAGTCCTCTATAAATAGCAGAGGAATTTTTCAAGACAAGACACGACCATACACAGCCAAAGCTCTGAAGTTTGTTCGTCAACCTTAGGAATTAGATACCTTGACCCGGTTTATAGGTCAACTCCCCTTCCACCGACAGAGTGAGCTCGTAGGGCCTTTGCCGTCAACCCCCCGCCAGCGACACCACCGACGGAGTGAGCTCGTAAGGCCTTCGTCACAGCCTCTCGCCAGCGACCGCCACCGACGGGGCGAGCTTCCAAGGCCTTCGTCATAAGTTCTCCGCCGTCACAGGATTCCACATCGTTGTCATCACTTGCTCCCTTTTCGTTTTTTTATGGCTGTAAGCCCCTGTTCTTAATTCGTCAAGATTGTAAGACTTGCATTCTGTTTGAATAAAATTGTGCATATTCTTACTGGCGACCACAATCCAATTCCTGTGAGTCCTTTGCCAAATATTTCCGACATGATCCGTTCTATACGCGAACAGAAGTTCATCAAATAACATATCTAGGTCCAAAAGACGACACTCCTGCTAACTTGTGGGCAAGTTTTCTCGAAGTGAGAGGGAGTGATGCTGGGCAAATTGTCCATGGGTTTTCAATCCAGCAGGACTGTTAGGTTCTTTTAACGAACCTGTTCATGGGCTCGGGCCCCAAATTAGCCCGACCGATCTGCTCGCTATTTGAGTGGATTTAGACAGTATAATTTATCGGATGAACCGGTATGATCATAATTTTTAGGCCCGATTAAAGTTTGAGCCTGGTTTGGGCAAATAAAATAATAATCTTACCCGACCTGGTCCGTCCCGGTCAAAAGGGTTTTTATTTTTATTTATTTTTAATTTGGATTTCGGCTTTTATTTATCTATTTAAAGAGTATTTATATGAATTTAACTTCGCTTTTTTATTATGTTTTATTTTCTATGATATTGTACTGAACTTTTTGGTGGGACCTGGTTTTAGGTAAAAAACTTTAAGCCCGATAAATCCAACACGACGTTAAGGCCTGGACGGGTTTAGACAATTAATAAAAATGTTTGGTCTGAATAAAACTGGCCCAAAATGACCCGAACATACCTATTGAACAGGTATAGTTAGAATCATGAAATATTCACATTTCGCTTCGACGTAAGTCGTCCTCGGTCGTCCCCGTTTCCCGCGTCATTTTTTAAGAGAAAAAATTGGGACTGTCGAAGCAGAGGCTTTGACATTATCCGTTGCTGGTCAAACGAAAATTACATGCTACGGATCGAACAAAGAAAATTCACAGGCGGCAGAGGACCAAAAAGACAGATCTGAATCCATATCATTTGTAGGTGTTCAAAATGGAGTATGAGCAACCGCGGTTCGTTGTAAGCATCTCTTTACCGTGATGGTTTTTGACTGTGAATTTCGAATACGGATATCACGTGAAATGGGGGCATGCAAGGTACACCTAGGAGTTCGCATATGGTACGGACTATCTTGTTTCTTGGTGCACATGTTAAGTCATCGTCCCGGCATGGGAGCGAAACTCTGGTGGAATTCTATGGTATTCAGGAATCGAGTGGGGAGATTCGGTCCATGGGAGGATGTGTGTCCTTTCGAGGATTGGGGCTTAAAAGAGTTAGTTACAAGAGGAGGGGGTTGAGAGTTGAGAGACAGATGGGGCCATGACAGTGTCCCCTACAACCAGGGCTGGGCCACAACACACGCACCCTCCCTCCCATGTTCCGTGACTGGGATTGGCTGATGAGAATTCGGGAAGGTAGAAGATGTTAAAAAGACAGCGTCGTCGAGGACGACCTGTGCGAGCGCTGTGTTTGCGTCGACCTGTTTTGCAGAAAACCGTGGACCGAGCACGAGGCCTGCTACAAACTATGTTGCGATCGTTCAAGGGACAATATATGAATGCCTGGCCCCACTGTTGTTTGTGTGAACCTGATGACTTTTCTGAGTGGGAGGGGGAGGGGGAAATTTTTCTTCCACCATGTTACCTCTGCTGCCCAGATGGAGAACACCACAAATTCATTCCGGGGGCTTCGGGCACGAAGATTGGCTTGCTCTCTCCATTCAATTTTGATTCCCTTCCGCCTTCATCCATGGCCATGGAAAGCTCTACTGTTAAATATGGAAACTTATGCTATACAAGCACACAAAAACTCTCTGTCTCTGTCTCTGCTATCCGGCAGACACTTTGTGCAGCTAACCACCACCTGTAGGATGATTCGTGATGTCAAGGGTTGTCGTCGATGTGGCATATGATACCTACCTTGCAAACATACTTTGGTTCTTTCATTTTCGGCAAAGGAACATGGCTTGTTCTGAAAACAAATCTGGTCTATCCCTTTCTCCCTGCCGAACCTGTGAATGAGAGGATGACTAAAAGTTAGGAAAATAAACAATTCAATTCCCTGATGAAGTCGAGAATCACATGACAGATTGTTAATCCATTAAATG
The DNA here is from genome assembly GCA_023653495.1 of Melastoma candidum. Taxonomy (NCBI): domain Eukaryota; kingdom Viridiplantae; phylum Streptophyta; class Magnoliopsida; order Myrtales; family Melastomataceae; genus Melastoma; species Melastoma candidum. The sequence goes on along the minus strand of CM042889.1, from coordinate 14,579,578 downwards.
ATGATTTGGGTAATGATCAAGAACAAGTAAAATGACTCGAGGCCCCCCCATTGACAGTTCATCAAACGGGGAGGTCAGTATCAATAAATCACAAGGACTTAAAAAAAAAAAGCACATGATACCTCCCACCTGCATCTGACAACTCTATTTAATATTTTTGACAAGATGGATGTCTGAATCGGACAAGTCTCAACAGAGAGAATCGAATTCTTCGTTCACAACCAAAAGTCCAACTGTGGAATGTCATATGATCCATGTTTTGTTGTTATAGTCAATGAGAAAACTACTAATACAACAGGTACCATACAAAACAAATGGAAAATCTCACATGGTTAGGAGGGCTTTTGGGCTGTCGGGTGGAATCATGTCGAGGCTAAGCAAGTACTCGAAGGTATTCAATTGGAATCATCAAAACGAACGGAAACGCGTTGATGGAGACAGAATCATTTCTCGATCGCTTTCCTTGATTTAGATCTCCACACTAACAATCCATCCCCATTTGCACGAATGCTATCGACTGGAAATGTCAGGAGAGTATACGGCAAAGCATGGAGAAACTCTGCGTTGATGAATCAAATAACAACAACTCCGAATCATAATGTTTTGAAATCGACCAAGTCTCCCTCACACCACCTTGCAAGGAGCCATCAAAGAAGACACGGGACATCCAGCCGACAGCAATAAGGGATAATTCGAGGAAATCCAAAACGGGTGAACCTAAAAAATGACCAGAACAATTACAATCCACCCAGCAAAAATGACTACAATTGACAGAGGAATAGATAGTCCCAAATGCCCGCACATCAAGGGACACGAGAAAAGCCCGAACTTGATGCAGGAATTAAGGATGATATGTGACGGTACCTTGGGAACAAGCCAGGAAGCAACTGGGCCGATTTAAGGCTGGCCCATCTGGAGGGAGGAGGTGTTCGCGCACAGAATGGAACACGTCGGAAATATTTGGCAAAGGACTCACAGTAGTAGTATTGTGGTCGCCAGTAAGAAGATGCACTAACTTTATACAAAATGATGCAAGTCTTACAATCTTTAGAACATTAAAAGAAAAGGGCTTACAGCCATTAAAAGGAAAAAGGGACACGATGGTGACGATGTAGGATCTTGTAACGGCGGAGAACACGTGACGAAGGCCTTGGAAGCTCGCTCCGTCGGTGGTAGTCGCTGGCGGAGAGTTGTGACGAAGGCCCTACGAGCTCACTCCGTCGGTGGTGTCGCTGGCGGGGGGTTGACAGCAAAGGCCCTACGAGCTCACTCTGCTGGTGGAGAGGAAGTTGACCGATGAACCGGGTCGAGGTGTCTAATTTCCTAAGGTTGACGAACAAACTTCAGTATTTTGGCTGTGTGTGGTCGTATCCCTCTGCTATTTATAGAGGATTGGTACGCGATTAACGCGTAACAGATAAATCTTTTTATAGATCGTGTTACAAATCGTGATCCCTAATGTCGTGGGAGTGTCTCAACAACCCCCTTGATATATGGGATCACGTTCCTGGATATTTAAGATCAGTTACGATCTTTAGTAAACGTGATTGAAAATGAATAAATTTATTCCAACCTCGTCGACTTGACCGACTTGTACGGAGTGCGATCGACTTGGTCGACTTTATCCAGGATTCCGTCGATTCGACTCTACTAGTAGGCCTAGCTACTGTTGAGTCATCTTGATTGGCTTTGATCACCATGTCCCTTCATCGTGAGTCGACCTAGTCGACCCCGTTTATAAGTCGACCTAATCGACTTTGTCATAAATCGACCTAGTTGATTTCGTCGTGAGTTGGCCTAGACGATTACGTCTTGGGCTGACTCGGAGTGTGACTTGAGGGAATACTGGGTTTCTGTTCTAAACCCAGGCCCAAAATTAATTGCCATGTTAACAGGAGGCTCGACCAAGAGACCAGAAGGGAGACGGGTTAGATCTAAGGGGGCGTGCGTGTTTCTGTTAGGGGATTAGGAAAAGAATGATAGAAGAGTGAGGGTGTGTGTGGAGAGGTGGCGAACTAGGTAAAACTCATCGGAGTGTGGTGGAGCGCAGCTGTTGTCTGAGGAGATTTAGCGGTGTTTGTTATATTCCTGGTTTTTCCACATTAGAACTCCTCGCTGATTTCTCCGGGGCTAGTCGTATCAGCCGACTCGCAATGGGGTCCAACTCCAAGCCCTAAATTTTCGACAAATTAGCGCAAACTCGGACCTCCATGACCCAACAAAAGTTTTTAAGACATTCGAAAATTGGAAGGAATGACAAGAATATCAAGAAAGAAGATTGAATGAGGTTATCTTATTTTTCCGCCGGATCCTGAAACGACTCCGTTTCTTTCTTCAAAATTGGGCCCAAGTAATCGTGTTTGGGCCAGGCCCAATATCAAGGCTAGCGAAAAATCAAATTATGGAAAATTTTATTTTCATAGAAATGCCTAAAAATAATTTAGAGATGGGAGTCAAAATGTTACTTGGTTTAGAGAGACACGACAATTAATGCATTTAAAAAAAAGGCAAATTTATTTGGCCCGAACTATAGGTCAACTTTCTTTCGTGGCATATCGTTTAAAAAGTTTTAGACGTGGCCTTATTTCGATTTTAGTTTTTGATTTGGCTTTAAACCTGACGTCCGTTACGATTGTCAGACGTGTCGTTGACGGCCAATTTTAATGTCCGACGTGTCTTAAAATTAGTCCACTGTATAGGTGACGTGGCAAAATTGTCTTCCAGCTTGATTTTTTCATTCTGCACGTGGGTTGTAATAAAAGAAATGTAAGAAAAGAAAATGGGGATTCGGGTTTGTACACGCCGCAGGTGATTGTAACGACACGTCTGACAGTCGTAACGGACGTCAGGTTTAAGGCCAAATCAAAAACTAAAATCGAAATAAGACAACATCTAAAACTTTTTAAACGATATGCCATAAAAGAAAGTCGGCCTATAGTTCAGGCCAAATATCGATAATTTGCCTAAAAAAAAGACATGCATCGATATTTTGAAATTGTAATGAATAGCTAGCAACCAGATGGCTGATGATGACAATAAATTTGGGAAAATATGGTCCTCTTTTCAAAACATAGAGGCCACACAAACACACGTGTTCAGACCCGGGTTTCATTGGTCAGATCTAAATATGTTTGTTTCCGAAGCTTGTGCCGGTCTCCCTCGTTAAAACCCTAATGATAATAAACTAATCCAAGATTTCAAGAATGTTAACAACGAACCATTTGTAAAGGAGGGATGATGGATGCCCTTTCCATTGCGGACAAGAATCTAAACCACTTCGATTCATGCGAAGACATATATGTTGAGGGTGTTTGTTTTGTTGCTCCTTATGATGTGTCGGGTTGGGAGGGTAAAAGAGATCATCCCGGGCAATAATAACAAGGGGATAAGGAGGAAAAAGGGTTTAGTACTTTTTTAGTACTTTTTGGTTATACTGATGATAATAAATAATGATGATGATGCACATTAAAGAAACGGTTGGCCAAATCCCACGAGAAAAGCTTGGATGATACGATGCCTTTGGTGAGAGAGAGCATAGGAGGAGGCATCATCAGCATGTAATAAAACAAAACGAGAAGGTACAAAAGATGGGTGTGAATTGTAGCAAAAAAAGGAGTGGTTGAACCAAATGGGTGGGGGGAGCAATGAATGGGATGTGTCCCTTGGAAGATTCCCAATCCCATCTTTCGAAACAATTTTGCTTTAGGAAGGAAAAGCTAAGGGGGGGTGACGATGATGATGATTGATGGGGTTGTGCTTTTCTTGTCTATATTTTGCAGTTGGGTGTTTATACTACTTTTTGTGCCTTACCATTCAGAAAAATGTGGGCAGCCAGCCGATTTTGTCAATCATTTTCCCCAAGCAAAGTGGAAAGGGAGGATGATGGGTATGAAAAAGCCATGTGGAATAATTATCAAACTCCAAGGCAAAGAGTTTTACATATCACAACCAACTAGGGATGGAGGGGGAGAGTTTTATTAACTTAATATTTGGCAGCTAAGCCACCGCGTACCCCACTCTCTAACTTGGTGTTAAAATTTTAGTGGACCGATGCATAAGATGTTATTTTAATCGAGTGTTCCACTCGTAATGTTAGAAGGGATCTTTCCAAAAGAAAAGCCTCACCACTCCGAATACTTACACAAACAATCAGAATCCAATGAAAAAGTTATAAACTAAAACAAAAGGGAGTTGCAAATAATCAGAATCCATGAACTCAAAAAATTTACTTCTTTTTAAGACACAAGCTCAAAACAAATCCTAGAACTTATCAAATAATGCGTTGTTTTTCTAAACGTGTCCCTTTCCGTAACCCAATCTGGTTGGTCGTAAAATTCCACCTGTGGAATCCACTATCTCCTATACAAAACAAGACCAGGCTCATGGAACGTGGTCCACTCCCTAACAAAGAAATTATCTTCATGTGTAACAAAAATTACAGCAACATTTTCATTGCCGGCCTTTTGCGATGACTCTCCAAGTGAGATAACATACGAATCGATCGATATACGAACAAAAACTGGCAGGTCCATACTGCAATGCCCAAAGAGAAAAATAAATGAAATAAAAAGGGCCGGTTTGCTTATTTGAATCCCTCAAAAAAACTCATTTCTTTGGGATTGGTCCGGTAAGGAGTTTGGATTCACTTAAGGAGGTCTCGGGTTCGAAACCTACCGTACGTAGTCACCCCTATTGGAAGACTCACCCACCATAGCCAGGTGTCCTACCCGGGTCGAGTCCGAATTAGTCGGAGCGATGCTCCAGCAACCGGACGGAAAAAAAAAAAAACTCATTTCTTTAGTACACACCCTCGTCTTTTCATTCATTCCCATTATCTCTTTTGATACCCTTTTCTCTTCTCCTTCTAAACCAAAACATCTTACAGGAAACCCCACCCCCCCGGCCAAAAAAAAAAAAAAACAAGGAACAGAAAGGAAATGCCCCTCCTCAATGTCCTCTCGGAGCCCTCCTCTTCTTCTGACCCGAAACCATCACCCGGGTCCGCCAAGAAAAACTCATCTGGCCATAGGAAGCGGGACGAACACCCCCGTCTCGGCCACCATTACCAACAACCTAAACAGCACCAGCATCGCCAGGCACAGCCTCCCCCTCCCTCTCCCTCTCCACCTGTTTCCTCCTGGAACCAGTTCAAGAACTTCCTATCGTGCAAACACCTAGAGACCGTCACGAAAGTCCATGACCCTTCTAGGTCTGGAGCTGGGGGAAGCACGTACACGGTCCTTGGATCCTCCTGCAGCTCGATATGCAACTTCAAGGACGTGGTCCATGGCAACACCAGGGTCGTCCACAGGTCCGACAACTCCCCTGAGGGCAGCACGGTGGGGCAGGAGGTGGGACTGCTGAAGAAGAAGAAGGGGGGACACCCCGGATCGAGCTTGGGGAGGTCCTCGGCCTCACTTGCGGCCTCGAGGTCCAAGGCGGCCGGCGGGTCATCTAGGGGGATGCAGTTTAGGAAGCTGTCCGGGTGTTATGAGTGTCACATGATCGTTGACCCCAGCAGGTAAAACCAATACCCCAAGGAAAGGAAAACTCTTCATCATCACCATCATCATCATCATGGAGTCAAAATCTTACATCACATGATTTGATCTTTCATTATTACATCACGTGGGGGGGTTCTAATGTTTTCCGAAGGCATCCGTACACTCCAAGATCGACCATCTGTGCCTGCTCCCAGTGCGGAGAGGTCTTCCCTAAGATGGAGAGCTTAGAGCTTCATCAAACCGTTCAACATGCAGGTTAAATCTCTAAACCCTAATAGATCACATATTTACCATACCAAAACCCGCTTTCGATCCCCCCATGATTTGACAACAAAACATCTGAAGTCCCTAGACTTACAAGTACTACTATTAGCATTGTCTTTCACTTCCTAGGGGGACGATCTCAATTCTAGCCATACCCTTTTCATCCTTTTTCTTTTCATTACCATTTTAACTCCACCACTGTCCCAAAAATTGACAGTCAACAATCGGGGGGGGGGGGGGGGGGGGGTTGGTGGTCTTCCTGTATGCCCTCTTTCCAAAGTTTCTCCAGGGGACCATGTAACAACAACATTTACTCCCCCAACTAATAATTAACCCCATTTTGTTTCATATCATCCGGACCCTCGCAAAGTTTCATGTAGTTAGATAAGATTGAGTTACTACATCCTAGAGATTTAAGTGTTCGTCTGCTCTCTGCCTTCCCTTTTTCTTACATGTTATGTTTAGGTTTGCGGACATTTATGTAATGAAATGTGTGGGCAGTGTCCGAACTGGGACCCGAGGATTCGGGACGGAACATTGTCGAGATCATATTCAAGTCCAGCTGGATGAAGAAGGACAACCCCATCTGTAGGATCGAACGGATACTCAGGGTACATAACACCCAGCGCACCATCCAGCGGTTTGAGGAGTGCCGCGACACCGTCAAGACGAGGGCCCTTGCTGGTCCCCGTAGGAACCCGAGGTGCGCTGCCGATGGGAACGAGCTCCTAAGGTTCCATTGCGCCTCCCTTGCATGCTCCCTCGGCTCACGCGGATCGTCCAGCCTCTGTGGCTCCGTCCCCGGGTGCGGCGTCTGCACGATAATCCGGCATGGCTTCCAGGGCAAATCGGCAGGTGGGACTAAAACCATACGGTTAGTTTTTTGAGAGTCATGTGCCTTCAATTTCGGTTATTTGACATCTTTGTTTGGTGTTAAAATGTATGCAGGCCAAGGTCACGGCCATGGGGAAGCGTCGTCCCATCAGAAGGGCGTGCGGACCACGGCGAGCAGCGGCAGGGCGCACGACCTGCTGAGGTGTACCAACGGGAGGAGGGCAATGCTCGTGTGCCGTGTGATTGCTGGGAAGGTCAGGCAAGCGGCCGACGAGGTGTCGACTGCGGATGAAGACGTCACGTCATCCCCAGCCGTCGGAGCCATGTCCTCGTACTACGATTCCATGGCGGGCAGCGCAGGGACGTATGCGAGCCTGGAGGACTTGTACGTGTTCAATCCGAAGGCCATACTCCCCTGTTTCGTGGTTATTTACAGGGCAATGGATTGTTGATTTTAATCCGTCCGCGGTAATGAAAAAACAGGGGTTTATTTTTTTGATGTAATTGTATTTGTTTTATATCATTCATTTTTTAATTTGACTCTAATAATTATTAACCATAAAATTTAATGTTCCGAATTCTGATTTGCCCATTATTTTCGCCTTAATTCCGGCCTTAATATAACTGTAATTAACGAGAAAACATTTCCCTAATCACATGAAAATTCCAGCGAACTCAGGTCGTTGGCTTTTCGATTTCGTCGTGAACGCATGGACATGAAGAGGTCCTTTGCAGTTTAGGCATTGCTGCTTATCGTCCTCATCTCCTCTTGTATACTTTTCTCGCGAATGCTACTTTCCCCGCGGAAGCGCTTCGGCTCCTTTGTATTTGCTTCCTTAACATACTGTTTTACAGTGTTGTGATAAGAGGAAATGGCGTGCTGAGGTCGGAAGAGGTTGCGCGAATCGGCGAGCCACATTATCCGTTGGATGTGCGTGTCCCCACCTCAACTGCCAAGCCTTCTGCCAAGGGGAGGAGGGATTCAAGGACGGCAACTGCAGAGTCCACTGGCTCGTTAACAGCTGAGTGCATCTGTTTGAACTGAAACCCCTGTTTGACTCCAGTCGAAGATCAACCGGCCAACCCGGGCCGAGACCCTTCCACAGCTCTTCTGAAGAGCCCGACCATCCCAACAATGCCCAGGCAACAGCCACCCCTGGGCTCGGAATCCAGGGAATTGGACAGAGCAACGCAATCTGTAACAAGTCATCGTGTGGGCTGGGAAATAATTGGCATGGAAGTCGAATGATGCTTTCATCTATGAATTGATCTCCTGCGGCCGAACTATGATCACAGAAACAGAGTTGTGAGGCTGTGTTTTCATTCTTTCTGTTTATGGAAAAAGAAGTAATCTAGTGATACTGAAACTATAGCTTCAATGCTCATAACAGCAATCCGGTTTGGCCTTTGAAACCGGTCGAGTGATGCCCCTTGCAGCTGCCGCCCTCCCCTCCTATGAGTCCAACAACCCTCTGCCGCGATCATCCAAACATGTAAGAAGCAGAGGGATTGTCGCAAGACAGGAAATACTACAAGGGATCAAATTGGCATTTCATGACATCATAAACTTCTTCGTTTCTAAGAACAGGATCAAGGATTGTTTCTGTTGCACTGTTATCTGCGAATTCATTCTATGCAATCCCAGACATTGTGTTTAGTGTCGATAATGTTGTCAACCAAAGAATAAAAGAAAAGGAATACATTCAGAGCTTAATTGTGTTGTTCGATTCGCATTTTTCCTTGTGAAGGTTCCGCGGAGGATGAAGCAGGGGCTCCTTTTATCATTTTCTGTAAGGAAGGATGCCTCTTTGGTATGGCTTCCCTCTCGACACCTCCCTGTGGATTCACGACCTCTCGAGAAACGACCGGCACCGTTGACTCAAACCTACGTACCTCTTTTTCTGGATCCCGTACGTCACCTCAGCCTCATCTTCCGCAAACTTGACAACGTCAGCCTCATCATCATTCATCTTGGTCGCCAGCTTCTTCCTGCATCGGTTTTCCCTCCTCAACTACTTTAGCTTTCGCTTGGTGGTCTCGAGCTCTTGCTTCCGCAACGAGGTGGATCTCTCCATCTCCACGCTTTCTTCTCTTGGCTGGACCAGGCTCCACCTCGTCTGCTCCAGGTCCTCCATCGCATCCACTGTATGCTCCTGAATGAGTCCGAATGCGCATCGTCGTAGATCACTTGAAAATCTCAAAACATCATCACACACGGAAAAGGAAAAGGAATAATCTGTAACAGATACGACGAAAATGACGTACTCTCACTGCTTTGAGCTTGCTGGTGTAGACTTCTCCAGCAAGGACATTGTCGCCTAACACGGTGCCTTCATGGACTTGACAGGCAATCTTCAGTCGATATCGGCTTTACAATTATTTCCAAGTCTCTACTTTCGGGGATAAAGACTTGGAAGCTAGAAGTGGATTATGCAGAACGAACGGAAATAGTTAGTAATGCGGGAGAGGAGCTTCGTTTCTTGCATACCGCTTCAACTTGGAAATTCCTCTGCAAGCCAAAGCTTCTGTGGATTTCCTTGGAAAGCTTGTCTCTTGTTGGATTCTTACGCCATAACCCAACTCCTTAAAACAAGTGCGATATGCTGCCAACTGGTCCGGAGTTTTTTCTTTCATATATTTTGCGAAATACCACCCTTAGGACGTCTTTTGAAAAGACGAGTTTATGGGAAGGGACAAAGTCGAAAAGACGATTTAACCTCATTCAGGGCAATGTCGTCTTTTCATAAGACGACTTGGCTTTTTGAGGCAATATCGTCTTTTAAGACGACATACATTTTCTAAAAGTAATAATACTATTGTTAGAATTAAATTATACCAAAATTATGACTCCTTAAATTAAGCTCTTGTGTTTTTATGGTGATAATGTGTTGCATGACAACGAAGAGTTTTTTATGATAGAGATCATGAAGCATGTAGTAAGTTGTTTATGGAGATATTCGATTTGTTGAAATTATTGACGACCCTCTCAATATTAATTTAAGCACATCATTGCTATAGATAAGTGTATATAAGTTTATGGAAGAATGCTGCGTCTTTTCAAAAGACTCGCAAAATATTTTCACTCCTCTGTTATTTTAATTAATTAATTTTGGAATTTTTCTCCGTTTAATAATTTATTTTCGCTTTTTATTTGTATATATTAATTAAATTGTAAGAAAGTGTCGTTTGCAAGGAGAGGGAGATACGTCGGAGTTCTTCCCCCCATAGGGCCGTTCGTCTGGAGAGGAAAAGATCCGATTTTGATTCGAACCCCGACTCTTGATCATGGTGAAATCTCGACCCACGTTGCCAATTCCCGATATGGGTTCTCGTTTTGATACATGAATCGATTGACGGGTCGATGTTGCGGGGTGGGTTGGGTCTGGGTGTTTCAGATCAGGTTCATACTTCTGCAAAATAGGCAGGGCAAGACGAGGCTTGCCAAGTACTACGTCCCACTCGAGGATTCCGAGAAGCACAAGGTTGAATACGAGGTATTGATTCAATTGTTTCTTTGGTAGGTGAGGGATTGGCTCCTGGTTCTGTTGGGTGGTAGTTGATTTTGGGCGTTTTAGGTTCATCGGTTGGTGGTCAACAGGGATCCCAAGTTTACGAACTTCGTCGAGGTTAGTGATCCGATCTCACAGCTGGATATATTCGATGCTTGTGTAGGGAAATTCATAAGGAGTTCGCCTCATCTGGAGTTTTCGGATTCGCAGTTTAGGACTCACAAGGTTATCTATAGGAGATACGCTGGGTTGTTCTTCTCGCTGTGTGTTGACATTACTGATAACGAGCTGGCATACTTGGAGTGCATTCATCTGTTTGTAGAGATACTTGATCACTTCTTCAGCAACGTGTGCGAACTGGACCTGGTATTCAACTTTCACAAGGTCTGGATTACTGCCCTTCTTGTATATTCATCGCGCTCCTTGGCTCTCATTGATAGGTCAATGGCCATTTACTTTGGCTGGCGTTCTTCCTGTTTGGTGGCGACTTGTATCTAGGCTTTGTATATAGTTTCTGAACATTGATTGTTTATACACCCCACATGCATCTGAATGGAGAGCATTTCCACTTCCGGATTGGCATGCTAGTCCTCTTGGTAGTGAATGTCCTTCCTTTTGAATAGTGGGATAAGGTCATTCTTTTCGAAGTTCAATTCCCTGGGCTCTTTGCCATTCTCAGTTTATTGTTATTTCACGGGAGCTGACTCTGCTCGTTTGACAAGGTTTATCTGATCCTGGATGAATTCATCCTTGCTGGTGAAATCCAGGAGACGAGCAAGAGGGTAAGATATCAACGAACATTTTGAAATCTTAACCGAGCACCCTTAATAAATTGACCAGGGTGCTCCTGCCCTTTGTACATGAAATGATTGGATTTTTTGCTGATTGTTCGTGCACCATTTGGTTTGCAGGCAATCATAGAGAGACTCGGTGAATTGGAAAAGTTAGACTGACTGTTTATGCCGCTGGCCTGGCTATACCGGGATCTTTTCTCTATTGCTTGCATCGAGAACCTTTAGCATATCAGTCATTGGATTCTCCTTCCGATGTAATATGAGGATAATGTACACATAATTAATTATTTGGGATGGTGCTCTTATTCATTTTGCAATATCAAAACGTTTTGATGCATTTGATTTCATCACACAAAGATTTCGCGCATTGGGAATTATTCTAAGGGCATTTGAAGCGGTTTTTGTGGCTGGTGAGCCTTGCGTGGCATGGGCAAAACTCCTTGTTTCCCGATGTCCCGGGCGGGATGCAGCTGCATCGCACACAGCAGTCGCCACACGCCCTCGGGCACAGGTTCTGCCTTGATGATAACTGGCATCTTACATGGATGAAAAACAAACAAATCATTATCTTTGAAGGGGAGAAAAAAATGAAAGAAGAGTCAGCGGAGTTACACATTTTGAGGTCACCGAAGACCTTTCCTTTCCCGGGGTGCATGCAAATATGAATTATCAAATAATCCCCCAGCAAGAATGTGCAAAGACAAGACATGGGTGTGTTTGGGATTAACATACCGAGGTTGTCTGATTGGCGGTGGCGGTGTTGGTGTTGGTGTTGGTGGTGAGCAATCTATTGGAGGAGACAAGCAATGAGGAGAGTAGACGCAAGCTGGGCTTGGGCTTTGGAGTAACGTGCCATGCTTGTGACCTGAAACTATGAGACACTTGGGAAATCTGAACATTGATAATGAAACGGGTGATAGGTAGGTGGTGTCTTATGAAATAAGCATAAGTGTGGAACATGAATGAGGAGGGAGGGGTGCGGCAGCAACTGTCCGTAGCAAGTATTCCACCGTTCGGCAATGGGCAAAAACATGAACTAGGCTTCGGGAAACAATGGCTCAAATAGCACCAGACCAGCGATATCATATGGCGAGAGACATTCGAGCTAATTTAGTTTGAGATCGCAACTTTTCTAACATTCCCATGCATACCCGTTCAAAAATAGTCCATTTCAACAAGGACAAACTCTCAGGAAGTCCTTACAACAACGGATGCTATTCAGAGAGAGGTATAAGGAGGTCCTAGGTGTGAGGGGTGCATCTCGAGTGTGGCCCAGGTGCCACCCTCGAGTCCTCTGGTATATTGTATTGTTTAGTTCACCTTAATTCATACCACTCCGGAGGGAAGGCGCACCACCAGTTGCCCACCGAAGACGCTGAGAAACCAAAGAGGTTTCAAAGTATGCATTGGTGGAAAGAGAATGTACAAAAGGACGTAAAGAGAAAGAGTAGGCTAGGGAATTTAACTACCTTTTGACGTAGTAGTAGCAGAAATCAGCGAGGATGAAGGTCTGCACGATCTCGGACAGAAGGACCATGGAAGGCCACAATCCATAGCCGAGCGCTGTCAGCAGACGCCCTCGTGTATCCAAAACCTGCGTAAGGTTGGATCCAAAATGCTTGGACTCAATACAACTCCGATGCACAAATCACCATCTAACCAACGCATGCAAACCAAAAAGGTCTGCAGACTTGCTTGATGGTGCCAATATATTCCATCGTTATAAACCTTTGCCATCAGCACAATTCGAAAGAGCTAGAGAAACAACAGATGGGAGATCTCAGCAAACAAGGGTTGTGTTTCCTCACCTGGAGAACCCAATGGGCACAACTCAAGAACCTTGCAATCCCCAGAGCGAACACATAATGAGCTGTAAAAGGCTCAACAATCTGAAAGACAATCACAATAAAGCCACCCCACATTAAAAGGATCATCTTTTATATAATATGGCGGACATGAACATTGAAGCAACCTTTCACCATGGGTTGAACTACCAGCACTGCACAAAGGTTTGAAATGAAACAATGCAACTGGTATCATATACAAATACAACAACACACAACTCTCTGGATAGAAAGAAATTAATCACCTTCGTATTCTGCATGACACGGAGCTGGGGCAACACAGAAACAGCCTCCAGGTACACACAAAAGGCCCAACAGATCCTGTTAATGATGTGATGATGTGTCGACGGGTGAATAATCAGGGAGAGAACCACGCATGGTACCGCCTGTATTGAATGACCAAAGAACACTACTGCGTGAAGACGTATTGATCACACCACAAAGGACAGAAAAATGCGAGGGGATCAACAAGGTCTAACCACATAGTAAACGGCAAAATTGTCCTTCTCTTCCATGTAACTAGACCTGAGGTTGAATCGGATCATGTAGATAACCCAAAGGGTGGTCACCAATGTAGCCGAATCAAGCAAGGTATGTATGTCGTATTCCATCACGAAGCTACAGTACAGCCTCACCGCGAGGAACAGGGCAGTCAGCTCCTGCGACTTTAGCGACAACCCTAACCGAACAAAACCCGGAACAATCCCATCCCATCCGATCAAATTGTAGTCGATATACATAGAGGGGGATACAGACGGCAGAGAGAGAGAGAGAGAGAGAGAGAGAGAGAGAGAGAGAGAGAGAGAGAGAGAGAGAGAGGAGGTACCGGCGCAAGTCTTCTCCTTGGTTAGCTTGTAGATGAGGACGGAGATTCCGAGAGCATGGACGGCCTCGGCAGCGACGAAGAGGTTATCGTGGTCGTGGACGACCATGCGGAGGAAGACAAGGGCGGCCATCCCGGCGACCACTGCGAGGAAAGCCTTAACCTTGGGAGGCTGCCGCCTCAGCCAGGTAGCCGCGGCCTGGATCGGCCGCCTCACAGCCTTCGTCCCCTTCATCGATCTCCCTTTCGGTGCTCGTCCCTCAGGGGTTTGGCGGGCGCGATCGCTGCTGGCGTAAAAGAACCGAGTGGGGTTGGGGTTCTAGCGAAACGTAGGAAGGGAGGTGGGAGTTCCTGTAGCCGGACAACGTTGGTGTCGGAGAGATCGAGTTTGTCTTGTTCGCGTGTGCCGGGAAATGATAGGGTGCGGCTGAGGGTGCACCGTTAAAGTGGAGATGACGCGTTTCATTAGGTTGTGTTTGGTTCCCTGTTCGATCCGATATTGATGTGAGGTTTGGGGGTAAGTAATGTTCTTTTTGGTCAACTACAAACTGCCACCCACCCCCCACTCACCGCTCTCCCCAACTTTTTTTTCCTTGCCATTAATTTTGACAATAATAATTTCTATTTGGATTTTGTTAACGAGTGCTTTGGGCACCCACGATTAATGTCCTATAAATTCAATAATTTAACATTTATTATGCCTTATAAATATTTTAAAATTATGAAATAATTCATGTCATTAATTGTTATGTTACTGTTATTTGTACAAAACTCTTTCTATTTTATAAAGTATTTCGACTAATAAACTTATAACTACATTGTTGCCGTTTACCAAACACGACGTCACAAAGTATCTCATGATTTGACATGTATAGTCTGGGGTTTTTGGTTGATAGAAGTGGACACTAGCACTTAGTTCAAGAGTAGGGCTATCCCTAATTTAAGAATAATAGTGAAAATATTTTGTGAAATACGATTAGTATTTTTAAAATTCATTAAATAATATTTTGAAATTAGAGTAGTTGGCTTCGATTTTTTATTTTACTCTTTAAAGGAAGTCAGAATTGTCAACTCAAGAACAGAAAATCGAAATTATCAACTCCGATTTTAGATTTCACTCCTTAAAAAATTTAAAGAATATTATTCAAAAGAATTTTAAACTTATCCATCATATTTTGCGAAATATTTTCACGATTACGTTATTTTAGGACAAATTCACGAGCTGACCACATCCACACTAAAAGGTTTGGACTTATGAAATACAAGAAAAATGATAAATAATATGTATTCGCTCGACTTTCTCAAGGCATGACGTGTTTGGTGTCTCCCAGCCGTCTTTGATAACCAAACAGGCCCATAAGACGAGGACAACGACGAGCCCAGGAAATGGGAACCGGCAGAGGTTGGATGGTGTTGTTGAATATGGAGTTTGAAGCAGGAAGCGGAGGAGGAAGATTCAAAGAAGCTGGCTAAACCGGAGGTGGAGCTGTTTAGAGATTGAGGAATCCCTGTCGTTCAGGGGGATTCTAGCAGGAGCGGATGTAACGATGGCTGCTGATCATGCTTACTGTTACATCATATTCTGGGAGGTATCTGACTTCGGTGATTCACAGGAGATGGAAAACCTGAAGGTAAAGTCTCGTCGGTTGAAGATTTGGGACGACTCAGACAACGGCTTCGTTTTAGCATATAAGGTGACTCGGACAAAGTCTCTTGAATCTTCACATGTTATTGCGCCAGAGGATTGTTCGAGTCCCTGCAGTTGCGATGATGAGAGCTTCATGGAAAGAACTTTGTCATTCATGGTATCGATGATTTATACAAAAAAAAAGAACCCCCCTCATCGATGATCACTGAGTAATTACAAATGTCGAAATCATTCATTTCTGACCAGGATGATATGTTTAGAAACACACGACAAACAACAGCTGCAATCCGGGCTGCTTTATTGAAGCACTCAGAAAGACGGACAACTTTGCCATCCCTTGGCAGGAGAGATATCGCAGAAACGTTACGGGGAGGAAGTGGAAGAAATCGACTAGGGGCACAACATCGGTGTACTTTTATGTGTCTTTAAACACACACACACACACACACACACGGTCGGTCCGGGAGAAGGATGTTCCGCTCACTGTTCCTCATCCGCCTCTAATTCATCTTCATATTCCCGCTCCTCATCGATTGTTGCATCCTGGTATTGTTGATACTCTGCCACCAGATCATTCATGTTGCTCTCTGCCTCAGTGAACTCCATCTCGTCCATCCCTTCACCTGTGTACCAGTGCAAGGAGGCCTTGCACCGGAACATCACTGTGAACTGCTCGCTGACCCTTCTGAACATCTCCTGGATCGAGGTGGAGTTCCCCAGGAAAGTGGACAAAATCTTAAGTCCCTGGGTGATATATCACACACACTTGACTTGACGTTGTTCGGGATCCACTCCACGAAGTAGGAAGAGTTCTTGTTCTGCACGTTGATGATCTGCTCGTAGACCTCTTTGGTACTAATTTCCCCCCTGAACATTGCCGAGGCAGTCAGGTACCTTCCGTGGCGAGGATCCGCAGCACACATCATGTTCTTGGCATCCCACATTTGCTGGGTTAGCTATGGGATGGTAAGAGATATGTACTGCTGGGAGCCGCGGGAGGTGAGTGGCGCGAATCCCACCATGAAGAAGTGAAGACGGGGGAATGGGATCAAGTTCACCGCTAATTTCCTGAGGTCTGAGTTCAGTTGACCCGGGAACCTGAGGCAGCATGTCACGCTGCTCATCGTTGCCGATATCAAGTGATTAAGGTCACCAACTGTACGATGAAAACTGAAAATCAGATGGGCTGTTGACCATGCAGATTTGCGACTATTCAAAAAGACACACAGCGAAAGATACTCACAGCTAGAAGTGCTAATCATCAGGGTCCTGAAGCAGATGTCATATAGTGCCTCGTTGTCAAGAACCATGCACCGTCTGCATTTTCTACCGGCTGGTTCACTGAAAGCGTGGCATTGTATGGCTCAATGATGGTGTCGGAGACCTTTGGGGAAGGGAAGATGGAGAATGTGAGCATCATCCTGTCAGAATACTCCTCCCTGATCTTCGAGATCAAAAGCGTCCCCATACCAGATCCAGTCCCTCCCCCAAGCGAATGGCAAACTTGAAATCCTGCAACATCCGGCTCGGATTCAATAACTCAAATCCCGGGATAATTATTCCCCGAATCACGGTCAGCAATCAACGTTGCCTTACCTTGCAAGCAATCACAGTTCTCGGACTCCTTCCTCACGACATCCAGAACAGCATCAATCAGCTCAGGACCCTCAGTGTAATGCCCCTTGGCCCAGTTGTTCCCGGCCCCAGACTGGCCGAACACAAAGTTATCCGGCCTAAAGATCTGGCCATAAGGCCCCGACCAAATGCTATCCATGGTCCCCGGCTCAAGATCCATAAGGACCGCTCATGGAACGTGCCGCCCGCCCGACGCCTCATTGAAGTACACATTGATGCGTTCGAGTTGGAGGTGGTCATGGGCATCGCCTTCTCCAGTGCCATGGTACCTACCCGTGGGGTCGATACTGTGCTCGTCGCAGATGACCTCCCAGAACTTGGATCCGATCTGGTTGCCACATTGGCCTCCCTAGATGTGCAGGATTTCCCTAGATTTGGTTTGGTTAGGCCAATGATTGAGTGGTTGGGTGATGTTTTTGTCGGGTGGTGGCCATTATCGACAGACGGAAAGAATGGTGAAAATACCAAGAGCAGCATCTCGTTATGAAAATCATACCTGCCAAAAGGGAAAGTTAAACGCTAACGGAAAACGATTAGTTACTATTGTTGGGACGACCAGACCTCAGCAGTGTTAGAATCTGGGACACAACTTATGCTGTCGTAAAATAATCTTTGAAATAGATCGGTCATACTCATAATTCCTCGAAAAATGCCAAGGAAATTAAGAAAGAGGAGAGGTAAAAGAAGAGCCTTTTAATGATCTCAGAGTTCCTTGACAATTGAACTAAGTTCTACTCCTACAGTTTGCTAACAAATTCCACAAAGCTCTGTCTGCAGATCTTAGTTATTGATGGAATGAGTTGATGTGAACAGGTAAAGCGCCCAAACGAAGTTGTCGGTGGCGGTCATTGCCATTGCAGGACCCTCTTGACCAATCCAATAAAGAGGTTAAAAAGGAAACGAAACAAATGAAGAGCCATGGCAACTTTACGACGACACTTTCCTTCACTGCGCTGCACATTTCCGAAAAAGTGAGAATCCACTCTGACTAAGGACGACGGGCACTAGACAGTTACAACATGTTGATTGGATACAGAAGACAGATCAACAAGATATCCAGTGGCAGCAATTGGATGGATCTCGACTAAGACTCGGTGCAATACCTCTTGAACTTCAAAAATTCGTCGGAGTTACCGACGGGGGAGGACGGCTAAGACAACTTCCACTCTCCTTCTCTTGTACAACGTGTACTCATCCCTACCACAAAACAAAACATATTCACACACCCACAGATACAAACAAAAGAATCCAAACAATCACAAAACCCTAAACCTCAGCTCCTGAATCAAAGAACAAAGCTTAGCTGGGTCCTTGTAATTTCATTCCCGCCCTGTATCTCTACCATAAATAGTTCCCATCACCCTCGGCTGAAAATTCTCATCTTCGGTATCTAAGACAAAATCCGGAGGACCTAGCACTAAGTCCAAACCATCATCGATTTTACTGGATCGGGTTCTGATATCAATAATATCGGACCAACCTAAGTACCAAACTCAATATATAAGTTTAATGGTTTCACTCTAAAACTACCATTTGACTAGAATAGCCACTTAGACATATACAAGACTGATCTCTTTTCTCTCATTTCGATAGGAACTTTCAACAGAGGAAGACTTTCCTCGTCATGGGCTTCCGCCGGGGTCGGGAGATCGGAGACTCGTCGGTGGAGGATCGCGATCTCGGATGAAGCGTCACGAGAAAAATATTCCAAAACAGCCTTCTTTTCCAAAAAAATTATTTAAAATAGCGGAGGAGCGAAACTATTTTGCGAAATAGCACCCTAAGTCGTCTTTTGAAAAGACGATATTGTCTTATACCTTATACCATAAGAAAATGACGAAATGACATCCAATATGTCAATTAAACCGAATCATAAGACAAAAGGTAACATGCCAAATGAAAAATTGAAAACGTCTACGCCCACGTCGGATTGCCGGCGATGCTTCCCGGCTCGGTGCTCTCAAACTTCCTTTGACGTCAATTTGCTCAATCTGTGAAGGCTGAGTCATGGTCACCACCTCTACTTGTGTCGATCTCTCACGTCGTAGTCTCGTCTTCTGCGGTGTTGTGGGTATGCTCGACTCGCGAATATCTAGAACGGGACTATTGTGTACATCTTCTTGTGCATGACAGTGTATATCCACCTGTAATGGCGCATACTGTGAGGGTCCAACATTATTCTCAAAAGTAATTCCATCTCCTCGTCCTCGTCCTCAGTTCGCCGGCCGGTATCATGATATTCCCAAGGAATACGAGCATATTCCGGATGACTCAGCTCTATAGCAGCTAACGCATCTGCACAAGCACATGCAATAAACTGAGGCGAGACATCCTCTGAACTCGTTGATTGATCACGTATACGATTCAGAGTAATCGCCTAAAAACAAATCTCATCATTATAGTTTATAAATAATGAATTACAATAACATATAACAATAATTTATTTTACATACCAGGTACTCAAGCATTGCTTTTTTTTTTTTTAAATCCAGTTTCGAGTCATCTTTTTTATACCAAATGATATATGTAGGATCTGTTTGAGCAACAAGCCCAGATGTTACTGCGAGATGATCTCTCCTGGCATCCCAGTGGCGCAAGTACTACTCATGAAAGGAAGTTCAATCTGTTTCTGACTTCCACTGTAAGCTGACCTCATGTAAACTCCTATCAAAGGTGCATGCTATGTATCTCCTGATAACCACCAAATTGACGAATAACTCACTCAGGTCTATGCATCTCTACAAGCATGAAACAAAACTAGTGATGTCATGGAATGCCAGATATCGCGTCCATCCATATAATAAGCTGGTAGACTCATCAGAAGTGCATCAGAATAAGGCATCCATATGATCTGCAAGCAACAAAAATATTAACATGTAGTAACACTAACGAGTATTTATGGTTCCTTATTGTACATAATTGAACTTATTACGTACCTCACTATGCTTCTGTAAATCGAAATAGACGCGATACTAAAATACCACATGCATTAATGAGCCAGTAACGTTGAATTCTACACCCCATCAAGCATCCAAAGGAGAATCGTGAGGAATGACATCACGCCTTCTTACGGGCACACCTGAAGAAGACTCATGGGTCCTGAAATGTCAAAGACTGATCTGCTGCCAAACATCGCTTACGATAAAGCCAATCTAAACATGCACTACCACAACTATATCCCCTGATTCCCTCTAGGTCATCCAGTAACGGTAGAAACATGTAAGCTCTGACATGAAATCGCACTGCCTCATCCGTAGCATCCAAAGGTAGACTATCAAATGTAGTCTTCAACCAAGATAACTTCAAACGACTGCCTCGAAAAGCATTGTTAGGAGGCACATGTCCTAGCAACCTCACGCACTTCACATCCCATCCATGACCAGTTGTCACTCCCGTCACAACACGACCATCCACCGATAAACCATACAACAATGCCACATCCTGTAATGTAACTATATCCTCACCCCAACCATATGAAAAGTGTGTGTCTCTAGTCTCCACCGCTCAACTAGAGCTATAATCAAATGCCAATCTATCTTCATAAAAGGTAACAATGACACTCCAAGAAATCCATTCACCTCCAAGTATGGACGTATTAGAGGATGCATTGGTCCATCAGTTACTTATGAAATATGCTCACGTCTCAAATCACGCTTGTTATGTCGAACGGGTAACCATGTGCGCTGTCATAACAGTAAGAAAAATCAAAAGTGAATATGCATATTATTAAGAAGTAATAACTTTAAGAAAAATGATTATACCTCTCCACCATCACCATCCCAAATGCATGAAGAATGATGTCGTCCTTGCAATGTCAACAAAGAATCATCTTCTAGTCCTGAATCCATCTACAAAGATTGACAAATTGTTAAAAATGATATTATGTAATAAAGGAATAGTCAACGTAAACAAGTATGTAAATAATAAAGAAAATACACTTAGAAGAACTACATGTGATGTTACTCGATCGGTCCACCATGACCATCTCATTCCGTATGCGCTTTGTCTTTCGTCTCCCTTTTGTGATGTACTCTTCTAGGATCGGGATGAAATGTAACAAACTCCAAATGAGGCCATGATTGGGGTACGTCGAATGAGAAGAATCGTCCATTGTATACATGTTGTTGATTCTCCCATTTATACCAGTTACCCACATACGAGTCAATATCGATCGAACGAGAAGCCATTGCTGCACAAGCGTGAGAACATGGTATTCTAAAGGTCTTCCATTTGCCACAACTACAAAGTCGATTTCTGATCTCAATGTGATACTCATTTCCACCCTTAGTCACCCCGCACGAAGTCGGTAAATGAGATTAGACAATATAATAACTGAATTTTGAATCAACAGTGCTAACAAAGTGTTGATTGCCAATAATACGAGACTTTACAAGTAAATCAGCTGCACACCTCGTGTGTACCTCACCTTTAGAAATAGTTGCATTTGCTTCAGTCTTGCATTGCTCAAATTATTCTATGCAATTGTAGAATGCCTTCGGACAAATGCCGCAACCAGTAACCGTCTACTACCCTTTAACACTGCATTATAGCTTGCACTAGGATTAGTCGTCATAACTCCAAATCGATGTCATCCATCTCTGCTTTAGTCCATTGTTGAACTGGAATATCCATTAAATATCGAAATGCATCATCGCTAATAGCCTGCATCTCTTTAATGTACTTTTACATTTTCCATATTTTCGACTGCAATGCTGCCTTATAACATAGTCGCTTCGACTTTTCAGATCCAATGACACTTTTCAAATTAGGTGCGATATGACGAATACGAAACCGCCAATGAATATATGGAGGATGCAACCCCAATTCCATGTCATCTAGAGCAGATCTAATACCTCTAGCACGATATGATATTATGCATATTGATTCATGACTTGATTGACTAATGATATGTGTATTCAAGCAATGCAAAAATGAAGTCCAAGAATGCGCAGTTTCCTCATCGACAATAGCAAATGCCAAAGGCAAAGTATGATTACCTCCATCCACACCACAAGCAATCAATAATTTGTACTTATGTTTGCCAGTAAGAAATGTACCATCAATGCTTATAATTGGACGACAGTTCACAAATGCATTTATGCATGGACCAAAAGACCAGAAAATTCTCAAATTGTGTATGTCCTTCTGCAAAACAATGGTTGTCGTAAAGCCATTCGACTCTAGTTCCGAGATTTGTCCTTCAAGTTACATTCAATAACTGCAGTAATACATTATAAGACTCATCCCATTCAGCAAATTCCATGACCAATGCACGCCTCCTAGCATTCCATACCTTCCTCCAAGGAACATCATAATGATATCTATCAGTAATCATAGTACGCAAATGAAACCTTCACATCAGGATCTGCACGAACATACTGTCGAAAATGAGAAGCCATGACATTGCAATCAAGATGCGGGTGATCATGAGTGACCATTTGATTCAAACAAGTGTGAGGACCAACAAACTTAGTTATCTCAAATGCATGAGCATTTCTCCGAATGCAGGCATTTAATTGCCAGTGACATCCCTTTTCCATATCAGCACAAACGGCAAACCAGAAATGTGTCTCCGACCCTTTCACCTTAAATTTGTGATAAGTAGTGACATGATGCAACTTCACAGCTAGAAGTAACTCCTTCTTATTGCCATACCTCATGCCTACCCGAGATTCATCTGATGAATTGGATCCTCCAAAATCATTACTCACATTCACTTCAAATCGCATAAAACCATCACCTTCCGAATGACCATAAAAAAGGCAATGGCTCTTTAAATTCATCACGAAGTGTGTCAACGTGATATGTGTTTACATTACTGGTAAGAATATGTTCATCATCATATTCATCATCAGATTCAGACTCACTACTCTCCGTCATTTGTTCAATCCATGCATCACTTTCATGGCCATAGTCATTGTGAAAGGTGCTTTGTGATTGCTTCAAGGCTCTTACAGCAAGACTATTACCCATGTCATTACTTGGGACCATTTGCACAGGGGAATGAACCTCTTCTACAGCATCAACACATTCAGCACCAGGAAGCTCAGAGGTCTTAACATAAAGATGTTATCGTGTCCTATCCCCATAACTCAAAGCAAATTCGAATAAACCACTCACATCCTCATCTGTTCTGATTGGTACAAGCAGAAATTGCATTCTTCCATATATTGAACGATGACTAATCTCTGGCAATGACGTGCTTAAATCAATATCGAGACCGTTGCCAATAGTTTCAACCAATCGAGCATAATCATCTCCCATAAACAACTTAATAACTGCCTCAGGATCTCTATCATAGAAAACACCTTCGTCGTCATACAACACGTTACCACCGTAAAAACATAACAACTTAATCCAAGGAGCCATAATTCTCGTACATAAATATATTTCTTGATTAATAAATGTCATTCATAATTTAGTTCTAATAATAATAGCAATTTACGATAATTTAACTATCAAACCGAAAGAAAAAAAATACATGAAAGAGAATTTAACTTCCGGAGAGATAATAAATTTGAGAGAGAGAGAGCGTGTAAAAATGAAGTAGGATAATAAATGGGATAACGTTTATTTATAGTTTTGAGGAGAGTATGTTTATCTTTTCAAAAGACGACTTAGGGGCTCTGTTTCGCGTAATAGTTTCGCTCCTCCGCTATTTTAAATAATTTTTTGGAAAAGGGGGATATTTTAGAATTTTTCTCCAGGCGTCACCCTCGTTGTTGCAGGCTGCTGTTCCCAGGATCTGAGGGCCGAACATCGCTGTTCGGACCCAATGCCTTTCACCTCGTACTTGAGCAAACATAGGTAAAAAAATTACGCCATTTATTTTTTATTACGTCCCGTTAGTTTGTAATAAACTTATAATTACTTAAATAGGTTAAAAGTATGGCCCAATTTACGCGTTGGGCTAGTTAATGGCCCAAATGGTCCGGAAGGATCGATCTCCGTTACTGTCGATTGTCGTCATACTTTGGATGTCTGCTATTGACCATCAGGACAAGAATTAATGGCGTGGTGGAGCCAGCGGCACGGTTCGTGAAGAATCAACTGGTCCCCAACAGCCACAAGGTCGGGACACGAATGTCTTTGTTGAGACGGCGCGGAGTGATTGGTCCCGAGATATTTCTCTCCCGGGTGACTCACTACATAAACCGCCTTTCCTAGGCACTAACTCGGGCTCAAGTCGAAGTGCACGAAGATGCCGAACCCCAAGGTGTTCTTTGACATGTCTGTCGGCGGAGTCCCGGCTGGTAGGATTGTCATTGAGCTGTACGCCGATACGACTCCACGTACAGCGGAGAACTTCCGGGCCCTCTGCACGGGCGAAAAAGGGATCGGCCGTGGTGGGAAGCCACTGCACTATAAGGGATCTAAGTTCCACCGTGTGATCCCCCAGTTCATGTGCCAAGGAGGAGACTTCACTGCAGGTAATTTGCCTTTCAACAATCAATTCCCGCTTTGCCGGATAGATAGTTCGTCTGTGTAATTTATTTGGTGATTGTTCGTGCAGGCAACGGAACTGGAGGCGAGTCCATATACGGAGCAAAGTTTGCGGACGAGAACTTCATTAAGAAGCACACCGGTCCCGGAATCCTGTCCATGGCGAACGCTGGGCCAGGTACCAATGGATCCCAGTTCTTCATATGCACAGCCAAGACGGAGTGGCTTGATGGTAAGCATGTCGTGTTTGGACGAGTGGTTGAGGGAATGGATGTCGTGAAGGCAATCGAAAGGGTCGGATCCGGTTCCGGCAGGACCTCCAAGCCTGTGGTCATCTCCGACTGCGGCCAGCTTTCTTAGTGGCTACAGTTCGCCCTTGAATACGTAATATGGTATGAGTCACGGTGGCTACTGCTATGTAAAGTCCATATTGTGTCCTAAGCAACCACTTTAAAGTATTCCATTCTGTATACAATTTCGAGACAGATTCAGACAAGGAAATGTCTAATTCACAGTCACGTTCTATAGGAAACTCTAGCTGTCTTCAAGTGGATTAGTTAGTCCTGCTACACAACTTTCGATTCCCAGCCATCTTCCACCTAAACCGCAATCAGGCATGGCAGTTATTAGCCTTTCCTGCAGATACGAAATTACAATCATCTTTCGATGGAGGGTCTACTTCGAAGATCATTTCTGGCTCTTTCTCTTTTCTTGGTAGTCTCTTCTCTTGCAACAGTATCATCGCAAGCTCAGTCCTCTGGTAGAGCCGGCGTCATCGAGCGAAGCAAAAGCCAACTACTTCTTGCTAGCCTTCAACCAAGCATTGATTCATCGGTGCCTGGATCACTGCTCTCTTCCCAGTTATTTCTCACATCCCCTTCAGGGAATTCCTTCGCTTACCTAATCCGGCATGACACTTCCTTAACTTCCCAAGGCGCTGGGCAAGGTTTCTGCTACATTCAAGTCCAGGAAAATGGAAACAGCATCTGGGACTCGACATGCACTCCAGTAACCGAGGGAAACGCCTGTGCTCTAGCGTTTTCTGATGCGGGCCTCCAAATATTCGACGGTAGCAGGTCTTCATGGAGAACTAACACGAACCACGGTCATCTGCGGTACCTGATGCTAACCGATGCGGGCAACCTGGAGATCCTCGACCAGAGGGGAATGATTATGTGGGCAGCGAGTCAGGAACAGAGAGCTAATCAGAACTGCGGCAACTACTCCGCCGCTTCCCCGTTCGCGACACCTAGCTATAATGCCGAGCCTTCGTTAGGACAAGGCATCATAGAAGACTCTGGATTCACACAGCCTCAGTCGACGTACCCATCTGGACTAGGACAGAACCTGAATTACCCACAACAGGGGACGAGCATCCCCGCGGGCTTCTCGGGATCATCTAACCAGCCGTTTTCATCATTCAATCAACCGATCGGCGGGAACAGTCTCGACAACCTGGGGGATGATGGTGTTAGCGCATTCAATAACCGCGCACCCGGCAAAGGATCAGTAATGACAAGAGTTGTTAGCCTTGTGTTGGCTTGTTTATTATCAGAGATGATGTTCCACCAATTCCTCTAGTATGATGTAATGTAATTGCATTAGGAGGACAACCAAAAAGGGTCCTCTGAAACCAAATTTAAGGTTGTCTTTCTTGGTCGTCCTTTATAATTGAATCAAGTGGATAGAAAAAAGGAAAGAAATTTCTTGGGTTTTGGGCATCATCTTTTGGGCCATTATTTTCTTATCTACCCAGTATCAGAAAGCCACTTCTATCCATGACCACTAACATCAAGCTAATTCTTTCCTCTTCAATGTCCTCCACTCACACCCAGATAATCCATTCCCTAGATTCTTTTGGCTTCTGAAGAAAATATATCCTTCAATTTTTCTTAAATTCTTTCATCACCTGTCCAGTTTTTACCCACATCTTGGTTTGATCTCAATAAACTCTGTCAGCAATGACAACGGCAGTGAATGCTGCAGTGCCCTTGTCTTCCTCGAAGTCATCATACCCTTCAGGCTCAATCAGATTCTCTTCCTTCTTACATGATAGAATCAGCTTTAACAAGGTAGGGATTTATAGTTCCCTGCGATGAAGTTGTGGTAGTTGTTAAATGATGTTCAAGCATTCCCGCTTACTTCGATTCTGATATCTCGGGATTTTCATAAGGCCGGTTTCTGCAATGGAAATAATGCGGTTCATGGCGGGAGACTCGTCCCGGTTAGAGCACAGGTGACGACCGAGGCACCCGCGAAGGCCGCCAAGATCTCAAAGAAGAATGAGGAGGGTGTCGTCGTCAACAAGTACAAGCCTAAGAATCCCTACATCGGAAAGTGCCTGCTCAACACCAAGATCACAGGCGACGATGCCCCTGGGGAGACCTGGCATATGGTTTTCAGCACCGAGGGTATATAGGGATCGTTCTGTTTCGTCGTGTGATGGCATGGAATTTTGGATTGTCCATTCGGGATAAGTGAGCCTAATGGCGGCTGGATGATGCAGGGGAGATCCCTTACAGAGAAGGGCAATCGATTGGTGTCATTCCAGATGGAATCGATAAGAATGGGAAGCCACATAAGCTGAGACTGTACTCGATCGCTAGCAGTGCCCTGGGGGACTTTGGGAATTCCAAGACCGTAAGTTTGTGCGTCAAGAGGCTTGTCTACACAAACGATCAAGGGGAGATAGTCAAGGGAGTGTGCTCGAACTTCCTCTGTAAGTGTACCGGTCTCTCTTCTTCATCCATATAAGCATGCGCTCGGTGGTGAAATAAAGATAATCACAGTAGGAGAGGAATGATTGGTTACTGTTGAAATCTGTCTCAGGCGACCTAAAGCCGGGAGCGGATGTGACGATGACGGGACCGGTGGGGAAGGAAATGCTCATGCCGGTCGACCCGTCTGCAACCATCATAATGGTATGTTGGGATGGTTTGGAATTACCAAAACCTGGACTTCCACTTACTCACTCTTTCTTGGCAGCTCGCAACAGGAACAGGCATCGCACCCTTCCGCTCGTTCTTGTGGAAGATGTTCTTCGAGAAGCATGATGACTACAAGGTGAGAAGGTATTATCGTCCATGTCAATTGCTGTCTGTCGAGTTAGAAACTGATTTGGTTCCTTGGAAATGCCATGCAGTTCAATGGCTTGGCATGGCTCTTCTTGGGCGTACCAACAAGCAGCTCCTTGCTATACCCGGACGTGAGTCCCTTTCTCCAATTTGTACGCCGCATATCACGTTACATTTTAAATTGACCCCTAACATCTGTCTACTATGCTGAGACAGGAGTTCGCAAAGATGAAGGAGAAGGCACCAGAGAACTTCAGGGTGGATTACGCGATCAGCAGGGAGCAGACCAATGAAAAGGGCGAGAAGATGTACATTCAGACGAGGATGGCCGAGTATGCAGAGGAGCTCTGGGAGCTTCTCAAGAAGGATAACACGTACGTCTACATGTGCGGACTCAAGGGGATGGAGAAAGGGATTGACGACATCATGGTCTCGTTAGCCGCCAGAGATGGTAACACGAGCACTCATCTCCGGCCTTGCCACGGCGATTTTGCGTATTTCACTGACTTGACGTTGTTGTTGTTGAAGGGATTGATTGGTTGGAGTACAAGCGGCAACTCAAGAAGGCCGAGCAATGGAACGTCGAGGTTTATTAGTCTGTGCATAAAACTGTACATAGAATTCCTCAAGACGATCATCCAATCAATTCCCTTTTCTTTTCCTGCTGTAACTTCGCGCCTCTGCGTTAGAGATGAAGCTTCCACGATGTAACTCTGCACGCACCTGTATTTGGTTGTTTGACGAACATAGCTCCTTTTTATTATCGAATTCGTAATATTCTCATAGTAACATTACTATGATATCAAGGCACATGCCGACATGGTTGGCCGCTGTGATCATGTAAATATCATAATAACTAATGCCCTTTGGTAGTTCACCTAATCTGATTCACGTAGCATAAAATCATCGTCGATATATATAATAACATCTTTAGTCACGGTTAATCAGACGATTCCAGACAAAAACCATTAACTCGCTCCTCGTCCTGCTGATTTGGTGCTCCGTTTGCACAAGTCTTTTGGGACCAGGGAAGACTATGGCATTGGTAGAACTCCTTCGAACGAGACGATTCCCGGGGTGATCGCGTTTGGATCCATTGTTTTCACAGGGAACAATGCCGCCCTCAACTCCCTGATCTAGTGCAATCTCCTCCCTTACGGAAAGGATTTCAACGGCGAGAGCCCCACAGGGAGTTTCTGCATGGGAAAGTCCCCATGGACATCCTTGGTTAGTTTGTCCCAACTGGCGTTTTGATGATTGGGGATTTCTTAGTCGTGTTCTTTCCTAACTAAATCGAGGAATTCTAAATTTTAGCAAAGGAATTGGGAATCAAGGACACTGAGCCGGCGTATTTGGATCCGAACGTAACAAGTCAATATCTAGTCACTGGAGTTAGCTTTGCTTCTGGAGGCAGCGGCTTCGATCCTCTGACACTGAAGCTTGTGTCGCACGATTAAATTACTGCTTTGGTTCAGTTGTTAATGATTCCATAGCTGCAGTTCGGTCATGTCGCTGATCGTTATTAGGTACATTTGATGCAATCTGTCATATCGCTCATGGGTTAGCTGGAACACTTAAAGGAACACATGCAAGTTAAGAGCATGGATATGAACTTCGCGCTAGGGAATAGCATGTTTCTGCTCATCAACGGGTGGTGAAGACATTGCCAACACTTCACCTCCAGTACGACATGTTCTCGTACACTGACATCATGGCCGAATCCGCTACCAAATTTTGCAGGTATGAGCGATCAATTTCATCATACATTAGCATATGATTTGAGACATTTTAAACTGATGCCCCTTTATACATCATTCAAAGGATGGCGGTATTTGGTGCACTGCTGAACGGGCATGTGCCCCTGCAGAGGACATTGCCTGGCAGAGGAGCATGCGCCAATGATCTCAACCGGGTGTCACAACTCTTCAATACCAAACTCTCCTCTCGCATCGACTCCCTTAACGCGCTGTATCCAAATACCAAGATGGTTTACATTGATGTGCACTCCTCATTACACGACCTCATCCAACGCCCACAAAGTTATGGTAAAAATCAAGATCGACTCCTTCATCCAAACCTTAACCAATCCACTCCCATGACTTAAGCTATATCAAGTAAGCTTACCTGGGGAGAGAAATTTCATGAACGCTTCCAAGCATCCGACAAGGGCAACAATCGAGGTGGCGGTCCTGTGCAACCAAGAGACGTCGACATGTTCGGGGACAGCTTCCATCCGACCGACCAAGCCTACAAAACCTAGTCATCCCTCTCATCAAATAAATATGTCCAACAAATTCTTCCAAGGCCCCCGTGACCTCTTCGCAGGATGCATAAGACATTGTTCGCGTCTGTCGCCTCTCCTTTCGTGATCCGATCATCATCGACAAATTGTAAGGGAAATGTACGAATTTTCTTTCACATGTCACGTACACATCTTCTCGTTTATACTAACACGGGACGATAAACGTGTAGAAAATAAACATACTTCTAACGAAAGAAAACTAAGTTTATTTTCGAAATAAAAGTCTGAATCCCCTTAAACAATGTCTTGGAGGCGTATATAAAGGTCATGAACCCTAAACGAAATAGAAAACTAATAAAGAAATGAATTATAAAATACTAAAATAAATAAAAGGCTAAAATGGGCCACAAATTTATTATAATAGCGATTCCAATCCTACACGCCAAAAGTTACGCTCATTTTGACTTTTGCCAATGAACACCCTTCGAACGATCCTTGGCAGCCCAAAACTCGTCTTCCACATGTTTCACATCATATACGCTACGAGACTTTCTCTTATCGACCTGAACTCGAATGCAATTGAAGATCCATAACAATGGCATATGCATCGCAACGCGCATTCTCCGTTGCTCGTAATTAAATCGTTAATTTGCGTGTCCAATCAGGAATTAATGCTCGACGAAATGATCGGTTCACTTACAAACGCTCGAATTTATCCATCTCAATTAAACCGATTAATCAAACGAAATCACGGTTAGCCTAAAATTAGGGTTTCCCGTGGACCATTTCATTTCTTTCTTTCCTTTTTTTCTTTCTTAATCATCTATAAAAGTTGAAGAATCCCTTAGCTTCAAACACCTTCCAAATCCATTAGGCATTCGAGATTACCCGAATAACCACGGACTATCGATCATGTCTCCGGCATCCGGGAAGATTTCATTGCTGTTGTGCGTTGTCGTTCAAGGGATATGCACTTGCACCGGGCAAGGCGGCCCAGGCGTGAACTCGTCGTTCCCGGCGGTATTTTCGTTCGGGGACTCCATTCTCGATACCGGGAACAACAACGGCCTTAGAACGTTGACCAAGTGTAATTTCCCTCCTTACGGTAAGGACTTCCCCGGCGGAAGAGCCACCGGCAGGTTTAGCAACGGAAAAGTCCCCTCCGACCTTATAGGTACATACCATTTTTGTGAACTTGAAATTTGTCGTTTCACTACAGTTCAGTCATGACATTGTTGTAAAATTCGGAAAACAGTCGAAGCGTTAGGAATCAAGGATCTATTGCCTGCGTACCTCGACCCAGCACTCTCAGATAAAGATATACCGACTGGGGTTGGCTTCGCCTCTGGTGGCTCAGGCCTCGATCCCCTTACGGCAAGCTTACAGGTATGGCCTGATGTCAGCTGCCTTTCCCAGACTGTCGTTTTCATTAATCTTATGTTTATGTTGTAGGGAGTGATATCCGTGTCCGAACAACTAAACCAATTCAGGGAGTACATAGACAGGCTCAAAGGGATCGTCGGAGAAGCAAATGCGACAGCTGTCCTAAACAATGCCCTTTTCTTGATCTCGGCAGGCAACAACGACATCGCCATCACTTATTTATCTGCTCGTCTCAGGATAATACCTTTCCCTACTTACAGCAACATTCTGGTTAATGATGCCACTGACTTCATCCAGGTAAAAATTCTCATATCAGGAACTAAAGCGTCAGTCCATCCACTTATCCTAATGTTCTAGAAATGCATGCTTTCTATCTAGGCCTTGTACGATTTGGGAGCTCGACGATTCATTGTTCTCAGCACGCTGCCACTCGGATGCTTGCCCTCCGCAAGAGGTTCAACAGGACTGCTCTGTGCTGATGTCGCCAACCAGGCAGCGCAAGAATTCAACACCAACCTCTCCAATGATATTGCATACCTCGCAGGCAGTCTCCAAAACGCCACCGTCGCGTACGTAGATGTCTACGGCCCCTTCCTCGAACTTATCCAGAATCCCGGTCAAAGTGGTTTTGTGGTGTCAAACGTGGCATGCTGTGGGGGAAGCTCATTGCTGTGCACTCCATTCGGTCTCTTAACATGTCCAAACCCATCAAACTTTGTGTTTTGGGACTCTGCTCATCCGACGGAGAGAGCTTACCGTGTCGCTGTCGCTCCGGCTATACTCCGGGCTATTAATAGTAGCTTCGTTGCCAATTATCACTAGTAAATTCCCCGAAGATGTCTCCTATTCCAATGAGTTATTAGGAAAATAAAATACTTGTCGAATTTTACTTTGATTGCATTAATTTGCCCTGTTCGATGTCATAATAAAAGATTTTATTGAATTTGCGTCCCAAAATCCCTCTATCTAACGCTCAGTAATTCTGTGCTCATGGATTTTGGCCCCATTGAAGAAGGAAGTACTGGGAAAGGGAGTTTCTGTTGAGACCTCTTTCCGTGCTCAGGAATGGTCTGCGGACCCCCTTTCTTCCTCATCCGCTTCCTTCGCCTATCCCTCGAATCGGCGGCACAATAAAGCAAGATCGCCTTCCTTCACACTCAACCTGCTGTAGTCATCTCCTACGAGTACCCTAGTCTGGAGAATCCGTCCTGCACACTCACACACACGTTAAAGCACCACAATAACGCTGCTGCAAGAATATGCCAAGACTTACCACGCTCTTAGAATTACTGAATGAATTGTTTTTGTGTTTTTCTTTTATACAGCGGTTCCGTCATACAAAAGGAAACTTATTTTTCTAAAAACAAATTGCGACCAGATTCATTTGCATAAAATAATTGGGAACAAATTCTATTTGATTTCGCACCAATCACCAAATATTTACAGAATGTTGGAGCAAGATTTTGTCAACAACCTTCTATAGTTGGAAAGAAAAAATATTTTAATTCTAATATGAGAATTCTGATTATAGGCTCGTGAATTTATCCATTAGGGACTTCCAAAATTAATTTTGTTTTAATTTGATGTTTTAATCCCCGGATAGTGCACTATAGAAGGTGCGACCAAAACAATCACGCAACCTTCTATTGGTGGAAATAATCAATCATTTATTTTCAAAAAGAGACAATTCGTTCTAGATAGGCTTGACATTGTATCTCGACGAAATTTATGTGAAAAATATATTTGAAAGTGATTTCTAAATAACATAATCCCTTAGAGAAGGTTAGATAGAAATTTAAAAAAATAACAAAATAATTTCCTTGACTAGGAAAAATATTTTATTTTTGAATTTCAATCATTTGTCTTTTGAGATTAAGATAATCAATAATTAATTAATTATTAAAATATATAATTATGAATATTTTCTAATCACGTCATTTGATCTGAAATTATCATTGAAGGATGAAGAAAATATTTTTGTTATATTTTTCTTTTATTAGGAAGCATAACATCGTTACATGATGTTAAGGCGTCGTCAAACCTGCTGTGTGACTCATCATCGAAACCATATCAACAGTTTTGGTACTAACAAAGCGTTTCGAGCATGTTGAAGTTGACGACATAGAGCCCACAATCAGGAAATTGAGGTGGAATTCGACAATCATCGTCAAGGAGATGCAGTGAAGTTCAGATTCCCATGGAGGCGAGGGATATGATGTTAGATATGAGTTTCTACGTGGAAGACGCTACATATACGAGTTCTTGTCGATAGTGAGGAAAATCACGGATTCCAACAGCCGCGCCCTTATGGTGGGGAATGTGGTCGAGATCGTGAAGAACATACAAGACATGAAAATTTGGTTTGAGAGTTGAACCACCGAATTTCGACGAGACAAGGTTTTCATGATTGGATGACTTGAGTAAATGGGGGACACATGGGCTTGGGCCGCTCTCAACATAGGAGAGACAGTAGCCCAACATCTTCCTACGCCATGAAATTGCTTGATCGCCACAAGGCATCTTTGCCTCCCAATGAGGATACACTCTGCGTTTGGTCCCGGGTCTCGGCGATATCAAGGTCGCCATGGAATGCCTAGCTAGGAACGATGTCAGGTGCCGCGGCTTCTTGATCAACGTTACAGGAAACGAGTCCAGACTCGGAGCAACCAAGACTCTCATAGCGTGTCGCTGTCTTCTTGTTTTAGTTAAATTAATAATAACCATAAAGACTTTCATCACAGTTGGCCGTGGTAAGACCCACGATTTGAGCATCGTGATTGAATTTTATACATAACAAAATGCGGGGTGTGTGACTCTCGGGTGAGCATAGGTTTCGGGCAAGATAGGGAACCGATCGGTATCAGTATAGGTTCTTAAATAAATTAAATAGGTTTTAGATTCTAAATTTTTGAAAATGGACCGTATCAAGTACGGTTGCAGTTTTCACCTCGGAACCAACGTGGAGAACTAGGAATCTGACCCAATATATTTCAATTTATATAATATATTTTTATAACATATTTTCTCTATTTTTATAAATAATTTTTATTTTAAAATTATAAATATCTCTTGTTTATATTTAGCATTTTTGTGCACATTCGTAAGTTGGTTGACAGGTCTCTCTTTACAACACTCGGACCCGTCATCCCTTCGCCTTTCCCCTCTTCGTTAGGCCTTGACAAATTCGCTTGAGGTTTTTTTAGATTAATTAGAATAATGAGATAGACTTAACGTGGGAGTGTTCCATAAGGACTTGGAACCGGAACTGGTACCAAAACCAGCATTTTAAATTCTAAAAATAAGGAATCGGCCATCCACGTCCGGAACCCACCCGAGACCGACCAACTCACCTCTACGTGACTCATCATTGCATGAGCCATAACAATATGCATCTTGACACGACGGGGGGAGGAGGGGGAAAATCGATCCGACAGGAAAAGGTTTGGTAAGAAAATATTATGTGGCTTAGAAATGAAAACGTCGTTGAAAATGTAATCCCATCGCATGACGTCGTACCATCTTGCATGCAGAAACGCGCCATTTAGAGTATTCTCAAATAGAGAGAACTTAAACCTAACTAAACTGGTTTAGGATGATGATTGGGGGGGGGGGGGGGGTAATTCATTGATTGGGGATTTGGGATTAAGGGGTTGTTCATGGGGTTTTGATGGGAATCCTACGCATCTAACCTAACTCGAAAGTGTTATTGTGTCATGTACTTTAGGTTGTCGTTTATCAAGAACTTGTGATAATTAATCGTTGTTAAGGAGTGGAAGCAAGAACCGTCGTCCATGTCCTTATGTTTTGGTTTAGTTTAGTTTTGTTCTTACATGTGCCGGTTTTCAGGCGAGAAAACATAATCAAAACCTCACACACCTTCCATTTCCTTGTACCAACCGCAATCTAATCTGCAAAATAAAGGACTCCATCCGAAATTCGCACTGTTTTTATGTGAGGGAGATTAGTTAGTCATCGTAAAACTAATCATTCCTAAGTTGTTTTTGTTGTACACCAGACGACAACAACTGTGTTCAAAGCAGCATGACATACTTTATATTTGTTTTTCTAAGCCTTTTTCATCTAATTTAAAACACGTGCGTCTCAAAGCAAGACTCGTGGTGGAGAGATGCATCCGAATTCGTTGAGGAGGGAGCCAAGAAACAAACTCTCGTCTCATTGTCAGATCCTTTAAAGGGAAAGATTTGCCTCGTTTGCAAGCATCATAGCTCAACATCAACTCATCTCCATCATTCGTCTTCTCCTTCTTTGCTTGCGCATGTTTTTTTCTTTAACTGTGATTTGACAATCGGGGGACACATGAATCCGGCACCGAATCTGGCAACCTCAGAGCTCTTCCCTCGCGACTCCTCGGTAGCTCCCGGTGAGCCCCTCCCTAGTCGAAATGGGACACGTTTTGCTTTTGCTTTTGCTTTTTTTGTTTGGTTTCTTTGAGAGAAAAAGCGTCTTGATCAACAAGTTTTGTTTGAAGAACACGTTTTTATTACCGGTTTGAACGGTGAGTTTGAGGAACATCGGGCTTACGGAATCTGTTCGGTATTTGTTCGGCCGCAGGTGACAGGACAAGCGTGAATCAGGAGTATGCAGAGGCTTTCAGGACGGAGTCCTTTGCAGAAATGTGGGGGAAACTGGCCGAGAGTCGGGTCACAGCGTCGACGAGCCTCGACCGTCCTGTGCCGCCATTTGCTCTACTCTCAGAGTCCCTCCTTCAGCCTGCCCGGGAAACGCTAGTGGACATGGCCAAGTCCTTCTATCTCCACCCCTTACTTATAGAGTACTTTGATGTGACATCGAAAGCCTGTGACGTATATGAGTTACTCCTTAATGCCGTCCACTCCACTCAGGCCAATTTCCAGAAGGTTAAGGCTGCGATCATTCTGGTGAGGGAAGAATTTGACGAGAACAGCAGCTGTCTAGAGAACAGAACGCATGAGAAGATTTGTGGGGAGCTGTCGAGTTACGCACAACTCCAGAATTCGCTATCAGTCGTCAGCATGGATCAATTCCGGGACTTGCATGACGGTCATAGTGTTCTACTTCGCAATCTGGTAAATGAGCACCGCCAGATGAACAAGCGGAGGAAGCTGTCCGAAGTTTGCAAGAAGATTTCTGAGTGCGCGAGGCTTGGGCGGAGGACAAACAACTTAAGGTGTTCTCGTTTATGTGATAGCAGCAGTAGTATCATCAGGCCCCCGCGACAGCCAGCAGCTTCTCATGGGGAGGATCTGGACATGGCGGCAAAGTTGCTGTACATACAGATAAACGACATGGACACGGTGAGCAGGCTGGTGGGGAGGTTGGAGGATGATGCAATCCGAGGTAAGTCACAGGCATCAATGGCGGCAGAGTGTGATACTGGGGATGTTTGGGAGGGTATTGTGATGAGGCTCGGCAATGAAGGAGTGGGCTTCATGGAGCAGCTTGAAGAGCTCGAGCAGAGGATCTGTCTCTGCCTACTTACCATAAACAAGTCGAGGTTGTCGGTCGTGCATGAGATAACAAACGACAGGAACTAAAAAGCTTTTTTGATGTATGATCATCCGTGTCTTGAGGCAGTTCTTTCACATAAGATCGAGATTCAAACAATTACGAAGAATTCGAAATTATTACATCATTCGGCTGATAAACAAATTACGCAAGTTCTTTAATAATCAGATGCTTTTTCCTTGCAAACAGAATGTTGATCAACGAACTACTCGGCAGTCCAACCGAACCTCCTGTCCACCAGTGAGGCTGCTCATCCTGACCATAGACTTTGCGAACGCATTGAAAAACTCCATCTGCGAGGTGGCAAACTTCTTCACTAGTGCACTTGTCCTCGAGTTGGTCAGGAGGGCCTGATCAGACGAGAAGATACTTTTTCCTTGAAGGATCATCTGGTAGTAAGCATTGTCGAAGATGGTGGTGGTGGAATCAAGGGTAGAGCCCGCATTCTTCACGGTGTTACGGATGGGGCAAGTGCTTCGAAGGTTTGCAGCGAAGGACGGGCTCAACGATGGGTCGACGTCGCTGTTGGCGGCGAAGTTGTGGATCCTGTTTTGGAATGAGGAGCAGTGGGCGAATCCCAGCGTGTGACCACCTAGGGAACAAGAATCGATAATTTGTTTCAGTCGAATATATTGAGGTACACAAAAACTGTCTTGTTCAGACATCATCAAGTCATCGCGAATTTACCGGACAGGGCAACGAGATCATCCAGGGACAGTCGTCTTTGAGAAAAGCTCTGTTGGAGCTGAGAGATGTTGAAGACCGGGCCAGGCAATTGTCTTGTGTCGCTTGCGAGCGATATCCTCCCATCAAGTCTACCTTTCGGTACTTCCCAGCTTGGACCGCCAGACTGGGTTCCGCCCAAATCAAAAGATCATATGACTGCATTTAAATGAGGCGTCTTTTTTTAGAAAAAAAATGAACATACCAGAGAAACTGCATCCCTGGCGGCAAGTGCAAGAATGTCGGCACAGGAGACGACACCCGGGCATAAGTCCTCCACGGCCTTCTTCGCATGGTCGATCACGTAGAACGCATGCAATGAAATGTTGGGAGGCCCGTCCTTCTCGGCAGTATTCTTGGCTGTCGAATTCAGCAGCACGGAGCCATCGCAGCCCTGTTTTTCCCATACAAAGAACACCCCTGAGTTCCCATAGCAACCATTACTGTTGTAACGAACAAATACCCATGTGTCATAATGTAACAGAGTACTCTTATGAAGCAGTCGTGGAAGTGCATCCGAAGCAAAGCGGCCGGGACGGTGTTGTCATTAGCCATGGCTTTTTTGACGACCCCCGTGATGGCATGCTCAAAGTTGGGGCACGTCTTGGCGTAATAGTCGTTGCTCAGGGCACTGACGAAGGATGGGGACATCACTTGGAAGAGCAAAACAGAGGACAGGAAAAGGGCAATCAAAGTGTTTGCCATGCTTGTTTTGATTCTTATCTTCTGTAAGAACAAAACAAGGTTGAGTTGGGATAACAAATGAAGAGCAAAGTTATTTATAAGAGTTGATAACAAGGGTCAAGGCAGGGGCTCAACTTGAGAGGGAGTGGTTTATTGGGTAAGGGAGACTAGGGTTTTTATGGAATTTGGTGATCAAGAACACACAGATTTGTTTTGGGTATTGAGAGCAGTTGTTGTCCCTTTTGTGGATTATTAGTACTAGTGTAATGAGTAATCATAAAGCAATGGGCAACTTCAATAAGAGACCCCCCTCCCCCTATGTGATTTGTATTCTAAGCAAAGGTTTTATGTTTGGTGGATAGGGTTGAACAACTAAAGTTAGGCAATGCATGTAGTTTTTGGGGGGGCAATCCATTGAATACTTTCTTATTATCCAGTGATTGGTTAGTGGACACAATTCCCAATACCCAATTCTCAATTATTTTGCTTCTTGATGATAATATCAGAATTGGGTTCTTACCCTTTGCTTCGATTAGTTTAAGGTGGAAGTAGATGAAGAAAGTAAGGGATTGGTCTGAAGAGTAGATAGATAGATGACAAAAATTATTGATGCAACAGTTGGAGATGGCTTTTGACTTTGACCTTGTGGGGGAGATTCTAAATTCCTTCTGGAGTTGCAATTGGCACAACCACCGTTTGTTTGTCTGGGTTGTGCTCGCTCTAACCGTAATGCTGCTAGCAACAACAATACCGAGATGGAATTATCATGAGACCAGATCCAATCCATCAAGGGATAAGACAACTCCTGACGAAAGAATGCGTTCCTCTCGGATGAAAGATGGCACCCTTCACTAAACTAACAAAGAAGGATCTGGATATCTGGCCTTGCTTGTCCTTTGCTAGAAAAGTTTAGCCTAAAGAGACTTGTAATCCAAGGATGGGTTACACTAGGCGTCACCTAGTGGTTAACTCGAGAAGGGGGAAACATAACGGAAAGGCTAGTCGTAAAAAGCTGGACAGAACGCCGGAGTCCGAACGGAACACTTCGAGGAGAAGATGAATTATGCCATTCATGCACTTGCGTGGATTGGTGCATTTGATCTGAAGCGACGGCGCACGCATTCCCCTGCCATGTCCACGACCTATGCCAAATGAGTTAAGCAAAATTTGAGACATTATTAACAGAATCAAGTTGTTGAAAATTTTGAAGTAGTGGCCACGGCCCTGAGGAATATGTTCTTGGTCAAAATCCTTTAGGTTCTTGGTTATATCCTGCGTCTCGGTGTGTATCCATGGGAAGTTCATTATAACTGCCCCTTCCACGGCCATGGGACCCGTACCCCTTGCCACGACCTCTACCTCCAGGATAACCTTGATTATTGTCCCAACCTCCGTTGCCATACTCCGAGTTCATGTAACCATTCCCTCCCTAAATACAGAAAATGTAGCTATAATAACCAAGATACTACTACTGTTCAAGGAAATCGTAGATATAACAAGGGGTAAGCCTCGAAGGCGATGACTCCAGAGCATAGATGAGATCAGCAAGAAGCAATTGTGAGGAATGTGGGACACCTCGAGGGCAATCACTAATCATATTCGATTTTCAAAATATAATCAAGCTAAATGTTGGCAGAAAGAAGCTGATATAGGAACCATAATGCTGTAGAACGCACGCGGTTCCTTTTTTAATAGCTTAATAGCAATCTTCGAAACATGCCTCGTGGTCTCCAGGCTACAAAATAACAAAAAAGCAGGCGGTCAAGAGCCGGAACAAAATAACTCCAGTCTCGAAGTCATGATCGTGATTCGTAACTGTATGAGTCCTTCCTCCAACGGCTCCCCATATACCAGTGATGTCCATAGATCCGACGGAAGTCACTTGATGAAGACCAAAAGCAAGTAACGCAGTAAAGCCAAAACCTTTGAGGTCATTAAACCAAAAGCAAGTAAAAGGGGAACAAAGAAAAGAAAAGCAAGTAACCAATGCATCATCCTGAGTATGGGCAATAATACATAAGTGACGGCCTTGTTGATAGCTCTCCCCATGGCCTTGAACAACCAAACGCAAAAGGCCCACCAAACTACTACCGACCCGAAAACCAAATGCGTTAAAGGAGCCGGCGGGGCCCGGTCATTACCTGAAGCAACGTCACGTGACTGCGAGGCGATCGATAAATGTATTTCCAAGGACAAGATATCGAACGTGACACAATTTATTAATAAAAAATTAACATTAATGAATCATAAAAAGGAGAAGACAAAAATTTGGTCTCAATCAATTTTTTTATTTATTAAAAATATAGCTACGCGTGACGTAAATAAATATATTTAAATGGGTACTACTGACAGGGCACGACCATCCCCCCCCCCCCCCCCTTATAAGTCCTGGTCACGTGACGTCATATGTCAACAGCAAAACCTTTGTCTGAATTGCTCTCTCGCTCCTTCCCGACACCAACACCTCCTAACTAAACCACACTCCCCGCCAGTTCGAAAGAATCCAGCCCATTCGACAACATTCTAACAAAAAATAAAAACAAACCCAATATCCAAAGCTGGGTGTTTCTTTTAGGCTTAATTACCTATTTTATCATATACTATACCTCATTTTTTTTTATCAATCATATCGTTTGAAAAGTATCCTACAGTAACTCGTACTTAAGACTTTATTTCGACGTTATTCTCGTTAGCTCGCCTTCCGACGGAGTCCGACGTGGCGGTCCACGTGGCTATGACGGCGTTAAAAAATCACCGTTAGTCGAACAATAGGATAGATAGAAAAAAAACGAAAAAAGTACATGATAAAATTGTTAATTAGGCAAAAAATATAAATGATATTTTTATATCATTTATATAAATTTCCTGGCTCTATCCTCATCACCACCTCCTCTGGCGAGTTCATCTCCAACGGCTTCGACTTCAGCCATGCCCAGTCCACCCTTGACCCCAATCGTTCTCTCCACCTCATGGTCCAGTCCTTCCGCCCCGTCGTCTCCGCCCTCCTCTCCCTACCCATGCCACTCATCGCCGCGGTCAACGGCCACACTGCTGCTGCCGGCCTCATCCACGCCCTTTTCCACGACTACGTCGTTGTTAACGGTGCCCGTGGGTTCTTGTACATGAGCGAGGTCGACATCAGGCTTACTTTGCCCGACTACTTTCGAGGCTGTGCTGAGGGAGAAGGCGAGGGTCGGCGAGAGGAAGGGGCTTAGGGAGCTGGCTTTGTGGGGGACTAGGCTAAAGGGTGCCGATGCAGCCGAGATCGGGTTGGTCGACGAGGCTGTGGTGGCAGGCGGGGAGGAGGGGGTTAGGAAGCACGTGGAGGAGAAGGCCGCCGAGCTTGGGAAGAGGAAGTGTGACGGCGGGGTTTATACCAACCTAAGAAAGGGGCTGTACAAGGAGGTCTGCGACGTGCTCGGTTTGGAGAGGAGGGCCTTGGTGACCGCCATCGCTCCGACGGCCCCCTGGAGCAAGATTTAGATCTAGCTTGTGTCTCGACTGATAGCAAATCGTGAGTATCATTGAACAGACAGCTGCATTTGGTAGAGGGGGAATTGGGCTTGTAATAATTTTGATTGTTCTACCCTAATCACAGCAGTACGTTCCCATATGGGTCCACCCTAATCACAGCAGGACCAAACCCGGCATTCCTAAAGTAAGTTCAATAGCAGCAAGAGTTTTAGAATCGGGTCATCGAAATGCAGATCATCCAAGGAAGAAGAAATCGATTTTGATGGATTACCCGAGGTGGTTAAGCTGCTTCCACAAGAGGTTCGTGAAGAACTCTGGCCTGGTAGTTGGTTTTGCTTTTGGGTATACGATCGGAACATCTGCTCGAATCCCTCAGCTCTTACAATCTGTAGATCAAAATCCCATTTCGCACTCCGATCATCCAAACCATCACTTCCCCAATTCCAATCAAACCATTAAATCACAAACTCCCGGCCGCTCAAAAGCCCATACCTGATTCCACCACGGAGCACCTAGAAATAGAACTGAGCCCTCACCTTTTTTTAGTGAGAATGATCCGAATAATAAAATATCATTTATATTTTTGGCTTAAATAGCAATTTTATCATGTATTTTTTCCGTTTTTTTCAATATATCATATCGTTCGGCTAACGGTGATTTTTTAACGCCGTCATAGCCACGTGGGCTTCCACATCGAACTCCGTTAGAAGGTGAGCTAACGGAGGACAACATCGAAATAAGGTCTTACGTACGGGTTACTGTAGGATATGTTTCAAATGACAGGATAGATCGAAAAAATGGGGTATAGTACAGGATAAAATTGCTAATTTGGACTTTCTTTTATATGGTTGAGAATGTGCATTCCATCCACATGCGTCTCCTCTTCACAACATCCAGTCTTTTGTCCTTTCCTTCCTTCCCCATGCACGCTCCTAATTCGCCCCCCGTTTCATCCATGCTTTCGGAGGAGCAAATATCACAAACCCATGAATTGGGCATGCGAATATGGAAAGAGCTGCTGTAGACACAAAAAATTTTTCTAATACTGGCGGGTTTTGTAATATTAAGCCTAATAGATAAATTCATAATAATAGCTTAATGGGCTATAAACCCAACTAAAAAAATGATTGGCGCAAAACCAAGCCCAACTTCAACTCAGTTCATATCTCGATCACTAAAAAGTTACCTATTATGTGGAAACCAGCTGTCTATTATAAATTGACTCTAGAACCCAATAAATAGAGGCATCCACAAGCCATTTGGAAACAACTATTACACACAAATCTCCTCTTCTCTCATATTCTCTTAAACCCATTGAGTTAAGATTCTAGTTACTTTTTTTAAGAGCCCACTGCGGGTGGTGCGACGAAGTCCCCTCAGCGGCGAAGGCCCCTCTACGGGTGGTGCGGCGAAGGACCCCTTGGCGGGTGGCGCTGCGGCGAAGGCCCCTCTGCAGGTGGTGCGGCGAATGCCCCTTCGATGGCGAAGGCCCCTCTTGCGGGTTTATCACCGAAGGCCCCCTCTTGCGGGTACATCTCAGAAAGCCCATCTAATGGGTTTATCTCTGAAGGCCCCATAGCGGGA
This sequence comes from Melastoma candidum, assembly GCA_023653495.1. Taxonomy (NCBI): domain Eukaryota; kingdom Viridiplantae; phylum Streptophyta; class Magnoliopsida; order Myrtales; family Melastomataceae; genus Melastoma; species Melastoma candidum. The sequence continues at coordinate 14,536,611 of CM042889.1, read as the reverse complement.
CGACAATATTCTCGTGGTGGTATATTCTTCTAGGAGTTACATTTTCCCGGTGGTCATATTCTACACACATCGATATTATTTCCGAGCAATATTCTCGGATATTATATTATTCGACGATGGCTATATCCCTCTGTCGACAATGACACCTCCCCGAAGTTATGTTGGATCAATCTCACAGGCCCCGACGACTTCACTAAGCTACTGAAGTGCTGCCGAATCACGCTCAAAGACCCCGACGACTTCGTCAATATATCACCCCGAGGTTCTGTTGATATTCTGTCAAAGCTTAGGATCATCATCCATAACCGTTATTTTTCGAAGATCGAATCAGAGGACTCATGTGCTTCATCCGTGACTAGAGACAGAACCCCCTACACATTTTTAATACGATAATTTGTACGCTGATATTTCCCCGCGAGATTTTAGGGTTCATAAATTTCTGGCACGCCCAGTGGGACCATATCTACCTCTTATCTCTTTACTTCGAGGAATTCACATGGCGCCAAAGATGATTAACCTCAACAATGTTGTTGCTGATAATCAACTTGTTGCTTTTCCTATACTCTCGTGCGGGGGCTCTACATCTGCTGAGTTTCCAAGGTTGGTGAAGACCAAGACCATGACTGAATTATACAAGGAGATTGAAGAATTGCTCAAGTCCATCTCTCCTAAGGCATCTCCATCTTACAAGGATGTTGCTGAAAAGAATGTTCTCAATGAGGGTGACTTTCCAAAGTGGACTTATGCCCCGTTAGTGGCCAAAACACGCAAACAGGCTGAGGAGATAGAAGAAATACTCATGTCCATCTCTCCCAAGGCTTCCTAATCTTACAAGGGTATTCTCAATGAGGGAGGCTCTCCAAAGTGAACATATGTCCAATATGTGGCCAAGACTAAAAAACAGACTGAGGAAATAGATGAAATACTTAGAGTCATCTCCTCTAAGTTGTCTCAATCAACTGCTGGCGACACTCCTTTCGACAAGATTCTAGTATCTCCTATACCCCAGATAAATTTTGAAAATATCTCATCTAGCAACTCGTCGTCATATTCATCCCCCAAAACTTATTCAACTAAAGCATTTGAAGTTATGCTAGTGATGATGGCGGATACTTCTTCACTTGAGGATCAAGTCGCGGCTCTCACAAAAACTGTGGATGTTATAATGGTTTTCATGAAAGAAAGAGAGTAGCAAATGGATTACATTATTAAGAAACTGAAAAATAAAGGAGCTGACAAAGCACCTATGGAGGAAATTTCAGACGTCCAAACTAACAAAGGAAAGGGAGTTCTTGATGTAAATGATTCAACAAAGCATGTATCTGTCATTGATGATCCAATTTCTGCAAAAGCCATGATGGAACTATAAAAGAAGCGGTGAAGGGAGCTTGAGGGCAAATCATCGTCAGCTTCAACATACTACAAGCCTCACAATCGGAGAATTGAAGGTCTCAAGATGCCTATGGGATATGAGCATCCATACTTCCAACAGTTCGATGGAAAATCCCCGTCAACACGTGGCTCATTTCGTTGGAACTTGTAATAATACGGGCATAGATGGGGATTTGATGGTTAAGTAGTTTATCTGCTCCTTGAAGGAAAATTCTTTTGACTGGTATATTGACTTCAAACCAGTACGATCGAGAACAATTGGAGAGATAGTTTCTAAATCGTTTCTATAGCACTCGGCGTGTGGTGAGCATTCTAAATCATTTCTATAGCACTCGGCGTGTGGTGAGCATTCTAAATCGTTTCTATAGCACTCGGAGCGTGGTGAGCATGATTGAGCTAGCCGACACTCGTCAATGGGAGGAGGAATCTGTCGTCGATTATATCCAACAATGGAAGAATCTAAGCTTAAACTGCAGGGATCGTCTATCAGAAGAAACGTCTATTGACATGTTCATTCAAGGCATGCTCTCGAAGATTCGATATATTCTACAAGGACTCAAACCACGATCATTCAAGGAGTTGGCGACAAAAGCTCATGACATAGAGTTAAGCTTTGTTGGAACCAACACGAGTAATATCCCAATACCTAAGCTACCTACAGGGATAGGAAGACCAGGAAACATAACTGAGGGTAAGCCCGCTTTCAAGGACAGCAAGAAGCAAGTAATTACTACATATGTAGCTCCTGTCAAAGTGCCGATTGCGAAAGGAAAAGTCTCGGTAAATGGACAATTACCTGCAGAAGCACTCGGGATGGAGAGACAACGTCCAACTTTGGAAGAACGGCAAAACAAGAAATATCCTTTTCGCAATGAAGATGTTGCAGAAATATTTGACTATCTGTTGTCTTCCAAAATGATCGAGCTTCCGCAATCAAAGCGACCACAACAAGCGAATCTAATTGATAATCCCAACTTTTGCAAGTACCATCGTGTCTTAGGCCATTCAATTGAGAAGTTTTCGTCTTTAAGGAGGTCATGGAGCTTGTACGTGACAACAAGATTCAGGAGCCTATATTACACCTTCAAATATAATCAATGTCGCAAACAATGATCCTCCTAACATCATATTAGGGACTTTCGATCCTACTGAGATGATTGGCCAACCAAGTCTAGGGATACTGCAACAATGTATGACCAACATGTCAAGTTGTGTGGTGAGCTCCGAAGAAGCATCTACCTAAGAAGGTTGAACTTTGGTGACTCACAAAAGGAGCAGGAAGAAATCTTCTATGCTCGTTAAGAAAACGCTTCTTATGCGAGCAAAAATTGTAATGATGCCACCAATAAAAGTCGATTCCAGGAAGACGGCGAAAAAAGAGAATTCGCTTGATGACCAGTCCTTGAAGAAGTCCACCTTGGCTATGTTATGGGATTTCTTTGCGAAACGTTTTCAAAACCTTGTAGATCTGTTTACAAATTGTCGCCACATTGATGCGGACAAATAAGTGGCAGCTGTGAAGGTTAACACTCTAGAAAAGCCCGCAGTGATGAATGATGTCACAAATCTCACAATCGGCCGCTATTTGTATCAGGCTATGCTTATGATACGAAGGTTAACCGCATCTTGGTCGACCCAAGTTCGATAGTCAATATCTTGTCATCGAAAGACCTGAAAGAGATTGGGTTAGGAGTTGATGAATTATCAAATAGCCGACTAATAATCCAAGGATTCAATCAGGACGGAGAACGAGCTGTTGGGAAGATCTGCCTCATCCTCACCATAGGAGATATGGAAGTTGGAGCGATGTTATACATCATCGATTCCAACACCACCTATAATATGTTGCTGGGTCGACCATGGCTGCATGAATACGGAGTTGATGTATCCACACTCCATTAATGTTTTAAATTTGTGAAAGATGGGGTAACCCACACAATATTGGCAAATGCAAAACCTTTTACAGAAGCAGATTCATATTTTGCTGATGCCAAGTTTTACCTAAATAAGGGTACTGACGTTGAAGAAAATGTCTCGAAGTTTGCACTAATTGTAAGGGATATGCCGAAGGAGTTGAACGTAGACGTTTCACCCATTCAACAAAAAGTACCTTCAGTTAATCTTACAATTAAATATATGAAGGCGAATGATAATGCAAAACAAAGTGTATCAATTTTGCGCTATATCCCAATAGCCCTCCGAAAAGCCGGGGAACCACCTTTCGTAAGTAGCCATACTGAAGGAATAATAGTACTAAAAGAACTCAACTGGCCTGTGACGAAAATGAAGACGATGGTTCAAACAAGCTCACCGTTAAAAGGTTTTGTTCGACCTAAACATGGGGCAATTATCTATCTAGATTCGCCTCATCCTCACCATAGGAGATATGGAAGTTGGAGCGATGTTATACGTCATCGATTCCAATACCATCTATAATATGTTGTTGGGTATACCATGCATGCATGGATACGGAGTTGATGCATCCACACTCCATCAATGTTTTAAAGTGAAAGACGGGGTAACCCACACAATATGGGCAAATGCAAAACTTTTTACAGAAGCAGAGTCATATTTTGCTGATGCCAAGTTTTACCTAAATAAGGGTACTGATGTTGAAGAAAAAGTCTTGAAGTTTGCACTAATTGTCAGGGATATCCCGAAGGAGTCGAACATAAACGTTTCACCCATTCAACAAGAAGGACCTTCAGTTAATCCTACAATTAAATATACGAAGGCGAATGACAAGTCAAAACAAAGTGTACCAATTTTGCGCTATATCCCAAGAGCCCTCCGAAAAATCGGGGAACCACCTTTCGTAAGTAGCCATGCTGAAGGAATAGTAGTGCCAAAAGAACTCAACTGGCCTGTGACGAAAATGACGACGATGGTTCAAACAAGCTCACCCTTAAAAGGTTTTGTTCGACCTAAACATGGGACAATTATCTATCCAGATTCATTGCCAGACAAGGCGCACCAACGGGTTTGATCCAAATGATTTCAAGCTACTTTCTGCAGCTGGCTACACTGAGGGCTTGAAGACACTCGGGGATGCCTCAAAGAAACTAATCCTGGAAGTGATTGTCAGAAGTCGAAATTTGGTCTTGGATATGTCGCTCCTAAGCCCGTCAATCCTCCGACAACGAATGCTTCAATTCAATACGTTGAAGCTGATGATGAAAGTACGACCGAATCAATTAGAACTTTAGTATTTGATCGACTTGGGGTCCCGTCTGAGCAAAGATCAATATTTGAAAGATTGGGCACTCAAAAAGAAGAGATTGAGGCTCGAAGATCGACACGATTAAGATTGAATCAAGCTCCAAGAAGTCGAATGATGTGGAATAGAGTTGATAAGAAGGAGGATATCCCGATTATCATAAAAGATACAAAGGATCTTCGTAGCAAAGTTCCTTCTCAAATGAAGCGTCGAACAATTGTTGAAGCAACTACCAAAGAGGTGCTGAGAATGAGCACGAAGACATGGATATCTACAGGTAGTAATGGGAAATCGTCTCATGGTAATAACGGAAATGACATTGTCGCATCCCACCACGTCACAATTACTGAAGCTGATGGAAATACTTCTCCTAAAGCAGATGATGCAGAAGAGGCTCCAGAAATATTTGAAAATCGAAAAAAGTCTATTGTTGACAAATTGAAAGAAGTCGATCTTGGGGAGGAAGGGGATCCTCGCCCTACATTCCTTAACGTAAGTTTAACCCCTGCAAAAGATGAGTTATATGTCCAATTATTGAAAGAATACAAAGATGTCTTTGCATAGAGCTATAAAGAAATTACCGATCTTAACCCAAAGATAGCAGTTCATAAGGTAGCTGTTAAGCATGGAGTTCGTCCCATAAAGCAAACTCAACGACGTTTTCGCCTTAAGTTAATCCCATTAATAAAAGTTGAAGTTAACAAGCTTATCGAAGCCGTATTTATTCGGGAGGTGAAATATCCAACATAGATTGCAAATATTGTACCCGTTAGGAAGAAGAACAGTTGACTTCGAGTTTGCGTTGATTTTTGTGACCTCAACAATGCATGGCCAACGACGATTTTCCTCAAATGGTAGACGCGACGACTGGCTATGAATCCTCGGTTTTATGGATGGATCATCGGGACACAATCAAATCCGAATGAACCCGAAGGATGAGTAACTGACAACTTTTCGCACTTTAAAAGGAATATATTGTTATAAGGTGATGTATTTTGAGTTGAAGATTACGAGAGCAACTTATCAACGAGCCATGCAATTGATCTTTGATGATATTCTCCACACGAATGTAAAGTGCTACGTGGATGATTTGGTTGTCAAATCCAGACGAAGGTTCAATCATATTGATGACCATAGAAAAGTATTTGACAGACCGTGCAAATATCAGCCGAAGACAAACCCATTGAAGTGTGCATTCAGAGTCACTTCGGGAAAGCTCCTTGGATTTATCGTCCACATCGAGGCATTAAAGTCGACCAATCAAAGATAGGTGCGATTATGAAGATGTCGGGGCCAAAGAATATACATGAGTTGAAGAGTCTTCAAGGGAAACTCCCATACATTTGGAGGTTTATATTGAACTTGGCTGGTCAATGCCATCCCTTTCATAAACTGATGAAGAAAGGTACTCTTTTTGAGTGGGACGAAGCGTGCGAAAATGTATTCAACAACATAAAGGCTTATTTGTCAAAGCCACCGGTCATGAGTACACCAATCCAAGGAAGACCGCTTATACTTTATATAGCGGCGCAAGAAGCTTCATTATGGGTCTTGTTAGCCCAAGAGAATGATGGTGGAAATGAGAACGCTCTAGATTACCTGAGTAGAACCTTAACTGGTGCGGAGTTGAATTATTCTCTAATTGAGAAGGCATGCATCACGCTGATGTTCGCCATACAAAAGTTGCGACATTATTTGTAAGCACATTTTGTTCGCCTTATATCACAAGCAAATCCTCTCAAGTACATAATGTCAAAGTCAATTTTATCTGGCCGTCTCGCGAAATGGGCACTAATGCTCCAAGAGTTTGAGATTTTGTAAGTTCCTCAAAAGGCGGTGAATGGACAAGCTTTGACTGACTTCTTGGCAGATCATCGTATACCAGATGATTGGAAAATATCGGAAGAATTACTCGATGAGGAAGTAATGTTGGTTGATGTTCCCTCTCCATGGAAAATGTTCGTTGATGGGTCAGCTACACAAAGAGGCGCGATAGCTAGAGTTGTATTCGTCACATCCGATGGAGATATGATCCCTAATGCATATACCCTCACCCAGTTTTGCTCAAACAATATGGCTGAGTATCAGGCTCTTATACTTGGCTAGAAATGGCGATGGATAACAACATACATAATTTGAGAGTATATTGAGACTCCAAGCTTGTGATCAATCAATTTCTATCCACATACGAGGTTCGCAAGCCAGAGCTTTCGCCACGACTATGCGGTTAAACTCGTAAGATGGTTCCCGAACATTACATTAACTCATATACCGAGAAAGGAAAATGCACAAGTAGATGCCTTGGGGAGTCTAGCCTCTGCACTTACTTCGGTAGATAGGGATGTCAGCATCAGATTATGCCAAGCATGGGTGGTTCCATCAGTCCCTGATGAGGAAGAAATGGATGAAGTTAATCTCATATCCGTCTATAATATAGAAGACAAAGATTGGAGACAACCACTCATCGACTTTCTCGAGTATGGAAAGCTGCTCAACGGACCAGCGACAAAAAGTGGATTGTGAGGAAAAGAGCGCCTCGATTCATATATTTTAAGAATACTCTCTATCGGCGATTCTTTGAAGGAGTGTTCTTGCGATGCCTTGGAGTGGAATAGGCGCATTCTGGATTTTGTAGAGCTCATCAATCCGACCCAAAACTTCACTTTCACCTTAAGAGAATGGGTTATTATTGGCCGACAATGGTCAAGGATTGTGGACTATGCAAAGAAGTGTCAAGCTTGTCAGTTTCACGCCAACTTCATTCATCAATCGCCCGAGCCACTACATCCAATTGTAGCATCTTGGCCGTTTGAAGCCTAGGGGCTAAATGTTGTAGGGCCAATAACTCTTAAATCGTTAGGGGGCCATTTGTATATCCTGGCGGCAACCGACTACTTATCCAAATGGGCGGAAGTCGCATCCTTCCGGGAAGTCAAGAGGGAAACCGTGATCACGTTCATCAAGAATAATATCAGTTTTCGTTATGGTCTACCTCGCTACATCATTATTGATAATGACAGAAACTTCTCTAATAAAGCCATTGATAAAATCTATAAGCATCAGCTTCAAAAAATGTAACCCCTCCATGACTTATGCGGCTGCGAATGGGTTGACATATGCATTCAATAAAATGCTATGCATTTTTCTCAAGAAGGTGGTCGATAAAGCAAGAAGAGATTGGCATGAACCAGTCAGAGAAGCTCAATGGGCGTATCGTGCGACATACAGAATTGCGGCTCAAATGACGCCATACTCATTGGTCTATGGTATGGAGGCGGTCCGTCCACTTGAACGGCAAATACCGTCGTTACAAATAACCATACAGGAGGGACTTTGTTAAGAGGATAATGCGCGATTACGCTTAAAGGAATTAGAAGCTTTTGATGAAAAACGTCTTGAAGCCCAACAATGGACTGAATGTTACTAGGCAAGGTGTCAAAATCTTTTAACAAGAAAGTACGACCTCGCTCACTTTAAGTTGGTGACCTTGTCTTGGCATTACGAAGACCTATAATCTTCACGCCATAAGACTGTGAGCAAATTCGCATCCAAGAGGGATGGTCCGTACGTAGTCCAAGAGGCTTACACTGAGGACGCCTACAAGATAGTTGATCAAGATGGAGTACACGTCGGACCGATCAATGGGAAGTTCTGCACTACGCCTGAAAAGTAATGCTCCATGTCACATGAGCCAAAACTGCACGACACAACAACAAAAAAATAACAAGAAATAAAAGAAACAAAAAAAAAAGATCTTCATGTAATACTCATGGCCCGCACGACTATAAACTGTGAATGGCTAAATAAAATGTAATAGTCTTTGACTGTACAAGTATAAATTGTGAACTACTCTATCTTTATATGCTACTCTTTGTCCACAAGAGTATAAATTGTGAACGACTCTATATTCATATAGTTTTCCTTGTACACACGAGTATAAACTATGATCGACTCAATCATCATATAGTGGAATGAGATATATGTACATCTCTTCAATACTTTAATTATTGTTTCTCTACAATATGTAAGCATGGGAGACGCAAATTAAAGTGGGGGCATTCATAAACACAAAAATTTTATCGAATACTTACGGGCTTTATAATATTAAGCTTAATAAACAAACCCATAAGAATAGTTTAACGGGCTATAAACCCAACTAAAAAAAGGATTCGGGGGGCCAAACCAAGCCCAAATTCAAGCCTAACCCATAGCCTATTCCATAAGCAGTTACCTATTATGGGAAAACCAACTACCTATTATAAATTTTGACCCTAGAGCACTATAAATAGAGGCATCCATAAGTTATTTGGACACGCCTCTCACACACAAATATTCTCTTTTCTCAGATTCTCTTAAACCCCATTGGATTATAAAGAGATTTTAGTTCTCTTTTTGAAAACCTCTCTGCGGGTGGTGCGGCGAAGGCCCTTCGGCGGGTAGTTCGGCGGCGAAGGCCCCTCTAGCAGGTTCTCCAAAGGGCCTACGGATGGTGCGACGAAGGCCCCTCTTACGGGTACATCTCCGAAGGCCCCTCTAGTGGGTTTATCTTTGAATGCCCCATAGCATGACGACAATATTCTTACGGTGGTATATTTTCGTTTGAATTATATTTTCTCAGCAGTCATATTCTACATGTGCATCGACGTGAAGATCCCCGTCTCGCCTCCCCTGGTCAAGAAATCCGCAGTCTTGAATAGCATTTCGTGAACATCGGCCGTCCCCTTGGGGGCGATCCGCAGCGCGGCCACCAAGGTGATTACCACATGGTTCCTCCAGTATGCTATCCTCCCCATCTTCAGCCTCGTCCACCACGGTCCAGCTGGGGGTGCCACCAGGTCCCCCTCGTCCATCACCTCGAAACCCGACCGCCCTCGCTGCCACGGCAATGTCTGCGTAGCTCCTCAGCCCCGAGAGGGCATCCCTCCTCTTCATGCGAATACATGAATTCGAACCCATAAGATTCGATTCTCTAACACTTAGACATATTTCTTCCTTTAATCTAACTCTTAAAGTTTGACTTCCAATAAGATGACTGAGGTGAGGAAGAGTTAGAGGGGGGCAGAAAGGAGAAGACGGAATGGGAGTCAATGTTTTTCAATAATGAGTTCGACTTCCCTCTTACAACCAAAACTGCAACACTTAAAAATTTGTTTAAGTGTTGAAGTTTTCTTGGGGTCGAATTCATAGAGTTCGACTTCCTGAAGGTATTATCAAAGTCGAAATTTATGAGTTCGAGTTAATATAAAATCGTCCCATTTATATGAAGTTGAACTCATAGAGTTCGATTTCGTTTTTGTTGTTCCGAAGTCGAATTCTTAAAATTCGATTTCTTTGTAAATTGAAATCAAATTCTAAGAGTTCGACTTTGAAATCGTAAACGAGAAAATTTGAAAGACTTAACTGTAAATTCGAAAATATTTTCTCGAACAAATCTCGTAATTTACACGACACCCGACGTAACAAAAAAGGATGTGCATGTGGGGTGGGATTTTATTCGAATCGCTTAACGTGTTTTCCGGAGATATTTATTTTAGATATTTGAGTTGTGGATCTCTGGATGTTATTGGTTTATTTTATTTTATTTAATAATATTTGCTTCCTTTCTTTGTTTTCTTAAAGGAGCGTTTTAGCCGATGATTGGGCTTGATTGGGGGTGGTGGCCTTATGGGCTCTATTGACGAAGGCCCATCTCGCCTCGAAGCCGAAAAAAAAAAAAGCACAACACGAGAAAAATAAATGAAAAGAACGTCACATTTCACATCAAGAAAAAAGGAGTGAAAGGGTGAAGTGAAGACGAGACTTTAACACTCACTTGTAGGCAATCCCAAACTCATCCTTGTACGCCACATTTGCTTTACCCCCCCACCCACACCCCCTATATTCCCTCAAATGGGACCCCCCTCCCCCCCCCCCCCCCCCACCCCCCCCCCACTCTAACTCTTAACTCTAAACAGAGAGGAAAACACAACACCGCCGGCCCCGGACAAGTTTTGTGTGTTTCTTAATCATATGATGTATGTCCGTAGCATGCACGTTCCGTATTCGCAACTCTACCTAATACTACTTGTATTTTACTGTAACTTTACAGGAGAGCCTTATTTTCTTTGGATGGCTGGCCTCCCAAGCAACGCGTCTTCCCAAATCAGGACTCGGTGACTTTTTTCCTTTCTCTATTTATCTTTTGAAACAACAACAAGAAATAAAACAGATAAAACGTCCCTTTCAATGGAGAATTGGAAGTGGAAGGGAGTGGGCGGGGCGGGCTATTCGTAGGTTTGTTGGGGTGTTTGTCCCTTTTGGTATTGGTATTTGAGGTGGTATTTTGGGGGGTGGGTGTGACCAGGATTCTCATTTTGCACTCCCTCCTTGCTTTTTTCTCCTTTGCCCATTAATCTCGTATTTTTTTTAATCCCCTAGACAACGAAGTTAGCAAATGTTGCTCCCAAAGAAAAAGAACCAAGTCGTGTTAAGATTATATATATATATATATATAAAAGCCCCCCGAGCAAAGGGAAAGGCGGGCAAAGTGAAGAAGGCATTCCATTCCAACCTCCGAAACATCGCCCTCCCTCTTTTCTCTCCTTACTCAGCGCTCCCCCGGATCGGTCGAGACGATTCCGTTTCCGGCACACAGGCTGTATTCCCCCCCCCCCCCCCCCAATAGGCCAAAGCCGAGGAGGACACGGGATCGATGGAGATGGCGATGACAAGGCTGTCCGCGCTCAACCACCTGTTCGTGTCCGTATTCCTCCACAACTTCTCCACGTTCATGGTGACCCCCGCCATCACCGACGTGACCATGTCCGCCCTTTGCCCTGGCCAGGACGAGTGCTCCTTTGCTATTTACCTCTCCGGCTTCCAGCAGGCGGTATAAAGCTAAAAAAGCTGCCGCTCCTCCTCCTCCTTTCCCGACCTCCTCTGTCTTTAGGACCGGAAGGATGAGGTTGTAGGGCGGCATCCGTGTTTCTGGTTTTGTTGAGACTTTATGTCTTTTTTTGGCAGGTGGTTGGGGTGGGATCGTTGCTGGTGATGCCAATGATTGGGAACCTCTCTGACAAGTACGGGAGGAAAGCTTTCCTCACCATCCCAATGTCTTTCGCCGTCATCCCCCTCGGTACGCGTCACGGGGCTTTAAACCTCGCGTTTTGTGTCACTCTACGGCAGCCACCCCGTTAAATCCTTTTGCTCTTCCCGTGCAGGGATACTGGCCTATAGCCGGTCAAGGAACTACTACTACGCTTACTATGCCCTGAAGACCCTGACTGCCTTCTTCTGCGAGGGCACCGTCCATTGCCTCTCCCTTGCCTATGTGGTAATCTTGATTCTTAAGTTTGTAATCTGATCTCATCTCGTCCAGGATTCTCTCATGATTAAGACTTGAATTGAACCAAATGGCGATGATGACGAACAGGCAGATAATATACCAGTTGGATTGAGAGCGTCAGCGTTCGGTGTGCTGTCTGGGATCGTGTCTGCTTCATTCGTCTGTGGCACCCTCTCCACTCGGTTCCTCTCGACTCCAGTCACCTTTCAGGTAGAAAGAAATGATATTCACATGGAATGGAGTTATTGGGAGTAGGTCAACTCACTGTCCTAAGGCTTGAGGAATCATTGGCATAGGTTGCGACTGCCATGGGAACGGCAGCCCTGGTGTACATGCGTGTTTTCCTCCCTGAATCTGCCGTCGACAAGTCTCTGTTGGCGCCGATCATATCCAAAGGCGAGATGGTCGATCCTCAGGAAAACAACGGCATAGTTAATTCTGCAAACAGGCAGCAGGTTTTTAAGAATGTTTCGTCGCTGGACAATACCATTTTTTTCCTCAAGAGCAGGTGATTTCGACAACGAATTGAACAGTCTTGGATGGTCTTGATGATGTGTCCCTGATGATCTCGATTGGATTGTAGCCGGGTGTTCTTGCAAGCATCGATCATGGCATTCTTTGGCAACCTCGCCGATGTCGGTCTTCACGCTTCGATGCTGGTAATGCATAAACATGCTTAAACTCTCAGTGCAGGGAATTTCACAAACTCCGCTTATCCAAAGGGCTTTCTTGCTTTCCACAGTATTTCCTGAAGGCACAGTTTCACTTCGACAAGGATCAATTTGCAGACCTCATGGTGATTGCCGGGATCGGCGGGACTATATCTCAGGCAAGACCCGACACCCCTTACTTTTTCCCGATTTTGTGACCTATCATCTGTTGGTTTGTTTGCTGAGGTCGTATTCCTGTCGGCATCACAACAGCTGATCGTCATGCCTGTGTTGGTCCCCGCATTAGGAGAGACGAGACTGCTTTCGATTGGCCTCCTTTTCAACTGCGCACATGTAAGGATCGGCTCTGCTTTTGTTTGTTTGAAAGGACTAATAAATTTGTTGTGTTTTTCAAAATGCAGATGCTTCTTTACAGCATTGCCTGGGCTCCCTGGGTAAGTGCATCCGATCTTTCCTCTGAGAATACAAGGCGATGACCTCACCACATGGCCCGGAAACAGCTAATGACGCTGCATTGACAGGTCCCTTATGCCGCTTCCATGTTTACTGCGTTATTCGTCTTCTCCCAACCCTGTGTGAGTTCCGATCTTTAAGAACTTCACTTCCAGCTTTAGCAACAAAGGGTTAGAATTCGATCATGACATGGGCAGTGAATATCTGCAGCTGAGAACCATCGTCTCAAAGCAAGTCAGCTCCTGTGAGCAGGTACCTACATGCCTATGGTTCGATCAGTACATTCTCGTCACAGATGCAACGTATCGTGTTGTTATGCAATGCAATTGCCGCAGGGAAAAGCTCAAGGTTGTATGTCTGGGATTAGTTCCCTGGCGAATGTCGTCTCCCCACTCGCTTTCTCACCCTTAACCGGTGGGTAAAAACACATTTATCGTTGATCTCGCGGCAAGTTTCGGTTACACATACGCTCAGGATCTGACCAAAACTTTGTCGGTCCTCTGACCAGCTTTATTCCTCTCCGATAAAGCGCCCTTCTACTTCCCGGGATTTAGCATCATGTGTGCTGGAATAGCTGCAGTAAGCATGCACACCCCAACCAAACGCACGTATTACGATCATTCACGTATCTGATTAACTAGTCTCTCTCTCGCAGATGATAGCATTCGCACAGAGTCTCTTCATAAGAACGACTGCTTGGACATCCGACACCAACGTTGCAAGCAACCATATCGATTCAGAATCCAGAGAAAATATCTAAGTGCAAGATGAACACCTTTTCTAAATTAACAAGGTTAGAGAATTAGTAACAATGCCATATAGTGTTTAGCGTGGAGGGCAACTATGCTACGAGTGTTTATCGTGGAGGGCGACCTATGCTACGCTACGCCCACCTAATGTATAGTGGATGTATGATTTCTTGTAGGCGATTTCGATAAAGAAATACTCGAGACAATGGTTTCGAAAAATCTAAATCAATATTATTAAAGGTGCACAGGGAGCGGCTCGAGGGCCCTGGATAAGACCGGACGTGTGACGTTGCAAATGCGCACGCCTCCGCCCGGGCTCTCGGGCGCGCCTAGGGCGCCAGGTGCAGATAAGGTGCCCTTAAGACAGCAAGGGGTCGGGTGTTTTAGTCTTGCTCTATTCTTCCTGCCCGTCCTCCTCCTCTCCTGCCCGACGTCCTCCTCCTCTCCTCCCGCACGTCGTCAGCTGGGTCTCCTTCTCGCCAGCAAGGGACTCCCGCCCTCCCCTTCCTTCTCGCTAGTTGGGTCAGTCCACCTCCTCCCCGCCCTCATCTTCCACACAAGAATTAAATTTGTGGCAGATATTTAATTTAAGACTTGTAACAGCTTTAATATTATTGCATATGTGCTAGTGTTAGTTGGTTCTTTGTCTTGATTGTCTTTGTTGTCCTCTGTTCATCTCCATTGTCCTATTGTTATGAATTAGTTAAACTTTTTTGAACTTCGATTGAAATTTAATGCAATTATAAATCATAAGAATTACATATTTTTCTATATATTCGTCTTAATCACGAAGACGCGTTTTAGGCCTGTGCCTTGCGTCTTGGGCGATAAGGAGGGTTTGCGCGTTGACGTCTTAACAAGGCTGATCCAAATGAAAGCTAATTTTTACTTTTCTATTCAATCTATATCGATTTCTTAAAAGATGGTATAACGTTCACTGTGTCTCGACAGAGAGCAGTGTACAGAACCACTTTCGTCGCTGCCTAGTCTTGTATGCAAGCAGTGGAGAAACGCGAAGAAAAATCCACTATTCTTTACAGAATCCAGCGGAAACAGATCAATTCACGTGCTCATAAAATATGACCATCAAGATTGGACCCCTGACATCTACTAGATACTAGCACCTCACAAAAACAGCTTCTTAAGTTTTGACATGTTACCTGGCGACGGCCTCGGTACATTTTCTGGGCCGAGTCTTGCTATATGAAGTCGCGTTACATATCGGGGCTGCAGTCGTCAGTCCTCAACCACTAAGGCTATCTGCCGCAAGATCTCTACAATCTCCGAGAACTCAGGTCTAAGTGATGCATCTCTTTGCCAGCACCTTTTTAATAATCTCTCCACCTCTGGATGAGTTCCAGGAGGAATTGCAGGCCTCAGACCCTGAATACAGGAGTTCATCATCGAATGCCTCAGTCTCCTTTCTAAGTCCCTTTAAAAGTATGTGATCCAGAAAAGGAACAAACGTGTACCTTGTGAACCACACCAACGGCTGCTTGTAAAGGCGTCAAGTCCTCGTATGGGAGCTGCATATGGTGAAAGAAACCCGCCAACAGGAGACATCATTTCATCATATTTAACTCCTAGAATGAATACAGCGGAAAGGAGCCGGAGATGTATTAAAGAGAGTTTGTTGGTTGAGTGAGAGTAGCTGAGGGTCAAGGCTATGCAGCAGTCTACCAAGGCATGTCATCCAAGATAAATTACCTGTGCGGTTAGCAACTCCCACAGCACGATCCCGAAGCTAAATACGTCTGCTTTATGGTTGTAAGGCTTATGTTCGATGACCTTTCATCAAAACATAGAATAAATGGAACACATCATCAGGTTCCAAGCTAGCATTGAAGATCACTTATCCATAAAGATGTGCTCGATGCAATAAAAAATTAACCAAGAAAAAATTAATAGTACATTGGCGGCAGACGACAATATAGGGGAAATGGGAGGTAGAAAACATTCACTCACACATTTTAAGACTGTCAAGAACATGAGCAGAGAGTCGACAACAGACAGAAGATTTTGTTGTTTGTCACCACAGAACTACTGACCACAATTACCGTGCCAACTAGCACTACCAACATAAAGTAAGAAAACTGAATCCCGACTCCTCCCTCTTTACTATGAGGATGGAAACTCAAAATCCATGTTACATTGAGCTAATAAATGGATGAAAGTCCATGATGCCTACCTCAGGTGCCATCCAACGGTAAGTTCCAGTTTCTGCAGTCATCACACCGGATTGTGTCTGCACTCTAGCCACACCAAAATCAGCAATTTTAACTACCTGTTGGATGGTCACTGGCGAATAAGATATTTTAACAAACAATAAAGCGAGTCTATCCAAAGAAAATCATAAAGGAGACAGCATGTATACTTGCACTAGCTAAACCAGGATTCATGAGGATAGCCTCATCCATATGTCATCCCACTTATCTTTCAGCCAAAAGAATTTTCAATGCTTCAATGCATAGAAGAATAGCCCCCACATATTTGACAACCTTAAAAATGTTCAGCCGCTAAGGAAATGCAGCCACTGAAAGGAGTAGTTTCTCAAAACACCATGGGGGACTGTATGATACAAAACAGTATTCAAAATCACAACCATTCTGCATAGCAGAAAAGAATTGATCTCTTACGCCGTGCTCATCCATCAGAAGGTTAGCTGCTTTGAGATCCCTATGGACGATTTTATTTTTGTGCAAGTAATCCATCCCCTTGGAGACCTCAATAGCCAGTCTTAGCACAGTGGAGAGCTCCAAGACTGTTTTCTGTCTTTGGAGAAAGTAAAAAACACTCCCTCCAGACATGTACTCTGGGACAGTAGTCAGAGGAATGCATGTTAGACAAAATCAACGGATCAGCAATCATTTGACACTAGCCGAACAGAAGTGGTTATCATATTTCTGAGATGCAACATGGAGAAGAACCTGTGACAATGCAGAGTCTTGGAGGCTTAGTACATGCACCAATAAACGACACCACATTTTTGTGTCTGATTTTCCTGAAAAGTCAAGCCAAAACACAAAGATGACGGCATTATTCAAAATGGTCACAAAGGGAACTCAGATTCCCAAAAGAGTGAATATAACTGTACAAAGAAATATACAGTTCATTACTTTTAGAAATGATTGCCATCATAAGGTCAATGGAAACGATATAATTTTATGTCATTCCCGATATATCAAAAGGACAAACCTCAAAATGTAGACTTCTTGAGCAAATTCCTGCAGCATAGCTTTGTTTAGATTTTCAGCCCGGAGAGCTTTAATAGCCACATCTTGACCACAAAACGTACCTTTGTACCTGCATAAATGAGTATAGAATAAATAATGACAATATGCAAGCAAAAAAGGAGATTCTGTTAAAGACTGCGACTTACAAGTCACCATGTGATCCTGATGCAATCTTCTTCTCAAAATTCAACAAGCTAACATCAATTTCCCACACGTCTTTTACATCTCGAAAGATAGGAATATTCCTTGTAACCTTAACTCCAAGTTGCTCTTGCTTTCCATTATCAGAAACGTCACATTCCAAATATGGAACATTCTGCAGCATTGTTCTATCGATAATGAATATAATAGGCTAGCAATTGTATTATAAAATGAAATAGGAAATAGAGGACATAGGTTGAGTGATGGAGGAACTGGGCTGTGTTGTTTGATGCTTGGTAAAAGACTCAAATCCTTATAGAGAATTTAGTATGTTGTTTGATCTCCTCCACATGTCTGAATTTTAGGCGTTACCCTCTCAAAATTTGTTTTCGGAAACGACCACAAATTCCTGCTAACTATGTCATAAACACGGGAAGATCCAGTTTGTGCAATAGCCTGAGCAGACCCTGTCTATACAGGCATCAGGACCGAGGTCGTGAATGTTTTAGCACCACATTGGTAGTATAGAAATAGATGCCGATACAGCTTTCAGTGCACTTTACCTATCAGTAGCAAGCTACCGAAATCTTTAGAAATATTTTATGTGTATGATATTGAAAAGAACATTATAATGACTTTACCCCGAGCCTTTGAATTTTCTCCTTTAACACTGCCTTAAGCTCTTCAATCTATATCAATGGCAGCAATAACACAAATAAGTTAGTGATTGACAATAATAAACAAAATATGAGCTGCGTTTGATTTGAGATAATTGAACTACATAACCTTGGATTCCCAACCATCAACAGAAAAAAATGTCTAAAGAGTAACCGTCAGAAGTTGAAAAAGCATGAGCTTCCTGGATATTAAGCCCAATCTCGGACATTAAGGATGTCAACTGAAATTCGAAAAATAGGCAGCACAATAAGATGAGTTACATTCTGGCAATAACGCAGCAAATCCACTCGAAATCCGTCCATGATACGAATGCCCAAATCACCTGGCTGAGAAATTTTGGCTTGTCATTTGTCGAAATGATGACTTCATGCAAAGGCCTGAAATTTTGAAACAACCAACCACCATCTCAGAGAAAGCTCTCGATGAGTGTAGTTAGAATCTCTTGTCATTGAGAAAGCATGAACTTTCGAGCAATTTACCCGTAATGTGATGATTTTGAGCTGTCCAAACTATGACAGTGGTCCATGTCAAGTTCAGCGTCAAACTTAGAGGATGATCCAAATGCTGGTGGTAAACGAAAACTGAACGGAAAGGGAACGCTAGTTAAAAGATGAAAACAAATAAAATAACTAAGACAACTCAGGGTCAACTATCAGATTCGGCTTATGGATTAATAGGACTGCATTTGCTCAATAGTATTTCAAAGGAAAAGGTGAGGTCAGTCAAGAATGATTGTTGCTTGCAAGAGAACATGAAAAGGACATGTCAATAGTCAGCTCTTGCATTATGGGTTCATTCTTCGGCTATCAGATGAAAGAAGATTGCTAAATGATAATAATAACCTGAGTCCTCTTTTCCCCTTCAGGTTTATCATCTCCTCCTTTCGGGGAGGCCGTCTCGACATAACAGTCGTCATCAGGGGTAGGAGGGACCTACAAATGAGATGCATCAATAACAGAAGAAAAAACTAAAAATGAAAAAAAAAAGTACGATCTAGAAAAAATCACACTTGACGGAGCCCATCTAAGAATATAAGCGCCAGCGAATTGCTCAAGAATCTCATACAGCCAAGAACATGAAGTCGTGGAATAGACTAAAAGAAGTCGAAAGGAAAGCGAATAAAATTCAATTCTCAGAGCACAAATCCCGCATATTCGAGGATGGCAGAGCTCAGCCGACATTCCGGAAGCATTGACAAAACAGAAAAAAAAATTGAGGTTCCTGGAGTTCAGCCACATCCGGGTCGGTAGCTACCTGGGCAAGGCGGACTTCAATGGCCGGTCTAGTGGCGGGATCCTGAGCCATTTCGAGTAATCTCTTGTGAAGGAGGACATCCTCAGCCTTTTCAACGTTCACATCCAAAGCATACCTATAATAGCACACATCAGCAAGCACATGGCACAAAAGTCCTTACCCACGCGTATGGCAGTTATTCCATCACACAAACGGGAATGATTATAACTTAACAGGAGGAGCTGAAGCGCGGGGGGGGGGGGGGGGGGGGGGATTAAACCAATTCAACTCTGAAAGGCAGCCCTCCGAATTGACCGCTGAACTGTCTGCCCACCCCCCGGGCCTCCCTCCTTAAATGGAGGTCTAGCCGGCAAATCAATGGTCAGTTCACTTTGGAAACAGTGAAAACATGTCCGACGCACAAACCGGCTCACCACCAAATAATCCGTCAAACAAACCGTCCGCCCCAAAAAGATCGATCATCCATCAAATCACGGAATGAGGGAAACGGAAAACACTCGCGACAGAAATCGAACTCGCCCCGGGGGAGTCGGAACCATTTACCGAATGGGGAGACGATTGAAGTGGGACCAGAGATCGTCCTCGAAGCCAGGAATCCCCAAATCAGAGACGTGGGACTCCCTCAGCTTCCTGAGGACTTCATCGTAAACGTCGGACTTCTGCCTGGACCTCCTGCCTCGCCTGCGCTGCCCTCGTGGGTGCCGCCGCCGCTACTGCTGTTGCTGCAGCTCTCGGTGACTTCCTCCATGGCAATCCTCAACCGCAGGCATCCAAACCAAAAAAAGACAAAAGAAGGGAAGAATATCCACAGGAGAGGGGGTGGAGAATCACGCCATGGAAGAAAGACGACGACGAAGACGATGGAGGGGGGAGGAAAGGAAACGAAACGTTGTGCGCGTGTGTTTTGTCTCCGACTTCCTTTTTCTGTAACTTTTCTTTTCCTTTCTTTTTTTTTTTTTTTGTCTTTGTTGCCTTTCAGGAGGGAGGGGTTTGGTTTGAGATTTCGGTTACAAGCAAGCGCCCCCCCTCCCATACTGTTTTGGTTCATTGAGTAATACTCAGCAAATCCAGATTTTCTTGTATCGCCCACCAAAAATTCACCTTTCATTTCTTTTCTTTCTTTTATGTGTGTGATGCCAACGACACTTTCGGCTAATGGTTTTGATTCAAGGGAACATCCCCCCCATGATTTCCTCTGTTTATTTTAAATATTGAATCAGAGACGAATATTATAATAAACCCTTTCCTTCCTTTGGTGTTCGCCTTTATCGGTAGGATCGGACTATTAAGCTTAGATCTGTAAAATCCTGTATAAAATCAGAAACTTCTTAATATATATAGTTGAGATGTCCCCACAGCGATCATCAACGTTACCATTACAAAAATAAGGAACCAACAAAAGTTCGTCATTGGATACGATCTTTCTTTCTTTTTTTTTTTCCATGGTGGATGTCTTTTTTTCCCCTTAAAATGATGATGTACGTGGGAGGGTGATTATACAGTAATGTTTACTAATTCATGCAAAATCAATGCTCGAGAACTTACTCTTGGAGTTGTCCCCCGTGAGGAGAAGGGGACTCCTTTTATATAGAATTTGAAAGATCCTTGCGTGCATTCTCTTTTTAATGTGAGACAAATTACACGTTACTTAAAGTTATATTGGGCTGAAAATTGAATTGGGCTGGAGTATACGATAAATCATTGGACTAAGTACAATTTATTTTATAATTGGATTAAGCTTGAATTGGACTAAGATATGTGCTAGGCAACAATTATAAAAAGTAATAAATAATTGGAGGACTTGAATTTATAGAATGTCAATATCATTTCATTGAATTAATTTTACGCTAAATCGTATATGTAAAATATTTTATATCATATTTGGCTTCGAAATAAGTAAAGTTTCAATGCCTATAAGTATATTATATGATTTGGGGGGAGAATGTTAACATTTTTTTATCATCCTAATTGTTTTTATTTATTATCATAATATCAACAGGACACGACTTATGATTTCGTCAGCCGGGTTTATTTCATATTGTGTGCGGGTGTGGGTGTGGACCCACCACCCATAGTCCTCCGAATCTCATTGGAATCATTTGAGGGTCCATCCTCTACTCCGTCATCGTATCATATGATTTTTTTCCCACGAATTTAATACTAAAACAAGACCTTGTTAATAGGTTATAGTCTCCCAATCCAATTCAATTTAATCTTTGTTGTGGTGGTGCACATTACGTTGGTGTGAACCCTAGTCAGCATTCATATAACTAACAAAGACTTATACAAATGTCCCCACCCCCCCCAACACATAAATTCATAAACAAAGGAGGAGCACCACCACCTTGTACGTATGTGTGTTGGGATGACGAGAGCAAGTCAGAAATGAAAAATCCCATCCCATCCCTTCTCCACCAGACAAACCAACTATTAAACTATTGAGGGTCATGAATGAATATGATTCAAATTTACATTTCGAAAAAGAAAAAGGAAAATGGATGTTTGTTTGGTTGACATCATGTTATCCGGGGTGGAAAATATCTAATCATGTAACCAAGTGGGGGTTGACGTGATGTATGGAAGTGGGAGGAGAGACTTTTGGTGGGATGGGCGAGGGGAAGTGTCTGTCAGTGGACATGGTTACAAAACCCGACACCGCTGTCTTCACTTCGGTCGCTGGGACAAGAGTTCAAAGTGGACAGGCAGAAACAGACTAGACATCTTCACACACCCGAACTCGCCTTTCGCCGCCCCCCCCCCCCCCCCCCCCCCCCGGTACCACGTTGTTGCTTTTCTTGCTGGTGTCACCCTCCACCACGCCCAAACCCTTATCCATTTCACACAGTCCACCACCCCCTGTCATTCGCCACTACCCTCGTGTTCCGATCAATCCACCGAGGCGGTGCCGATCGTCCTCCCTTTTCGGGATCATTTTGGATCGAACAGTGGATAGGCCGATCAAGGACAGGGCCTTTTGTGAAATGATTAGAGATGGGTCCTTATACTTGCTCAGACTAATGGTGCTTCTTGGTCTTAAAAATGATTAAGAGATCGAGACGGGCATCAACGACAACGATAATCGATGCATGGTCGGTGCTACCTAAATCATTTTGGGCCATAATGTTGGTAAATAGGGGTGTGCAGGTTCTGAGTGGGTAGATTCCGAACGTAGAACATGGAACCTACTCTGTAATGGTCGATTCCTAATTTTTAGAACCTAAAACCTATCATGTGTCTTAAAGAACCACCAAAGAACTAATCCGTCGGTTCTGTGGTACCGGTTCCGATTTTACAAGAGAAGCAAATCACCCTTTTTGTTGTACTTGTAACAATTTTCCCGGATGAACTGAACATCCTTGTAAACATCCTCTGAATTTTGATATTTAACGTCATTTTCAACATTATTGCATATCGTTCCAAATTGGAGTATCGATTACAGTAAAGTAATCCTGAATCAGACCAAAGTATATCAGACCCGAGAATGTCCGCGGCAAACAACCATAAAGCTTTGTCCTAACCACTAAATAAAAGTTATTGTAATGCTTACTGGTATTCCCAAAGCAACCGGATCCACTGGTACATTAAAATGCTCTGCAGCATCCATCTTCAGCACTTTCTTTATGACATAAGAAAATGAATGAACAAAGCAAATAAACAGCAGTTAGTCTCTACCAAATAATTTGCGAGAAAAAAATAGGTTGAAACATGTTTGAGAAATAACGGTTGATAATTGTTTCCGTCAATGCAGAATCTAATTCTTCCTTGTTGTACCAAGAATTTTGAACAGGTTCTGCAGCCTGATTTTGGTATCACTTGCCACCACAAAGCTCCATTTACAATCATGAAGGATCAAACAAAGTCAAACTCTCTAAATAATTGAAACCAAAATGAAGGCCAACTCGACAAGTTCGCATAACAAAACCGAGCTACGAATAATCCGCCAATGCCTCCAAAGCTCAATTCCGATCAACGCCTGACAAATTAAAAACGGATAAACAGAAGTTCCTGATAGAAACAGTCTCAATCACAGGGAGATCTTTCCTGCATAAGAAACACAGAAACTCACAGTCAAATTGGTTTTTTAATTCTCCCCATTTTCAAGCATTGCAAATAAGGTAGAACACCTCACAACAACGTCCTCGTGATTTTTTAGCAAACACGCAGACAATGTTCTCACATTATAGCTCCTCTTCGGGGAATCAACTGCTAATTGTTCTCCTTGATTTCAATAGAATGAAGCTGGAGAAAATAGATAATCATCGAACCAAACCAGCAACGCGATGGTAAGACCAGTCTAAACACAAAAAAGAAGATAAACGAAAACAGGACCTTCAACTAGGCCAACTCCAAAACATTCAAATCAAATCCAGGACGGCCTTATCCGCCTCCGTATTGTACCTCTGCTGACCTTGGCTGGGATCTCATCAACACAAGCAAAAAATTAAAAACACGCACAACATCCAAAGTACGCACCTCCTCAGCTGCAGTAGCAAAAAAAGGGAAAGAAAGATAACAGGAAGAGTTCAACAGATCGACATCGGACAAGAAGTCGGGAAAACATAGTTCGTTTACCTGATTTTGAGGGTGTGGATGTGGATGTGGATCGTTTACCTGATTTTTTGGGTGCCCTGGGCGGATGTGGATGTGGGTCGGTGGTGGAGGTTCTGGTTGGAGTTTGGAAGGGAAGAAGAAGATGGGGTGGGGACACAGGAACCGGGGTGGATATTACTGATTAATGATAAATGGGGTGGGGACTAGGAACCGGAACCAGATTGTTGGGGTTTGAGTAAAATTTACGTTAGGTGGTTGGGCCGGGTAAGATTTAGGTTAGGTCATTGGATTGGGTTGGGTTGGGTAAAATTTAGGTTAGGTTTCCAGGTTCTTTGAGTTGGTTTCGAGAGGAGAACCTGGAACCGAACTTGGTACCGTCGATTTTTAAAATTTTAGAATCTAGAACATACCCGATCTATTCGAGAACCTGTACGGACACCGATACTATGGTACCGGTTCCGGCCGGTTCACGTTTTACTCGGAACCAATGTTCACCCCTATTGGTAAATTCCATTGAATGACAAAGATCAACGGATGAATCTTATGGTTGACAGTCAAAGCATAACGATGAAGCTCAGAAAAAATTCGACTAAGTCTTAGTCGAAGGAAAGATTTCAGTCGAAGGAAAGGTTTCGGTCGAACTTTGACTAAATCTTAGTCGAAGGAAAGGGTTCCACTCGAAGTTTCAGACTTAGTAAAATTTCAATCGAAGTTCCAGACTTAGCCAATTTTCAGTCGAAGTTCCCAAACTTAGCCAATTTTCAGTCGAAGTTATACCAAGACTTAGTTGAAATATATTAAGTGTGCAGTTGGTTTTAATTTAACATGTGCGGAATGTGTCTAGCAGTTATGGTTGTGATTGTGTTAGCGGTTATTATCATGATAAGATCAAATGTTAGTAAAAATATGTGGTTAGTCTCTTGAAATAACACAAACGTGACAACCATCAAAAGACCCCGAAGGGCTGCTTGATTGCCTTCTTGTACTCTGTTTTCTAGAAATGGAAGTAAGTGTTTGTGCTTTTGTGCTCTAGTTCTCCAATTTACTATTTGTCTAAAAGTCTTGGCGACCACTTTACTTTTACAATCGTTGTGTTATCCGCCGAATATCGCGACGTGTTGTTCTACCCATAAACACGTTTTTGGCGACCATAGTGGGAGTCGGAAACGAGTTTCGTGTGAATATGCGAAATGCCAACACGTTTTTTGTGCGGTGAGCGTAGATCAAATTGGGATAATGATTCCTTCTATGACGAAATATTTGTTCGATCGTTCGACGCGGATGAGGGTTGAAAAATAGCCCTCCGAGAGTCGGATGCGTGAATAACCATGAAAGTTGTCCTTCGTAGTATAACCGAGCGGTTAGAAAGTATTTGTCGGGAATTTGAAACTTTCCGCTTGCTAACTTTGCGTTTGCCGGTTCATACTCCGACGCATGTTCATATGGAAAACCGACAACAAACCGTTAATGTTGACCTGAATATATGTCCTCGGTGTGAAGGGGCAGCCTCGACAGGATATGCCGTGACTGGGTTACCTTGAGTGACCCAGCCGCCATTGGGGCAAAAGGTGATTTCTTTATCCCTTTCGAGGGGCAACTCTCAAAGGTTGAGCGTCTCTTTATGATTGACGTCGATATGGAAAATATCACTTCATTTAAACGAATCGACGATGTGGAAGCTAACGTCGGCTCAATTCGTCGAATAAGAATGAACCACCATGCAGAACTATCGTCGCTCAGGGTGTTCCTAATACTATGATGGTCTTGGGGGATAACCGACGTATTGTCAATAACGTTAAACTTTGATAAAATGTCATTGAAAGATATTAGTTTCGGACCACCTAAGTTATACTTTTAATAGTTTCCCTTATTCATATTATTCATACTATTGTAATAAAAGACAATCGATTGATTTTCACAATAAAAAAGTGTGTGGCATTGTTAAAATTTAAAGAGGTCTTCTTCTACTGGAAAATCTTTTCATTGATTTTCGTAGGGGGGCAAAATATTTACAGAGTAAAGCCATTTTAGACCATAATGTTGGTAAAACCTATTGGATTGATGAAGAACAACATATGGATCTTATGGTTGATAGGCGAAGCACGACCATGAAGTTCAGTCGAAATTCAACTAAGTCTTAATCTAAGGAAAGGTTTTAGTCGAAGTTCGACTAAGTCTTATTCGAATGAAATGTTTCAGTCGAAATTTAACTCAGCCTTAGTCGAATGAAATGTTTCAGTCGAAATTTGACTAAGCCTTAGTCGAAGGAAATCAGTCGAAATTTGACTAAGTCTTAATCGAAGAAAATGTTTTAGTCGAAATTTGACTAAGTCTTAGTCAAAGGAAAGTGTTCTAGTCGAAGTTCCAAACTTAGCCAAATTTCAGTCGAAGCTCCAGACATAGCCATATTTGAGTCGAAGTTCCAGACTTAGCCAATTTCCAGTCAATGTTCTACCAAGACTTAGTCGAAATATGTTAAGTGTGCAGGTTTTTAATTTAACATGTGCAAAATGTGTCTAGTGGTTTTGTTAGCGGTTATTATAAAGATAAGATTCAGTGTTAGTATAAATATGGGGTTAGTCTCTTGTAATAACACCGACATGACAATCATCCAAAGACCCCAAAGGTCTGCTTGGTTGTCTTCTTGTACTCTGTTTTCCAGAAATGGAAGTAAATGTTTCTACTTTTATGCTCTAGTTCTCCAATTTATTGTTTGTCGAAAAGTCTTGGCGACCACTTTACTTTTACAATCACCGTGTTTTTCGCTGAATATCACGATGTGTTATTCTACCCGCAAACACTACCAACCACGTTCTTCTTTATCTCGCATCTCAACATGGATTCAATTCTTCTATTTCCTAAAGACGGACATAAGGTCCAACGAAATTCTATTCTAAAATCAATTGGTTATAGAGGGAGTAGCCCGCTTAGATTTATATATTAGCTTGTAAGCCAGGTTTCTAAGACTTGGTTTATCTTGGGTTTACACCCTTGAACATACATGTCCTATTTTCCTCTTCCCCTCCCTTGGGAATAGAAGGAGAATCGATCAGTACTTCCTCGTGTAAAGAACGTGGATAAGTCCCATAATGTCAAGGTCCACTAGGAAGTGATTGAGCTAAGCTCCCCCAACGCATTTCCCCTAGTTTGTGGGTTTAGCTGATTCAATTGGGGATTGATGAATAATATTTGCTAGATTAAGGGGAATTGCAGGTCAGAATTCCTTGTTCTCTTGATCATCCCAACGTTCTCAAGTTTTATTTTTTGCGGTCCTCGACTTTTCCTTAGACATGGTTTGGTTAATTGTTTTTCACTACATTCCTCGTAATCGCCTTTTTGCAATGTGGGTCCAAGGCATATGCCCACCTATGGTTGGTGTTGGAGTATCGTGTATCTGATGTCATTATTGCGAGAAGTATTACTTTGTTACGATTTGTTTGATGTATTTTGCGAATTTTCGTTTTGATTAAGAAAACTTTTTAATCTTTAGGAATTTTTTAATTTTTTTATCAATAACAACAAAGATTTCACGTGAGTTCTTGCGACAAGAGCAAGTGAGGCTAATGAACTATAGATCTTCTTTATCCATCGATATTTCAAAAGGGTTTGCTACGAGGAAGGCAAAAAGAGTAAGGAAGAAAATCAGAAATGCTACTAAGATTCGAGGAAAAAAGAAAGTTGATTTGGCAAGTCACCTGCTAAATATAGATGAAGAGGATTTTAAAAAATTAGATGAAAATGAGGATGAAGAACAATATCTTAAAGGATATGAATGTACTACGATGTCGTGGGTCTAGATGACGACGACTTAGATCAAATAGATGATTGATTAGATTATGCTTTTTGAGTTTGAATCTTATTTTTAATTTGATCATTTCTTGCTTATAAACTTTGTATGTGAACTTATTTGAACTTTTTTATTTCAATGATTTTCATGTAAGTTAGTTAAATTACATGTTTAGTCTCTTGTTCAAAAGGCGAGCGCCTCACGCTTCAGGCGGACGAGGCCTTATCGCCTTGCATCTCCTTTTGCCTTTGACAACAATGGTCCGAGAGTCATGGTTCTAGTACCGACCATCCTGGCTGGCCATGGTATGTTCGGTTTCGATTCCGGGACTTAAAAGGCGTACGATGTGGGCACTCTCCTTGTGGAAATGGGGAATGCTGCTTCTTGCTATGATACGTGGTCGACCGATATCAGGATGGGTGGTCTGGTTGGTTGCAGTCTTTGTCGATAGCCGTTTCTGTGTAAACACGTCTTATATGTCATCTATGGGTTAAATAGGGATGTTGAGAACTGCGTTTGTCTAGGCCTGATCTTGCTCATCTGGTTCCTAACTTTTGAGGGGAAGTTTGCAAAGATAGAGACTCGAGTCCAGTTTGCGGACGAACACGTCGCGATATAACGGAGACTAAAAATGTTCAAGAAATGTGGTCACCAAGACTTTTAAACAAACATAAATGTAAAGAACAAGAACAAGAATACATGAATAAGAACACTTACTTCCATTTCTGGAAAAAAGATTATAGGGAGACAATCAAACAGCAATTCGGGGTCTTTGAATGATTTTCGTGTATTTATTATAAAAGACTGACTACATATTTATACTAACACTTATCTATCTAGACAATAACCGCTAACACAACTGCTATTGTAACTGCTAAACATATTTTATACATGTTTTATTGGAACTAATTGCATAATATATACTTCGACTATATCCTGATAAAATTCGGACGGAAAATTGACAAAGTCTTGAAGCTTCAACTAGAATTCTTCCTTCGACTGCCACTTTCCTCGATTGGGTTTCGATTGAACTTTGCTCTGTCCGTACTTCGACATGCTCTTACTTCGACGGACTTGGATATCTGCACCCGTGATGATGGACCTTATCATTATCGAAGCCCAAAATAACTTTATTGTGTAAACAAATCATAATCACTCAGTTTCTCGTCTTCATAAGCTCTCAGCTTGTACTAGCTGCCTTCATTTTCGGGAACAGCTGCAAGACGGTTCGAGGTGATTTATGTTCTTGTTCGTGATGCATCCCTACAGCATAATAGACAATCTCACCGAGGTCGACGGAGTCCCGGTAACTTGACCAAGCGCTGGTTTTCGCTTTGATGTGTTGTGATGGGATTTCATCGGTTCTTGTGACAACGCAGACGACCGTAAAAGAAATGAACATACCAACAACCGTCTTCGTGAGGAACAGCGACGACCATAAGATAAGGTACCCAAACAGCATGTTGTCCACGAAGCCCAACAGCAACTACAACTGCAGCGCCGCTGCGCCGCCGCATGACTGAGATGGTTGAGTTCTGCATCCGCATCTCTGTGCCGATGGAGAAAGTTTTGTCATCTAACCGATATCGTCGAAAGGTAGAAGCGGTCATGTTGCGGTGAAATAACGTTACGGGCTTTTCTGAACCACAATTCTAATTCCCAAGTCCTCTTTCGAGCACTTTAGGTTCATCAAAAGGTGCGACGATCCCTGACACCCGGCCCCGAAGATCCTCGCAGGACATGAACAAAATCGTTATATCAATATGGGTTCGACACAAGGTCAGTCATTGAGACATCAGGGGAAGACTGTCGAGTAGAGCCGCTCTCATCGAACATATGATCAAGGCCTTCAGGTTGCTCGAGGACTGAGTACAGGATGCTTCCCCTCGAACTAGACATCGTTTGCCGACTAAAAAAACCCAAAAACTATATCGCAAAATAAGGATTAATTGAGAAAATAAGTTGCGTGACTTGCGTCCAAAGAAGAGAGTCAAACAGAGAGTGTCGGAAGATAAATCCAAAAGGAAGACCGCTGTGTACACGTGTCGATGATCCGGAGCCAAATTGAGCACCCAAATCTGAACCAAAAGGCATATTCCTGAAGAATATACCCCATTCATCCTATCATCATCCCATCTCGCCCTTCCCTTTCCCTCAGCCTTAAATTCAGGGTTCAGATGTTTCGCACTCCCTTCATATACAAATATATTTACACTACTGAGTTGCTGCTCCTCGGTGGGTCGGTCGGTCCCCCACGATTCACGGGCCTTTTCGTCTTAATAAAGCGAGGAGAAGAGGAAAAGTACCTTCACGTCTACGGACAGCCACCACTCTCGTCCGAGGTTTCTTTTGACTCAGACAACTTATATACAGCCGCTGAGAATGACAAACCTGTCTGGTGAACAGCAGCAGGATCACCTTCTTGACAAGCTCGGCGTCTTCACCCTCCACGGGAGGGATAAGCTCGGCCGCAGGATCCTCCTCATCCTCGGCAAGTCATTCCCCGGTAAGAAGATCGGGACTGCCTGGTTGTCTGTTTTTGTTGTTGTAGCCGACGACGGATGAGTTTAGCTTGGCTGAGGGTGGGGTTTGTTTTGGGTTCTCATTCAGCTCGGTCCGTGACGCCGGAAGCACTCAAAGGGTATTTGGAGAGGAGGGTGTACCCTGAATTGGCCGAGGAGCGGTTCTCGGTTGTGTACGCACACGCCGGCGTCCGTAAGTCTGAGAGCTGCCCCGGATTGTCCAACCTTCGGTCGTTCCTGGACGCCTTCCCTGCCGACATCAAAGCACAGCTCCATACGGTTTACTTCCTCCATCCAGGGCTCCAAGACCGGCTGTTCCTTGCCACCTTCGGCCGCCTCCTGTTCCCCGCCGGGTACCAACCGAATCTTTGTCGTCCCCCTGAAGCAGATCTTCGGAAATTTCCTCAATTGATATGTGATCCGTCGCTGTGTTTGACTTAGGTTGTATGGGAAGGTCAAGTACGTGAGTAGGCTGGAGTACCTGTGGGAGCATGTCAGGAGGAGCGAGGTGGACATGCCAGACTTTGTGTATGATTTTGACGAGGAGCTCGAGGAATTCCCCTCGATCGACTATGGGGTGGAGAGCGACCATCCACGGATGCGGAATGTTGGCCCCAGTGTGCAACACCACTACTATAACGACAATGAGGATTCTTCCACAATCCCTTGCTATTCCATGAGGTGCATCGCGTAGTTTAGTCTAGTCGTAGGCCTACTCTGACTCCATGGAGCGAAGCTGATGGAGGTTTTTGAATGTGATGTTAGAATAAGCAATGGAAGGCAACATTTCTCTTTGCCGATGATGAAATCTTAAGAAAACTCTTCTGTACCTCGCAGTTCCGGGTACAAAGAATGAGGCCTCGAGTTGAGGCCATTGGCGGGAATGAAAAGAATGACTAACATGAGGCGAATATGATGAAGAAGAAAGAAATGTTCTGGATGGGACGATCAGAGGGGTCTGGTGCTCCGGCCGCTAGCTCTGCCGCAGAGGAGAGCGTTCTTCGGGATCGGGTATTCGTCCCTCAAGGAGGTCGACGTGGTGTACACTTGCATGTAGAACTGTTGCCCGAGATACTGCCTAGCCCATGTCTCGGACCTCACATTCCACATACCGACGTTGTCCAGCGATATGTAGATTGCAGTCCATGACCTCGGATATACCTGCAACTCGAGGATATACAGAAGTTAACCGTTTGATCCATGATGTTAATACTTAAGTTGCGATTCACCTGAGTGGTGCAGCAAGAAATTGCATCTCGGAGATTGTACTCGTTCCGACTGGCAGGGCTCCATTGACCACCGTCCATTCTGCATCGAATAAGAGAGCGAAAATGAGCCCCCCAGGCAACGAAAAGAAACTTCGCGAAGCACAAAGTTAAACTCATGGGACCTCTTACCCTACTACAAAGAACGAGTAGCCGCTGACATGCCAGGTCTGAATGAAATCCTCATTGTTCTCAAAGATGATCTCGATAAACGTCCTGTAATCGGTTCGCATGACTGAAGTATCGAGGTATATCCCTCCACCGGTCGGGTTATCCGAAATGCTCCCGACACGGAAGACCCCATCAATGTTGAAGTATTGGGCTACTTTCATGGGGGTGTCAGGCACCACAAAGGACACGCCATTTACCGCATATCTCTGTTTCCCGTTAACCAAACCAGCAGAATTCGCTAGCCTGATCGTTCTTGTCGTGTTGATGAGCCCATAGTGGTATGAACCTTGCGGGTTTGGCCTCGGTCCACTTGCCGTCAGATTAGTCCTGAAAGAGCGAGCCTGGTTCAAAGACCAGTCAATCTGCGTCGTTGGACCACCGGGGATGGGACCGGAAACTGGGCCGGCGGAGTTGCTATAGTGAAGAACAGCTGTTGTACTGAGGATAACTGTGGTGAAACGAGTCGAGACGGCAATGTAGTAGTCTTTCGGAGGCTGATCTGCCTTCACTAGAATGGATAACGATTGCCCCACATGGACATCGAGGGAGGTATATGTATTTTGAACCGTATGCGTCCCTTCGACCTCGACGAGTACCATGCTGTGACCTTCGATTCGAATGTTGAGGGAGTTCATCAACCCCACATTCGAGATCCTAAGCCTGTAGGTTTTTCCTGGGACAGAAGCAGAATGGGCTCGGGGTTTAGGATCATGCCGGCATACACAATGCTAACCAAACTGAAGTGCCTACCTTGTTCCACGGTGAAAAACGCCCCATTGGGCCCGCGGCCATTGATGAGAATACCGTCGGGGAATGGAAGCATCTGGCCATTGTCGAGTGTCGCTTTGAGATCCTGAAGCTAGACAATCACTTCAATGATCGAAACTAGCTACCGACAGTTGCTAGCATTTCTCATCGAACCGAATCGAAGGGGAAGTAGAGAGTTACCGTGTGGTTGGACTTGTACCAGTCGCCGATGAGGACAGTGTAGTCGTCAGCGGGAGGAGGGAAGGGGACAGGGATCATGGGCCTGCTGAGGATCCGGATTCCACCAAAGCCTCCGGCGGCCTTGTGGAAACCGAGGGAGGGGAAGTAGTAGAAACTCCCGATCTGGTCCTTCACCTGGAGGATGTAAGTGAAGTTTCTGCCAGGAGGGATCGGACAGGTCGTCCCTGGCACGCCGTCCTCATACGAGTTCCTCCTCTGCTGCACTCCATTCCTGTCAAAAGGGGGCGAAACCAACACATCCGTAAGGCTCCGGTTCCACCACTGCTGTTGACGGATCATACAATCCTTTATACTACCAGGAGAGGAGGAAAGGCTCGTCCAAGCTGTTAATGACGTTGACAATGAGGTTGTTGTTCGTGACGGAGCGGATGTCCGGACCCGGGAACTGCCCGTTTATCAGTATCCCCTGCCGACCTCGACAAAGCGAATAAAACTGAGAGTCGACAAAATCATTCGCTACTTAACGTCGCGAGATAAGTTGCGAGAGTGAACCTGTTGACGGACACCGAGGGGAAATATGTCGCCGTAGGTGATGTTCCAGGTGAAGAACTGGTAGGGGTCGTCGGCCTCCGAGACGGACAATAACAGGGCCGCCGTGCAGGCCGATAACAGGAGGCCGATCCGGAGAGGAGGTCCCATCGGTAGACAGACGGATGAAGCGAGAAAAAGCCTTGTGTTTGTTTGTGTTGTGAGGTTGGTTTGGGAGGGGGGGGGGGGGAGTGTTTCTATTACAGCTGGAGGAGAAAGACGAGGAAACGAGGAACAAAGGCTAATGATGTTGTCTTAGTTTATATCTCTAAATTATGTGAAACAACTTTCACTAAACTCAATTAATGTACAGGCATAGGAGTTTGGGGAGTTGAGATGAGATCGGACTCAAACTTCGAGGGAGAAAATTTCTTTTCTTTGAAGATGGCCAAGACAGCAAAAATTAAGGTAATGTAAGTAAGTATTTACATTTCTAATTTAAAATTTTATTACTTAAAATACATGTAAATTTGTTTAGAAGGAAACACTTCACTTTCATTTGAAAGTTACAGAATTTAGTTTAAATCAAACTACTTGCATAATAAATTTTATTAAATACAAATGATCGTACCGTCCACTTTCTTTCCTGGAAAGTATTGAAATTGTCGATGTCAGTGTCGGCATGTGACTGGGGGACCAAATCAAATAAAGCAGAACCCACCGATTACTGCGGCTGCTGTAGTAAATTCTTGGACATGATACCAAACCGGGATTTCGTGAAATATTTTTAGTACATTTCAATGCACCATGTACAGGTTTGGCGCTAGCTTAACATAGCCTCGATACTATTATAATATTATTTGATATAAGAATTTCGAGATCATCTAATATGAGGGATAGAAGTGACATTTCTTTTTATATACCATATCGATTGGGTATCTTCATTCGATATGGAACTCTTTTCCATGCGAACATATCGATGATGAATTATTGACATGGATACATTATATATATCTAATAACAGCAACTGGAGGCTTCGGGGAACATCAAACGAACGAGGAGGATTTTTGATACCTAGTTTGGTCATTAGTTCCCTATTTGCTTGGTTGTTTGTTGAGCCATGCATAGATCGTGACTACCCCCATTCTTAATTTAATATCATTACCATAAAGGAAAATGAACCCGGAATACGTAATCCCCGTGTAATAATAATAATAATAATAAACGAAAAGCACATGATTCTGTGTCGCTGTCTTATAGCCAGATCTAAAACAAAGTGAAGTAAAAGCAGAAAAGAATAATAAATATAAATGGAAGATGCGATCCTTCCGGAAGAAGAAAAAAACTTAAAAGACACTCAAGATGCCCGCCATGTTGCGATGAAATTAGACGGTGCGTATGTGTAACATACGATTATATGTTTCATGGACAAGTCAACTCTGCAAGAAATTTAAGATCAATGTCAGAAGAAAATTTATTGAAATAATGAAATATACGAACAGCGATCAGAAGCCTGCCTTCTGTCGTTTTCTTCACTCTCTCTCTCGATGTGTGTGTGTGTGTATGTAATGTCTAATGGGAGATGATTTAGAGGGAACCACTGATCTCTTTCCGTTACCTCAACAGAGTTATCCGACACTTTTCACCCATGCTAATAACATTTTATGCTATGTTCGGGGTTTGGGCATGGAAACAAAAAATTAAATGGAAAAGTGGTAAAAAGTAAAAGGATATATGTGATTAATACATGTTGTGTGGAATTTGAATTTGCTTTAATAGTTTTCGGATTCAAAACTTATTGTACACGTATGAGGTTGAGAAAAAATTTTGAAATTTTAAATAACAAATCGAAATTTTGACATTTCGATATTTCGAATTCGGTATTTAATTTTTTAATTTAAATTTTGGTTTTGATTTGGTTTCGATAATCCAAACAAATTCAAATATTTTTGGACTCATTTCACGTTTAGTATTTCGACCCACGATCCATGCCTATCCTTTCTTCAGCCCACAAAAATTAACGGCCTAGGGCTCGGGTGCCACTCCTTCTCCTCAGTCCTCCCTAACCCGACCGCACTCACCGATTCGTGCTTTCCTCCCCGACGGTGACGGCTCCGCTCCGTGCAGTGCTCCCCGACGCCCATCCTCTTCAAGGGCTTGGAAACCCTAAAACGCCTGTCCTCTTCAAAGCTTGTTAATCCTCCTGCGTCGTCTTCTCCAAGGTACGACCGCCCTGCCAGTCTCGCACTGTAGATCCTTCTCCCGATGAGCTAGTGCAAAATTCCTTAAAGGCGCCCATCGTGAGATTAAATAGTATTAGGGTTACGAAAATGTGATGTGATTATGTTTGATTTTGGTGGGTTGGGGGAGGTTGCTGATGTCGGTGCGACTCAGTCTTTGCTGGAATTTTATTTTTACTTTTATTATTTTATTTTATTTTTTTAAAATTTTGTTAGACTATAATTAATTATCGATTTAAATTTTGCCATCGCAACGTACGAAATCATGCATGATAGCCCGTTTAATATTAATGTGATTTTAGACGACTTTTGGTTCGTATAGAGGGAAAATGGTTGGTTAAATTCGGAAGATGTAATGGAAGTGGAGGAAAAAGAGTAATTTTTTTACTGAGTGAGAGTTCTGAATTTGGGGGCCGGGTGGAATAAATAATAAAATTAGGCTATAAAAGTGTTGCATACCATATAATTTTATTTTCAACGATCCATTTAAAACTCATTAATTCATTTGTCATTTGCCAAATAAATTGTGGGATAGTAAATCTAAAACATACTGTGGAAATTTAAATTTCTTTAATAACAATCTTTATGGATCTTGTAAATTTTTGGACCGTGATATAATGATATGTCTACCAATCTATCAATCAAAATTCTAAAAAAGAGCATTTGCTCAAAGTCTTGTGTTTCGTGAGTTTCATTTCGACCGTAAAGTTTTGTTACATAAGCTAACGTCTAAAAAAAAAAGTTTATGTTGATTCCGTAACAACATAAACAATTTCTCGTGGTTCTTCCACGGAGCGAGAAAGTGAACTTTAATAAGGAGGGGATACGGGTAAAGGGGTTTATTGGGTCGCTCACCCCCTCCTTCCCCGACGACAACCACCTTCCTCACTCAATTTTTTTTTTAAATCCGGATTTGGAAAAGCCGAAGGAAGTAAAATCCTGCTGCAAAACGGGTCCTTGATTCGATCTCCCGTCCTGGAAATGACGGATCAAGAGTAGGAGGATACCTCCAAACAGCCCTTCGGATGAGCATGTAGACGCCCGAGCCCAAGTGCACATGGCTTCCCCGTGATTCGGGTTTGTCAGTCTCGCCCTTGCCCGAGGACTGCGACGAGGATGGCTTCTCGCAGCCTGCACAGCGGAGCGAGCTCAGGGCCGCCGCTGGCCTAATGGGCGACTTCCCCTGCTCTTGCTATGGTGGCTCCTCCTACCCCTCATTGAATATAAGGGAGAGGGTTGGGAGGGGATTGACCGGTGAGGAAGCTACCGAGTTGTGGGTTTGAGTTTCTTGTGATTTTCCTTCTACTTGGTGTGACTCTCATTAGCGATTAAAATTCTTCTCCATGCAGCACTTTATGTTCATCACATGTCTAATAAGCAGTAAATCGAAAATGCTTTTTCTATGCATTTTGCCTGCTAAATCCTTCTTATCTCAGAATGGTCATAACGATAATTTTTAAAGTTGACGATACGACATTCTTTGCTTTTTACTTGTTCTTTTCTCCAAGTGCACGTAGCCTTGCAGACATTCAAGAGTGTCTTTCCTTGTTGTCTCGTTTGCCAATCGTTCTTCCAAGCATCGCGTAGCTGTTTGCTTCTTGATGGATTTGAAAATTTGAAATGTTTTAAATGTTAATATTATCTTTCTTGAGGCAAAAGCTTCTCAGAAAATTGGTCCAACCTGAAGCTATTCGGTGAACTCTTCCTACTTGGATTATTATTGTCTTTGTCTTTTAATTAGATACTTTGATCATCGCATTCTCTCTTAAGTATTTTAATATTCCTAATGTTTTTTAAGATATATCGAGAGAATGGATAAATCAATTATTTTTTGATTTGAGACTTCTATGAACTTTAATTTGACTCGTTGATTTAAGTGGCATACATAAAATATTTCGTATACATAATTATGTGAGCAAGTGGAGTTTCTCCGTATTTGTAGTGTAAGCTTTTTTGGCTGTCAAAGTGGCTCGTTTGTAGCGGCATTTGGGTGAGTTACTTTAGATTTATCTTTTAGTTATTTGGCTGCCAAAGTGGCTCAATTGGAGTGACAGCTGAAGATTTCTCACAATCGTGCGTGTTCTCAATGATTGAGAAATCTCATATTTGTGCTTTGAGTGCTTGGACGCCAAAGTGGCTCGCTTAAAGTGACAGGTGAGATTGTCTTGATCTTGTTGAGGATATGTTTATAGACTTGAGCGTACTAGTGTAGGGACCTTTCTGCCCAAAGGTGTCTGGTTCTTACATTTGGTCCATTTTGAGTACTTTTGAGGAGGTCGGTTATATTGGTCTCTATTTGACGGTCATTAGACTATTAATTACTCACTACTTATGGGTTATTTACTGTCTTTTTTATTTTGTTTCAAATGAGGTATTAAATAAGCATATCTACTAGAGTAGATGTTAATTATGTGCTCATGACTTTCTTGATTACGTCATTGTATTTGCTTATGAGTTACAACATTAGATTTTATGAGAGTTCCGGAGTTGGAGGATTTCACATGATGATACGAGTGCTTGGTTGCCAAAGTGACTCGCTAATTGAGATTCATGAAATTCTCTTAGATGATATGTTACACTCATTGAAAGTGTTATGTAATTTGTTTCGAAATCTTCTTTAATATTCAACTCTATTGTCAAGTTGGGTGGAAGGAGAAATAAGCATCCTGGAATGAGGAAGTTCACATGATGATACAAGTGTTTGGTCGCCAAAGCGACCCACTTGTTGAGATCCGTGGAGTCCGCGTATGTGATATGTATTGTAGAGGCCGATTATATCGCTTACGACTTTAGCTATTCGATTGTCGAGTTATGTGATGATTAATAAGCACAAAGATGATTTAGTGCTTGATGGTAACGTAACCGGAGATTAATAATTTCAAATATTGTGTAATAAACTTGTGGGAGCTACTCAACTTAATCATTTGATTATTTTGATTAGTGGGAGTTATTTCGAATTCTCATTAGAGTATTGTCCAGCGTTAGGTTTGATTGACATTGTGTTAGATGTGAGGCTTTATGTGCACCACTCTTATTTGTTAAATTGTTCTTTTTAAAATGGTAGATGATATTGTTTTTTTTTAATGTCTTAGTGCGAAATTGATTGGTTTCTAACCAAGGGGAACCATGTGAAGCCTAGTTGGCTCTCTTGTTACCATTTTACGTGGTTTATTATTTTGGTTTACTTAGTTAGTGGGAGATTCATATTTATGTCTTGTTTGATAAACATGTTTATGGACAATCACTTTAGACACATGTTTGATACATGTGTGTTTGTTTGATTTGGTGACCATCGTTTTGGTTATGTACACATGGTTAAAAGTCTCAAGATCTGATGACTTTCATGAGCATGACGGTTATGTCAAGTTTGTATGTCTCATATGACACCATTAAGGTTCTCGCGAGATTTATGTCTTGAGACATACAGAGTAGTAGTGATCGGTTTATTTCATTCGGCTTCTTTCGAAGCATAAAGTTTAAGGATGCTTATTCTGATTCACCGAGGTATGCAGGTTACAGAGGGTATTCTTTAACCTTGGTGAAACATAAATATGACAAATATGATTGATTTCATCCGGCTTCTTGAAAGTGTAAAGGTCACGAGTGACTACTTCGATTCAGGTTATAGAGATGGTTTTCTCTAAATTTTTGTGAAACGTGGAGGGAATTGATTTCATTTGGCTTCTTCGAAACATTAAGATTACAGATGAGTACTCTGATTTTTCTAAAGTATAAAGGTTACGGATTGTGCACTCCGACTTCAGATACATGTAAATGTTACAGAGTTATTTGATTATTAAAGAAAATCTTGAGAATTGGTGTTTGGTCTTGAGTATGACGATTTTGTTATTGTAGTTTGTCTCTTATAAAGTACTATGCAGTTTGAGCGCATTAAGGTTTATGAGACGCAGAGCGGTTATGCGCTCTATTATCTTTCTGACCCATTATGGGCATAGGATTACAGAAAGATGATGACCGACCGAAATAACATCATTAAGATCACATTCAGGGATGTTATTTTCGATCACACTACCACATTGACCTATTGACGTTAGTGTTGTTGGCACTTCTGATCGTGGCTTTCCAAGATCATTAAATGGTGTCACGACGATATGGTTCGATGCTAATAGCAGTAATGGTCGAGTTTATTTTTGAGATGTTGTCTCGTATATTGTGTTTTTGCTATGGCCATATTGTGTACAGCCTCATAGTCATTTTTTAAAATTTATTTTTTTGAACTTTGTGATTGATCATAGCCTAGTGGAAGAATGTTGGAATTTTATTTTTAGTTTTATTATTTTATTTTATTTTTATAAAATTCCGGGATATAATTAATTACCGATTTAAGTTTTCATAAAACAGGCTTTGTCATGGTATACGATATTATGCATGGTAGCCCGTTAAGTTATGTGATCATTTGGTTGGGCTATGGACATCTCAAGTTTTATTATTAATATGGTTTTGGACGGCTTTTGGTATAGGCTCGTGTTGACAGAAACTCGTGATGGAAGGGCCCCCTCACACCTTATACTAATAGGTGATAAGTCTTCTCTCCCACTCGACCTAACCCTAATGGTGCTCCATCGACCGTCGGCAAGTCAGGAAGAGCAAGACCCAGATCACCGCATTCTCATTATTGAATTGTAGATCTTGAGACAAGGGACTTCAGTGGAATTCCAGATTAATCGTAAGGATACATGGTATAAGGCTTAATAGTTGATTATTTGTTAAGGTTTATGGTACATATCTTTGTTTTCGGCATCTTTTCGTGTCCTAAATTCGATTAGGGTGATCCTAGTTTGGATTAATTTTATTACATTCTTTTCTTTCTAATCTTTTGTGAATTCGATTAGGTGATTGGGCGAGCCGCTGATTCGTTTCAGTTGGCCCGACCAATAACTTAGACATGTGAGTGATAAATTTTTTTTGCAGTTTTTGAGAGTAGATCTGGCTTCCTAATGGGGTCGGTATATTAATGGAGAGCGAAGCTGATCCTTCATTCGTATCAACACTGGAATGTATGAAGAAATGGTGTTATTTGTGGCCGTACTTTGTTGCTTATGTTGGGACGGTTTTGATGATGAACCGGACCCTCTGTACTACAGAAGGTCGAACATTCTATTCTACAGAAGCTTCTCTTGTTAAGAACTTCTTGTAAGAATTATTTTTGTAATTAAATGATTAGTTATCAATTATTTAATTACGAAATAGACATTCTCTGATTATGATAATTATCTGATCAGATTACAATGATTTAATTTCCAAATAATCATATTGGAGATATTATTTCTCATAGAAGGAAATGTATCTTCTATATATGGAAAGGTTCTGTTGACTGATCTGCAGGCTTCTGTAAGCCATACGATCTCTACATGACCATTATTTGGATACCTATCACTACCACCTGTCCAGAAACACTCTCACGTGTCTCTTTATCAGGATGGAATTGATTTTAATTCATTTGGAAGCAAATCAATGATTGTTTCCATCTAGAGAAGGTTACCGAGCAGAACCTTCCGCGATACCTTCTATGGTGCACTATTCATGGAAAATATATCATAATCTTATTCTTATTTATTTTCTATCTGAATGTTTGCACTTGTATAATATTATTCAGATTAATTATTTTGTCAACTAACCTTTAATTT
Source organism: Melastoma candidum (assembly GCA_023653495.1). Classification (NCBI taxonomy): domain Eukaryota; kingdom Viridiplantae; phylum Streptophyta; class Magnoliopsida; order Myrtales; family Melastomataceae; genus Melastoma; species Melastoma candidum. Next base: position 14,495,839 of record CM042889.1, on the reverse strand, counting down.
CTTATTTTGCAGATTACGTTTGTATCTTTTTCCTTTTGCATTTTCTTGTTAGAATTTTGTGTATAAATAGCCACGCCCTCTCCCATTACAAAAATAACGAAAACAATAATCCATCCATCCCATTCTGTCTAGAGAGAGCGTGTGCTTGAGCCTTTAGTTCTTTCATTCTTTCATTCGTTTGAGTTAGTCACACGAGGAGCACTAGCGACGGACGGCTGCATCGTTGGTGAAGCCTTCTGGGAAAGTGACTCGGGGGCTCGAGGGACTCGGCTGGAAGCTGCAGGAGACGTTGTTGGAAGCGTGTGTACGCGGGCAACGTGCAGCGGGCCGGAGAGAAGGGCTGAACCTCGGGAGCACAGAAGGTGAGGGACTAACCAGCTTCTGTTGTGTAGAGCTCTGTGTGCAGGAACCTAGGACGGAGGTTGCCGTCTGCTTGCGTGGGGTTTGCCACGTGCTTGCACAGGGTCTGCTACGTGCTTGCGTAGGGTATGCTACGTGCTTGTGTGGGGTACGCCACATAGTCGCTATCTCGAGGAGATCGTGCAGGTCGTGTGGAGCCACCGGAGGGAAAATCCATCCTTGAACAGAGGTCGTTGTTTGCTTGCGTAGGGTTCGCTACGTGCTCGCGTGGGGTACGCCACGAAGTCGTATCCTTGAAGAGGATTGCGCATTTGGTTACTTTTATTAGTCACACTCACGTGTGCAACTCTCTGTAGCACAGAACTCTACAGTCTGTGCATACATTTTCTTTGTCATTTTTTGATACAAAGACGGACGACAACTTATCCCCGTCGACGCGCAGCAAGAGAGGCGTCACTTTACTCGCTTGCGACTGAGCTACGATTGCGATTCAGCACGTGCGACTCGACGAGTGCGACTTGCGACTCGACGTGTGCGACTCAAGGAGGTGCGACTTGACATCATCAGCGACTGAGCAACGAAGAGTCGGCCAAGCCAAGAGTCTCGAAGATGAAGAGCCTCGAAGAAGCCGAATCAATTCGCATTCCTCATTCATGCATTTGTCATTCATGCTTTGCATTTATTTTGTTGCATTTCCAACAAGCCATTTCTGGCTAGTTCTTCTTCAGGTGTTCCCTATATAATGGGCACCTTGTACTCATTTGGAAGGGAGCTTGAATCAAATTATAAACCCTTATCAGACTTAGTGTCTTTTATCCGAAGTGAGTGGATTATCCTTCAAAACCTCATTCTTCATTTGGTGGATTTCCAAGTGCGGATTGAGTAGAGTGTATCAACCGGTGGTGGTGTATCTGTATCCTCCGTGTTGTGCCTCGCCCTCGTCTTGTTCGTGGTGGTGTATCTGTATCCACGGCCAAACGAGTTCATCCGAGTGTAGGTTGAATCTCTACCTATTCCTCCCATTTCCAGCCGCACCCATTATACACTACCTTCCGTCCATACCGAACGTCACCCATTCCCGTCATTCTTTGGCGTTCCCCTTACTTTTGGGTTTAGGAATCATCTATTCCTTACCGTCCCCGCATCATCTTGGTATCAGAGCCTAGGTTGTCAATGGCCGGAAGATCCCAGCGCGGTATGCCTCTAGACGAAGCACAAGTTGCTCGGCTTGAGCAGCAAATCGCTGATCTTCAGCAGCAACTACAGTCATTGCGAACCCACCATGCATCATCTTCTCGTAGCCGCGAAGAGAGCGATCATGAGGAGAACCCATGGCGTGAAGAGTCTCAACGAGGATCTTCACCGGAATATCGGAGACAGGAGAGAAGAGCGCCAACCGTGAGCATTCAGATTCCGGAGTTCGAAGGAAACTTGGACCCCGATGAGTTCATCGATTGGATGCACACCGTGGAGCGCATCTTTGATTACGAGGACGTGCCCGAGGATCGAAAGGTGAAACTCGCTGCCTTGAAATTGAAGAAGTACGCGAGTTTGTGGTGGGAGAACACCAACCAGCAATGCCGTAAGGAGGGGCGTGATAAAATTCGTACGTGGTCAAAAATGAAGAGGGCCATGATGAAGAGATTTCTACCGGAGCATCATCGACGAGATCTCTACCTCAAATTGCAGTCATTACAACAAGTCTCAAGTGTATCGGAGTATACATGGGAGTTCGAGAGACTGTTGCTGCAATGTGATGTCCAAGAAGACCCAGAGCAAACCATTGCCAGGTATCTTCGAGGACTTAAGCCCCAAATTGCAAATGCCGTTGACCTACAACAATATTGGAGCTTCAACGATGTGCGAGCATTGGCGCACAAGGTGGAGCAGCAGCAAGTGAGGAGAGCGACTACCCGCCCATTTGTGAAGACCGCACCTTTCAACAAGGGGAGTAGCTCCCAGGCGAAGTCGCCGTCAACAACAACATTGAAGAGAGCACCACCGTCGACTACAAGACCTGAAGTCAAATCGCACGAATGAAACATCATTCGACGATGTTTCAAGTGCCAAGGAGTTGGGCACATGGCTTCTGAGTGTCCGACGAGAAGGAACGTTGTCATCAGAGAATTATCTGATGAAGAAGAAGAGTTCGAGGAGAACGCCGACCCTGTTTGGGATGCCGAAGAGATAGAGGAGTATCCGGACGAAGGGGAGCTGTTGGTCGTCCGAAAGGCTTTAAGTGTGACACCGGCGGAAGAGGAAAGTCAAAGGGAGAGCATCTTCCATACTAGGTGCACAGTCGCAGGAAAGGTATGTTTGGTGATTGTGGATAGTGGTAGCTGCACCAACGCTGTGTCGAGAACGATGGTTGAAAAGCTGAAGTTGCCCATCGAAGCGCACCCACATCCCTACCGTTTACAATGGCTCGACAAGGAGAGTGACGTTCGAGTCACCCAGCGAGCGCGAGTTCCATTTTCCATTGGGAAGAGCTACCAAGATAAAGTCGCTTGCGACGTCATTCCCATGGATGCGTGCCACCTACTATTAGGGAGACCGTGGCAGTTTGATCGACGCGCGCAACACGACGGGTATCGCAATACGTATTCCATCCACATCGGAGAGAAGGAGGTCACTTTGATGCCCCTCACTAGTCAGCCTACAATCGTGACCCATGATCGACTTAGCGACCAGCCTCTCAAGGGAGTTCAACTAGTTTGAGCGATTCAAGAAGGTAGGAAGGCTTATTTTGTGGCTGGTCGAATCCGCCCCGGGTCAAGCGACAAGCCATCCTCAGGCCGTTTCCATTCTTGAGGAGTTCAAGGACGTATTTCCAGAGGAGCTACCAGTCGAATTACCACCGATGCGGAGCATACAACATCAAATCGACTTGGTTCCAGGGGCGTCGCTACCAAATAGACCAGCCTATCGATGCAATCCAGAGGAGGCAAAGGAGTTGCAGAGGCAAGTCGACGAGCTTGTCAACAAGGGATAAGTTCGAGAGAGTTTGAGCCCATGTTCGGTTCTAGCCATATTGGTGCCGAAGAAGGATGGCACATGGAGAATGTGCATGGACAGTCGAGCGATCAACAAAATCACAGTAAAGTATCGCTTTCCTATCCCTCGACTGGATGATATGTTGGATGAGTTGCATGGAGTGCAGGTGTTTTCCAAAGTGGATTTGCGAAGTGGTTATCACCAGATCCGGATGAAAGAAGGCGATGAGTGGAAGACAGCCTTCAAGACTAAGTACGGGCTGTACGAGTGGTTGGTGATGCCATTTGGATTGTCAAACGCGCCCAGCACGTTCATGCGACTAATGACCCATGTCTTGCGACCATTCATGGGGAAGTTTGTGGTCGTCTACTTCGACGATATTCTTGTCTACAGCCGGAGCAATAAGGAGCATATCAATCATTTGCGAGCTGTGTTCAACACACTTCGGGAGGAAAAGCTATATGGAAATCTCAAGAAATGTGAGTTCTTCCAACCGAGTGTAATATTTCTTGGATTTGTCGTCTCACCAGAAGGAATTAAGGTGGACGAGAGCAAGATTGAAGCGATCAAGGAGTGGCCGTCTCCAAGGAGTTTCCATGACGTTCGCAGCTTCCATGGCTTGGCGTCGTTCTATCGGAGGTTCATTCAAGGATTTAACTCAATCGCAGCCCCACCCACCGAATGTTTGAAGGGAGACAAATTCGAGTGGACACCAGTCGCACAAGCTAGTTTCGAGCGACTGAAGGAGTGTCTAAGCGCAGCCCCAGTTCTAGCTTTACCCGACTTTGCGAAGATGTTCGAAGTGGAATGTGATGCATCGGGAGTAGGAATTGGGGGAGTTTTGCTGCAGGAGGGAAGACCCATCGCTTATTTCAGCGAGAAGCTCAATGGCGCCAAATTGAACTACTCGACATATGACAAGGAGTTCTTAGCAATTGTTCGAGTACTCGAGACTTGGAGTCATTACTTGCTGCCCAGAGAGTTTGTGTTGCACACCGATCATGAAGCTCTCTAGTACATCAATGGTCAGCACAAGCTTAGTTGCCGACATGCGAAGTGGGTAGAATTTCTACAAGCATTCAACTTTGTCTTGAAGCACAAACCAGGCGCGAAGAATGTAGTCGCAGATGTTCTCTCGAGGAAAATGATTTTGCTATCTGCGATGGAGACAAAGCTGATTGGATTTGGGTATTTGAAGGAGTTGTACAAAGACGATGAAGATTTTGGAGCGATCTTCGTCCAATGCGCCCAGCAAGCCATCGATCGATTCCACCAGGTGAATGGATTCTTATTTCGTGACTCTAAGCTATGCATTCCAAGGAGTTCGACGCGAGAGCTACTTATACGAGAAGTCCATGGAGGAGGAATCGCTGGACATTTTGGAGTTGACAAGACGCTGGCAATGCTACAAGAGCATTTCTATTGGTCTCGAATGGAGAAGCAAGTGCGAGGACTAATCGCGAGATGTGCGACCTGCCAGCAAGCGAAGAGCCGTGTCCAACCTCAGGGTCTCTACACTCCATTGCCCGTCCCAGAGCGACCATGGGAACATGTGAGTATGGATTTTGTACTAGGATTGCCAAGAACGCAACGAAGAAAGGATTCGATCATGGTAGTGGTCGATCGATTTTCGAAGATGGCACACTTCATCCCATGTCAGAACACGGACGATGCGACCAACGTAGCAGATTTGTACTTTCGAGAAGTGCTAAGGTTGCATGGAGTACCCAAGTCGATCGTTTCAGATCGCGACACGAAGTTCCTAAGCTACTTTTGGAAGACACTGTGGCACAAGTTGGGAACGAAGCTCTTGTTCAGCACAGCTTATCATCCGCAAACCGATGGACAAACGGAGGTTGTCAATCGCACTATGGCCGCAATCCTTCGAACCTTGGTCTCGAAGAACCAGAAGGATTGGGACATCAAGCTTGCCCATGCTGAATTCGCATACAATCGAGCCCCAAGTTCGACAACGAAGTCATCACCCTTCCAGGTAGTTTACGGACTCAATCCTTTAATCCCTGTTGAACTAAAGCCTGCGAGCGATATGAGATCAGTTAGCCGAGATGCTGAGGAGCGCGCTAAGGAGATGCGATCGCTCCATGAGAAGATTCGAGCGCAGATCGAGAAGGCCAATCAACGTTACACCGAAAGAGCCAATCGCGGAAGAAGAGTGAAGATATTTCAGCCAGGAGACTTAGTTTGGATTCATTTGCGTCCGGACCGATTCCCAGGCAAGAGGAAGAACAAGCTAATGCCGCGCGCAGAAGGACCACTCAAGATCATCGAGCGCATCAACGACAACGCCTACAAAATTGATCTTCCAGGTGACTATGGAGTTTCTGCCACATTCAACGTCCAGGATCTCATGCCGTTTGTGGAGGATGACGACGATGAGAGTTTGAGGACAAACTCTTCTCAACAAGGGGAGGATGATACGAAGACGGACGACAACTTATCCCCGTCGACGCGCAACAAGAGAGGCGTCACTTTACTCGCTTGCGACTGAGCTACGATTGCGATTCAGCACGTGCGACTCGACGAGTGCGACTTGCGACTCGACGTGTGCAACTCAAGGAGGTGCGACTTGACATCATCAGCGACTGAGCAACGAAGAGTCGGCCAAGCCAAGAGTCTCGAAGATGAAGAGCCTCGAAGAAGCTGAATCAATTCGCATTCCTCATTCATGCATTTGTCATTCATGCTTTGCATTTACTTTGTTGCATTTCCAACAAGCCATTTATGGCTAGTTCTTCTTCAGGTGTTCCCTATATAATGGGCACCTTGTACTCATTTGGAAGGGAGCTTGAATCAAATTATAAACCCTTATCAGACTTAGTGTCTTTTATCCGAAGTGAGTGGATTCTCCTTCAAAACCTCATTCTTCATTTGGTGGATTTCCAAGTGCGGATTGAGTAGAGTGTATCAACCGGTGGTGGTGTATCTGTATCCTCCGTGTTGTGCCTCGCCCTCGTCTTGTTCGTGGTGGTGTATCTGTATCCACGGCCAAACGAGTTCATCCGAGTGTAGGTTGAATCTCTACCTATTCCTCTCATTTCCAACCGCACCCATTATACACTACCTTCCGTTCATACCGAACGTCACCCATTCCCTGTCATTCTTTGGCGTTCCCCTTACTTTTGGGTTTAGGAATCATCTATTCCTTACCGTCCCCGCATCACTTTTGCTACAGAACCTTACGGTCTGTTTAGTAGAAGATCGACAACTCTTGACACAGAATCTTTCAGATCTGTGTTTTATAATTGAGTCATTTCCTATACAGAACCTTCTGTTGTGGATTGACACTCTTGTTACAGAACCTTACGGTCTGTACAACACTTTTGGTAAGACAGAGTCCTTGGATCTGTTCTATAGAAGGTTGACGCTTACAGTACATAATCTCTTTATCTGTGCTATAGAAGGTTAACACATCTGACACAGAACCTTCTGGTCAGTGTCGTGCTTACCTTCTTCGACACAGAACCTTCTGGTCTGTGTTGTGCCTTACTTTCTACGATACAGAACCTTCTGGTCTGTATTGAGCCTTAGTTACTATAGTACAGAACCTTAGTGTTTGTGCTACGTAACAAGCCTCTACGGTACAGAACATTCTGGTCTGTGCTCTGCCACTCAAACCTCTATTATACAGAACCTTCAGGTCTGCTTTTAGTTGATATCATTTGTGCAACTTGTGCTGAGATACCTTTGAGTGGAAACCATCCAAATATCTGGGTGAAGAGTAGACGTAAGCAATTTGCTGAACCACTATAAAAATCCTTGTGTCCAATTAAACAAATTGCGAACACACTCGAACGTTCTGTTGTACAGAAACCTATCTACGGTTCTGTTTGACCGAAGCTTCCTTTCCGCTGCAGGGTAAAACGAAAAAGTGTTAAAATCCGAATTTGGTAATTAACACTAATTCACTCCCCTCTTAGTGTAACAGCTTATACTCGACATCTCGCTTGGTTAGGGCTCATAATTTAAAAACTCTTAAAGCTGGGATTTTTTATGTTTCGGCCAATTGAAAGTTCGGTTTATCCAAATACAGAATCGAAATACCGAAGTATTTTGATATTTGAAAGTTCAGAATAAAATTTGAAAGTTTGGAATTTGGAATTTCGGTATACGATTGAATTTGGAACACCGAATACTTACCCCTATGCGCAGCCACTCATATTGAAAGACTCATCCACCATAGTCAGATGTCCTCGACGTGAAGTGTCGAATACCGAACGAAAAAAAAGGATATATGTGAATATAGCAGAAAAATAGTAACAATGAAAAATTAGATAAAAATGTAGGAAAATATTACGAGGAGTGTTGCGTGGGAGTTTTCCCATCCCGTTTTATTTTCCCCTCCCTCGAACACGACGTTCAATTTTGTTAACGTGGTCTTCGTGGAATTCCTTAATGCTTTGTTTGAATGTTTTACCTGGGAAAGGGAAAATCATAAATAGTAAAAATGGGTTGGTGGGTTCCATAATTAAAAAAGAAAAAAGACTTGAAAGGAGCATGAGAAGGAAAAGTTGTGAAATAACGTGGGAGATGAGATGTGTTTTTCACATTTTCCTTCCTTACGTCAACACATGTGTTTATACATTAAGCCCTCCAAATCACATTAGTCATAAAATCTGATATGCAAAAAATACAACCAAATTGATCACAAAAACATTAATGAGCTATCATGTATTGTCTCGTATACTATAATACAATCGTTTTACAAAAACATAAATATGTAATTGATTACAACATAAAATAAAATGAGAAATGTTAAAAGTAAAATTCCAACATCCTCCATCTGAACTCTGATTAAATACAAAGTTTTACAAAAATAGTTTACTTTTGAAAATAACTCTGGGATTGTATACAATTATAATCATAACAAAAATATAATATACGAAACAATATCCAAAACAACCTTAATCATTGTCTCATTTCCCGATAATACCTTTTTGCCATGCATATAGTCCATAAATGGGCAAATCGCCCCAGAAGGTAGAGACAATACAAACATCCTCGTATAATGTATATATCATCTCTAGGATACGAGAGTATGACTTTATCATACATTATGTTCGACACGCTACGGTACAAAAAACGAGTATCTATATGCCTATATTAACACAATATAATCGTAATATTTCTTTTCATATCTCTATATAATTTCATCATTATGTACATTCAAATTTTATTAATGTCGAGATAATGTCATTCGGTACAATCATATATTATATTTGATCGAATGCAATCAATTGCTTTTATATTATAAAGTAATTTGATTGTTAGTGCTAAATTAATGGGGGCATCATATTATAATATGCTCTTGGTTTATGTTAATTAAAGTTTAATCATGTTTATGGGTAAAAATAAATAATAAATTCAATCCACGGATTAAATGTGGTATGTTAGGCCTAGCTTATATGTCGATTTTATCTGAGCGTAACTGACGGTCTAACCTATTGATCTACCCATGGCCCAACTCATAATCTAGCCGAGTTCAAGTCTAGTTCATATTCTAACCATGATGAATATTTATATTAAAATAATGACACCCTAATGCTCATAAATAAAGGCTTCCTCATCATTTGGGACACAAACTTCACGAGTGGGGAGCTCATTAGCTAAACGAAGCTTTCAAATATTTTCTCCTCACATGATTGACAAAGTTTTACCAAAGTGCATACTTCATAGACTCGTTAGATTAAGCTTCTACATCCCTGATTTTCTTCGCCAATATTCAGAAGATTCGTCATATCAAGCTTCTAAATCCCTTATGTTCTTCGCCATTCTCTAGAAGACCCATCGATTCAGGCTATATAGCTCCATCGTTTTCATCAACATCCTTTTTATTATAAGTTGAAGAATGTTAGAATTTTATTTAATTGTTTTATTTTATTTATAAAATTTCCGTTGAGTTATAAATGTTTCTGTAAAATAAGTTGCGTCGCTATATACGAGACATTACATTATAGTCCATTACCATGTCGAGAACATCGCTTTTGTTAAGTTTAGTTGGTCATGGGCTGATATTCATGAAACGACCTACAAAATTTTTCCAAATTAATCAGAATAGCCAACCGTCGTTTGACGGTCAAACAGCGGAAACGACAATTCTTTACCTCCACCGTGGCATCCTCTATTGTTTTATCTCATGAGTCCGAGCCACGTGTACTCTGTACCATCTTATTCCTGCGTCACACTAAAAAAAATAGTCCCCTATTGGGGTCAGCGATAAATCGCCGAGTACGCCTCACCCTATGCACATACGAAACATGAGACTACTAATCACATCTAACGTGCATTTTCTGAAAAACCCTTTATGCATCATACTACTTAAACAGAAGGAGGCCTGAGTCTCCGATAAGTAGATAATATCAAATCACGATGATAAGATATAAGTAATTCATCACGATCGTAAGTAACGGTAAATAAATATATGCGACTCCCATGAATCCAACGCCATCATCTCATATCGACACTTCGTTCGGTGCCAGGACCACCGCAGTGCGTCCCCACCCCCTCCTCCGGGAGCGCTCGGGAAACGGCCAGCAGGCACGACCGCGCGTGGTCGTCACCTCCCCGTACTCCTCCGACCCACGGTCGGGTAACACATCCATTTCAAGATCCGATTTCAGCCCAAACTCCGTCCATTTCAGCCCCAATCTATTCGTGCATCAAAGAAACCAGGTGGGAATTAATCACGGTTGCATCAACGACTCATTGCCGAAACACAACCGGAGCTATCCTCACGCAAGCAGCTCGTTAACCAGTGGGCGTGGCTGAACCCAGCCGGAGACAGCGGCGGCCTATTCTGGTCCGAAGTCGTCGGAACCGTTCGGACCCCAACCACCATCAACCGAAGTTGTATGTAGTTGGTCCAATCCGCGGAACCGAGCGCCTCTTTTGTGGATCAACCAGCGCGCACGTTCTCGCAGCCCCCAGCCACCGTCCTCCCATTCTACAACCAACACCATCACGAAATACCATTTCTTGGGGCTGAATTCTTATCACGCAACCAGTCGTCACGTGTACGGATCACAATAATTCTACAAGTTCGTCTGAATTCAGAAATGTGCACAACAAATGCATTTCAGCCTCACTTCGGCTTCAGACATAATTTCTATTATCTTATTGTCTATACGCATACAGATTTCCAAGCCATAAGACAACAATTCAATTTCAGACTTCAAATCCACTCATCTCATATCGTTTCGGCCGAATCGTCTCCCACTCTACTCTCGTGCATATAGGAACCGCACAATAAGAAGTTAACCCGTTCGGTACCGGGTGACCAGAGTTCATTCAGCCCGACTAAGTCGCACGGCCGAGGAATCGAAACACAACCTCACGTTATTCTCAGTTTTATTCGATCAAATATCAAGCTACCCTCTCGCAGTCTCCATTTGACTCAAAACCCATATAAGTAGGAACGGTTCCTCCAAAAATTAAACTCTTAACGCACCCAATCCTCGCCCCTTGAAAGGGACCATGTTCCGCACCAGAGGGCTGGCCGAAGCCCCTTCCCAGCTGGCCGTATCTCACACCCAACCTTCCCCTGAAGCATCGCACCACTACCCCATTCACGCATCGCGATTTCACACTCACGCAAGCAACACAGGAAACAAGGGAAGGGGGGAAGGACGTACAGCGTTCGAAGATCCTTGAGTCCGTCCGCTACCAACCGAAGACGGCGCGCAACAACGAAGGGTAAGACTTCTAAGAATCCGCAGCTTCGGCGGCCCCGGGAGCCGTATAATCCCCCGTACAATGGAACTCGAAGGAGAGTCGGGTTTTCGCGGCTGAACTTCACCAACCTCCGTCCCACCTTGCTGGTTATGTCGCCAAGGGCGCCTAACTCGCCGTGACACCGTGCCTCGAAGAAACCCCCAACCTTGACCGATCACTCTTCCCCGTGAGCTCAAGGGTGTCCGGGAAGAAAGTAAATGTCGGGGAAGGGAGCTGTTCCCCCTTATCCTTCTATCCATTGCCCATCGGGTAATCTGATGGGATGGGAAGCGTGTGCCACAAGACACACACACCTGAACACCTTGTCCCATCTCAGACGCCCTTCATCCACTTGCCCATTTTTATTTGTTATTTATTTTATCATATCTTAGCAAACGTAATCCTCTCCTGATTAATCGGCAATCGTGTTTTACTTGTAGTCGCTATTACCGGTCAAAACCTGCTACGTTAAACGAATATTATCGACACCCTAATTCGATTTCGTTTAGGTCTAGGCGTCCCCTTTCCTGTGTGACGTAATCACACGAAATCGAATTAGTAATCTCGTTAATATTCGATATTAACGTTCACTGACAACGAAAGTATTAAACTCTCGTGCCACATCAGATTTTAACTCGGTCAACCGTTCTAATTCTAGTCAATCAATCCAGTCAAAGTACTATATTTCCTTTCCAAAATTCCGGGTCGTTACAATCTACCCCCTTAATAAAATTTCGTCCTCGAAATTTACTTAGTAAGGTCATTTTCATCCACAGACCTCACATTCTTATTCTCCTTTGAGCTTAGAGTTTCTTCTCTGTTTTGCAAATCGAACATATCCTCTTCCATCAAAAGGTAAAATTTCTGGTTGACACTTTTCTCATATTGTCCCCGAGTAATTTCCTTCTCAGATACCTCTTCACTGCTTTGGACAATTGGAGAACCGACATTTGCTTGGCTGTTATTTGAATGGTCAATGGACGGTATGCTGGAGATTCCAAAGTTGTTTCCGGTAGCCATTGTAGAACTTCCTTCCACTTATACTTCGTCTGGCCTTTCAAAAGTTGGCAAGATACTATCCCCTTTCCAACCGTTGAGCCACTTAAATCAACCACTCCCTTTTTTGTATCTATTATTTGAGGACAATGTGTTCCTGCCTCAATCATTTCAGATTCAGACACATGATGGTTTTCCCCATCAACTCCATCAGTCATATCGTTGCATGTAAGACCACGGTCTACTTCAGGGGTTGAATGGTGAGACGGTAGTTAAGGAGGCAATACAGAACCAGACAATTGATTCAACGATGTATCCATTCTTCCATTTTTTTTTTCAGCATTTGCTCTATTATTCCCAGTAATAGACTCCGCAGCAGCTTCATCGGAATTTACAGAGACTTCAGGTTCAGGGTTAGTAAGGTTGTCTACTCTATCCTCTCCAGTCAAAGAAGTAAGAACTTGATTTAACTCTGAGGGCCCCAGAATGTCTTCTGCCGGACCAACAGATAACTTAGAATTCTCATTAGCCACTCGTTCCCTGTTAACCTGATCAACAGGATCTCCGGCTACATCAATTTTCTGCACTCCTTCCTCAGTAATTGCGAGGAGGCCATCCACTTTTGGTACCCTTTTGAGATTTAGTAACTTCCTCATCTAAAACTGCCACATCCACAGCCTTATCACAATCGGTTGCAGCAATTTCCATGCCTGCAATTCCATTAAGTTCTTGAACCTCCAAATCAGACTAATGTTGGGATTTCACACTCTCATCATGAGCTATACGACATCCTTCCCGTCAGTACATACGTTTATGGTAGTAATGAGACAAAATTTCTACACTGAATACTTAAATCTCTCTTACTAAATTTCCTTCAGCTGATGTTCAATTAAAAGTCAAGACCGCTTCTTCAAAAGGCTGGTGTCCTCCCACAGCCTTTTCCACAGCAGAACCAGGCTAAATTTCAGATAAAGGTGATTCACCTTCGCTAGCACCTGCTTTGTCGGAGACAAAACTAGTATAATCAGTCAATTAGGCTCCATCTGCGTAATAGTTGAACAGGGTTCTGAAGGATTCTAAGGTTGAATAGCAGGTTGTTTGAGCATTGCTTCTTCCAGCCCAACTGATTTCAGTGGCACTTCAACCTTTGGATCACTAGCACCAACATCAGAGGTATTACTCGTCTCCTCATAATGAGGTTCTTCAAACGGTATGCACAAGTCCTCTGAAGTTTCAGCCGTTTCCAAGATAAAATCTTCTCCATCATTAGAACCAAATGCAACTGATGAGTTCATCAGTAATGGATTATAATAATATGTTTTTCCTCTGTCCTGTATTGTATTATTCGAGTAAATGAAATCACCTTTGCCGTCATCTTCTAACATTTCCCAGTACATGGAGTTCTCGTCCTCAGGTCATCCATCAGGGGACAAGTCTTCCCTTTCATCTTCCTTAGACCCACTCTCCCCGTTAAATTTGATTAGACTCCGTGCAATCTCTCCTCTATCACTCGACTTCTTCTCTTTCCATCACCACTGCAATTGTCCTTCAGCCTTGAATCAATCCTGGACACAAAACTATCATCAGCATTCATTCCGATAGCTTTCCTATCTCCTAAACTAAAACCGTCTAACCCACCATCATTCACTAATCCCATACTCCTAAAAGGCCCGAACTCAGACTTCCCTAAGCAGTCACCGTAATTAACCACCGAGCCACAACTGCACAGACTCGGCGTGCTCATTGTCGAGTTCTCCTTAGTATAACGCCTGTGCCCTGGATCCTCACAGAACGAATACCACAGCAGTGACTCCTTCCCTCCATCTGATTCGAGCTCCGTAAATCATCAGTCAACCGGGAAAATCGACCTTGGCGTCATAACCCATTGATAACAGTGTTGTAGAAAGCAATGTTAAGAGAGGGAGTTCGCTGTTTACTGCAAGAAGCTGCAGGTACTTGTAAGGTCAACCACATTCAGAGCGGGGGTAAAATTAACCTCACTGATGACCGACTTATCTGCTTCCAGAATTCTGCCGTACTCCATCAGGATCTTAAACCCAGAGACGGGTAAAGCAAACCCTAAGTTTTCCAGATTCATTTTACTTACGAAGTAAAGGCCAATCTTACATCCTTACATTTCATTAGTGGGTCCCTCCAAAACTGAATAGGGAGACATTGTTTGTGATCAACGAGCAGTCTCTTTCCGTTGAGAAGTTAGCTTCTAATACTGAGTATACATCCCCTTTCTTGCCGAGATTGTAGGTAGCCCAATCGCACAGAGGAACATAGCTTGTGGCGGTTATTCTTTTGAATTCCCAAAGAAATCTTAAAACTCCATTGGCACCATGTTTTTCAAAAACCGCGTCAATGAACTTAACAGCAGATTCCAAATCAGTGGCCACATTTTCCTCATACTATCTACAAGTACTTTAAAGACCACGTCGAACAGCCTCTCGAGCATACCCCTCTATGACCCTATTGTAGCCGATGAAGAAACATATGTCTCCTTGTGCTTATCAAGCAACTACGACGCTTCATCAATTCTACAAACAGTATGAATCCCATTGATTGTTGCGCACTAAGTGCCTAAACTTGTAGTTAATTTCAAGTCCTGCATCCTTCAGTACAACATAATGGTATCCTCGATGCTCCTACTATGAATGATGCCTTTATAAATACGTTACACCTCACAGCATCCATTTCCAACCCCCATTTCTCAAATCTACTCTTCGTCTCGCATACTCCCTCCACATTCTTTTTTCTGATGTATCCATTTAGCAGCGTGCTATATGCAAAAACACCTCCCACTATTCCTCGCCCACTATTCCCCATGCGAAAGTCTCTGCCTCAGATGTTCTCCCAGCACTACACAATCCGCTAATGACTGTTACGTGTGACAACACCAGGAGCAACCCCTTCTTCAAATCCCCCAACTTAACCACAGCTTACACCGTTTTTCCATAGGCAATCGAATCGGCACGAATGCCACGATTGATCACCTCATCAACCATTTCAATCACCTTGTTGTGCTGTTTATCCGCCACCAGAGATTCCCGCAATGGATTAAGTGATAGAATCAATGGAGGAATCCCTTCCCTCTTCATCAACTCATACAACTCCACAGTTTCCTTAGTCATCTTAGTGTCAGCACACACGTACAACAACGCGTTCGAAAACTCAGCTTCAATGAAGGGCATCTAATTGAGAACATCTAGGAACGCGATGAGGGCGAGGAGAACACATCGTTACTGCTTGTCGGCAGGATAAGTGACTTAATGTAACCAAGAGCCAAATCCATACGGTTCTGCTCGAGGTGCTTCCCGATGCGGCGGAATCGCTCCTGCTGTTCCTGCTCCCTTGCTGAGAAGGAAGCATCCGCGCAGAAGGCGGAGGACAGCCCTTTAACTAAACTCGAGAAACCGCCTTCGATGAACAAAGCAGGAATTCGGCCAGACAACGAACTTGCCACTACAACTCCATGGCGGGCAAACATCCAAGGTCCAATCTACCAACCTTTCTCAATCAATCCATTCCATCTAACTAAAACCCATTTCAGAGATTATCGAAACTGCCGGCCACAACGCTATCTCGTCAGTCGAAAGAGTCCCCACAGCCCAACCGTTTGAGCACTCTAAAATGAGTCAAACTCGAGACCTCATCCTTCGCTCTCACAGCTTGGATGGTTTCCCACCTCATATCATTCGCTTTGTACGGCTTGCTTATACTAGTACTGAGGTTACTACAGTTATTCTCATCAGCCACATTACTACATGTGCTGCCACTATATAAAAAAAAAACTGCTTTATTTTTATTTTTATTTATTTATTTTATTTTATTTTATTTTATTTTATTTTATTTTTTGCTTTTGCCGGACTTGACCCGATCACCGGTCTTGGCGAGGCTCCCGCTACCATCACTGACTTTTCCAGACACTATATTGCTCTTGACACTTCCGCATCCTAAACTTTTATTCACTTGGACAACTGAATTATCCGCCGAGTCACTAATTCCAATCCCAGGAAAATCCAGCTCAGACAGTAATTTCCCGCTAGGAGATTCCTGCATAGCAGCTTATGCGCCTCGCGGTTTTCCAAGGAATGAATCTGATTAGGTGAACTTTGCTAGATACTTGGAGGCTGTAATTGCTGCCTCAGGACAACTTGTAACTAATTGACTCGGTGAATTTATTTGTGAATTTATTGTCGTAACTTACTTAATAATTTTATGACGCTTAATTAGTCATTTCATGTTTAGGGGTACTATTTTTTTTTTTTTTAACCTAATGCGCATTCTAACCCTCCTTATCACTCCAAACTAACTGCGCTCTGATACCAACTGAAAGGACCTACAAAATTTTTCCAAATTAATCAGAATAGCCAACCGTCGTTTGACGGTCAAACAGCGGAAACGACAATTCTTTACCTCCACCGTGGCATCCTCTATTGTTTTATCTCATGAGTCCGAGCCACGTGTACTCTGTACCATCTTATTCCTGCGTCACACTAAAAAAAATAGTCCCCTATTGGGGTCAGCGATAAATCGCCGAGTACGCCTCACCCTATGCACATACGAAACATGAGACTACTAATCACATCTAACGTGCATTTTCTGAAAAACCCTTTATGCATCATACTACTTAAACAGAAGGAGGCCTGAGTCTCCGATAAGTAGATAATATCAAATCACGATGATAAGATTTAAGTAATTCATCACGATCGTAAGTAACGGTAAATAAATATATGCGACTCCCATGAATCCAACGCCATCATCTCATATCGACACTTCGTTCGGTGCCAGGACCACCGCAGTGCGTCCCCACCCCCTCCTCCGGGAGCGCCCGGGAAACGGCCAGCAGGCACGACCGCGCGTGGTCGTCACCTCCCCGTACTCCTCCGACCCACGGTCGGGTAACACATCCATTTCAAGATCCGATTTCAGCCCAAACTCCGTCCATTTCAGCCCCAATCTATTCGTGCATCAAAGAAACCAGGTGGGAATTAATCACGGTTGCATCAACGACTCATTGCCGAAACACAACCGGAGCTATCCTCACGCAAGCAGCTCGTTAACCAGTGGGCGTGGCTGAACCCAGCCGGAGACAGCGGCGGCCTATTCTGGTCCGAAGTCGTCGGAACCGTTCGGACCCCAACCACCATCAACCGAAGTTGTATGTAGTTGGTCCAATCCGCGGAACCGAGCGCCTCTTTTGTGGATCAACCAGCGCGCACGTTCTCGCAGCCCCCAGCCACCGTCCTCCCATTCTACAACCAACACCATCACGAAATACCATTTCTTGGGGCTGAATTCTTATCACGCAACCAGTCGTCACGTGTACGGATCACAATAATTCTACAAGTTCGTCTGAATTCAGAAATGTGCACAACAAATGCATTTCAGCCTCACTTCGGCTTCAGACATAATTTCTATTATCTTATTGTCTATACGCATACAGATTTCCAAGCCATAAGACAACAATTCAATTTCAGACTTCAAATCCACTCATCTCATATCGTTTCGGCCGAATCGTCTCCCACTCTACTCTCGTGCATATAGGAACCGCACAATAAGAAGTTAACCCGTTTGGTACCGGGTGACCAGAGTTCATTCAGCCCGACTAAGTCGCACGGCCGAGGAATCGAAACACAACCTCACGTTATTCTCAGTTTTATTCGATCAAATATCAAGCTACCCTCTCGCAGTCTCCATTTGACTCAAAACCCATATAAGTAGGAACGGTTCCTCCAAAAATTAAACTCTTAACGCACCCAATCCTCGCCCCTTGAAAGGGACCATGTTCCGCACCAGAGGGCTGGCCGAAGCCCCTTCCCAGCTGGCCGTATCTCACACCCAACCTTCCCCTGAAGCATCGCACCACTACCCCATTCACGCATCGCGATTTCACACTCACGCAAGCAACACAGGAAACAAGGGAAGGGGGGAAGGACGTACAGCGTTCGAAGATCCTTGAGTCCGTCCGCTACCAACCGAAGACGGCGCGCAACAACGAAGGGTAAGACTTCTAAGAATCCGCAGCTTCGGCGGCCCCGGGAGCCGTATAATCCCCCGTACAATGGAACTCGAAGGAGAGTCGGGTTTTCGCGGCTGAACTTCACCAACCTCCGTCCCACCTTGCTGGTTATGTCGCCAAGGGCGCCTAACTCGCCGTGACACCGTGCCTCGAAGAAACCCCCAACCTTGACCGATCACTCTTCCCCGTGAGCTCAAGGGTGTCCGGGAAGAAAGTAAATGTCGGGGAAGGGAGCTGTTCCCCCTTATCCTTCTATCCATTGCCCATCGGGTAATCTGATGGGATGGGAAGCGTGTGCCACAAGACACACACACCTGAACACCTTGTCCCATCTCAGACGCCCTTCATCCACTTGCCCATTTTTATTTGTTATTTATTTTATCATATCTTAGCAAACGTAATCCTCTCCTGATTAATCGGCAATCGTGTTTTACTTGTAGTCGCTATTACCGGTCAAAACCTGCGACGTTAAACGAATATTATCGACACCCTAATTCGATTTCGTTTAGGTCTAGGCGTCCCCTTTCCTGTGTGACGTAATCACACGAAATCGAATTAGTAATCTCGTTAATATTCGATATTAACGTTCACTGACAACGAAAGTATTAAACTCTCGTGCCACATCAGATTTTAACTCGGTTAACCGTTCTAATTCTAGTCAATCAATCCAGTCAAAGTACTATATTTCCTTTCTAAAATTCCGAGTCGTTACAATTCACATCATTGATTTTGAGTTGTCACGTTCAATGTTTGGTTTTTAAATAAAAAAGGGGTCTTCCCTTTCCACTGTTGTTATTTGAATCAACGTAGTCAACAACACTTTCTCTATAAGAATATCCATATGGATATCGTATGAGCGAAATGTTGCAAACCACGCACACATATATAATATGTAACCCGAACACACATTTCCAATGAAGTCAATGCGCCTATTCCACCTCATACACTATAAAATTTATAGGGTAATCTTCTGTGGCTGTGGATGTCATGTGTTTGCCCGCTTCCGACAACATCATATGAGCAGTAAGTAAGAAAATCCAAACACTACTACCCCCAACACCAACTCATTTTGCTTTGTTCACTCCCCATCCATCATTGACTTCCTAAATACATAGCTTTTGAGAGTAGCCTTCGTAGTTGTTATTGTAACAATCTGTATCTTTGTGAATTCATGTATGTAAAAGCATCTTGTACATGGTATTGAAAAGATAAGGAAAGGAGACGTTCGGACGTAAAGTGGTTAGCACGTGTACTGATGTGTGCTTATGGGCGTGCAGAGTTTGACGAGGGTGCCTCGGACGCCCAAAAATTGGTATTCCCATATCGATGCGGGACGACATGGAGAGCTAGGGGACTTCAAATGAGGCCTAGAAGTGAGTGTTAGAATTTAGAGTTGATCTTAGTAGTGGGTGGAAGAAGGTTGCGAAGGGTCGGGGGATGGTCAACGCGAATGGCATTTGACACGGCTGCCGCTGCTCCTCAACCGCCCAAACCTTCAAATGTGACGAGTGAGAACCACCCAAAACGCCAACCGTGAAGAGAGAGAGTTGCCCAGGGGACGATAGAAGGTCGATCAAAGATGCCCTCGGGGGTGACGCGGGCCGGAAGCGAAGAAATCCGGTGGAAAGATCATGGTCAAAATTGGCCGAAAAACGATTGTCGTAGAAATTAAAATAAATGATTTCATTCGGTTATGGATGTTTGTTCAAAGGTAATTATTTTCTTAAGACGTTTTAAAAGATAATCTCGACCGAAGTTGGTTGCGACAAAATTCTAGAAGGGCTACCACAGATTGAGCTGGGGCGTGCTAGGGGCGATGGAGGGGCGAGAGGAGCCACCCCAGGGGCGTCCCCCATCGCCCACAAGGCAGCCCCAACATCCAAGATTCGGCCGCAAACCCATCGTTGACCAAAGTCAACAGGATTGACCGAGTTGACCGAACGTCAAATAAATATTAATGATATTTAATAATTTTTAAGGGTCCCAGAGCTTCTTCAATAATAAATACTAATGTTATTATTATTTTTATTGGAATATTACGAGAAGACAAGAAAAGAGGAGATTCCTCCATTCTTCCATCTCCCATGGTTGGTGCCAAGGAAGAAGATGAGGGAGGAGCAAAGGAAGAAGGTGGGGAAGAAGGAGAAAAAGGTCGTGGAAGCAAGGAAATGCGTGGGAGTGAGTTGCGGACAAAGTAAAGAAGGGAGTGGTGGACGCGAAGCTTGAGGTGCGCCTGACCCCTCCCTCCCTCTCTTAGATGCTCATGGTCATAACCATTCTTAGCCTTGTTATGTGTGTATTTGTGAATGGATGCTTGAGTATGTTGCATGATGGTGATGATGCGGTTGAAAGGGAACGAAATGTGTGTGTGCACGCGCGAATGTTGGAACGAATAGAGGAATGGTTGGGAGCATAACATGTGAAATGGGATTAAGGCTAGTTAATAGTGTTATGATAATGATGATGAGATGGATGTAAGAATCCGGGCTTGTACGCACGCCTTGCGGCTTAACACACTGGTGGCGGTTTAGACGACACGAGGATCCGAACTAGCTCCCCAGGCCCATCCGGTCGGCGCCTCGACTCAAGCGTCGGGCGCTGCGGAGGAGACTAGGGTGGATCCTCCCTCGATTCCTTAACGGGCCTGCTCAGGCCCTCGCCGATCATCTCCATGCTCCTTAGGTCATCTCCATATGACCTTGGCGCATACGAAGCTGGCGGTGGTGCTACTCTCATAGAATATTTGTTGTGTTCAGTTGCCGCGATGAGCTCCTTGGACTTGGGCTTAATAGCTGGTTTTGCGGAAGGGGAAGGGATCAATCCGTCTCAATTTGCCCCGTCGAGCCTGTCAGCATTGATGACGACCGCCTGGGAGAACGTTGTTATAGTCTACCCAATCATGTAAGGCGTGTATTCACGTGGCAAGAGTTGGAGGAAACCATCGATAAGCTCTTTCTCTTTAAGGGCCGACTTTGTTAGTGAGGCCATCTGTTGGAACCGATAGGCAAACTGTTTAACATCCTCCGCTCGATAACGCTTCAATTTGCTCAAGTTTGAGATTGTCGGAGCCATCTCAACGTTGAAACTGTAGTAGTTCAGGAAGTCTAAAGCCAACTCCTTGAAGGTCGTGACTGGTTCAATTCCTTGGTATAATACTAGTGTAATGCTGATTTCGCCAAGCTCTCTTGGAACATAACTATCTGAAACTTGTCGTCTGTTGGGTACACCGCTATCTTATGGCAAAAATGTTTTAGATGTAGCTCCGGGCAGCTGTCTCCACGGAACTTCTCAAACTCGAGCATTTTAACTTGGTGGGACTTGAATATGAGAAACCTGGCGGTTGGTGTACTCCTAGTTGTGAGCTCGATGCCCCTGAATGGCGTTAAGGTGCTCCTCCATCTTGGCCATACGACGTGCCTCTTCGTCTTGCATAGATGTAATCCGAGCCTCGAGCCATGTCTTGAAAGAATTGACCTGTTGCTGTTCACCAAATAATTCATCCACGATGTTCGCGTTACGATTTCTTAGGTTTGGCACGGCCGATTTCGCATGTGGTGCTGAGGGTGTTGTGATCGGTATTGGGATCCCGAAGCCGCCAATTGTAGTGGCGACAGGAACAAAGGAAGTTGGCTTAAGTGGCGCCGATTGGTAAGGAGTTGGCCAGTGTTGTTGGCATGTGGAGTTGGCCATAGTGCAGATGCTTGAGGGTAGTATGGCGGTAGGTATGGTGGTGTTGTAGTTGAAGGAAAAAGCAGCCCACGCATGTATGAGTTATAGAGGTGTGCTACACTTGCGGAGATAGCGGATCAGGGGATGGAAAGTTGTAGGGAGATGGAAGGGTTGATGAAGGAGATAGGCCTCTTTGAAAATAAGGGTGGTAAGATGGCATTATAGTTGTAGGTGTGGTAGATCTAGGAATAACAAGAGGAAGATAGGGGGTTTTAGGTGGCAACGGGAGAATGTGTGGCTATAGTTTGTTGTTAGAGTAGCTCTGCCATCATCGCCTTCAAAGATGACAGCTCTGCGATGAGCGATTCGACTTTGTTTCCCAGGGAATTATCGTTGGTGCTTTGGGCCGGTGCAGGTGGCGCGAGAGAGGATGACGCAACGATTGGCGCTGTTGAACTCTGTATCGGTGGTGCGGAGAAAGTCATTGGTGGAACGTATGTCGGAGACGCATCTCCTCCCGATGACCACCCGATGGTGAAGACCGTGGCTTGGGAAGGCAACGGTGGAAAACTTTTAAGGGAAATTGTGGGTGTTGTTGCTGATGAAGACACGGCGGCGATGGGAGCTGAAATAGCAATCGTTGCATCAGTCGCAGAGACTCCTGAGCTAGCCATGTGTATCGCCCGGCTTCGCAGCTGACTTGTCCTCGAGAGATTAATTATGGTACCTTGAGGAATAAAATGAAAATTGAATCCGCTTCAATTGTGACTTCAACTTGGATGTATGATATGTGGTGATGCATGATCTTGACTAATGTAAGGATTGTATTATAATTACAATGAATTCAATCCAAGAAAAGAGATAGCAAGTTATTCAAGATTCATTAAAAAGTATGACAAGGATCTTATGAAAATAAAAGATAGAATGGGCTCGCACCCTTAAATGACAGATAGATGTCTGTCGTCAAATGCGGTCCCAGGGGATGATGCGTTTCCTCTGAAATCGGGCAAACCGGGCATCAATGTCTTCTTGACGCTCCAAGGGAGGCTCGAACTCCTGCCCCGTGAGTGTCATCCACACACGTGCGATGTGTGCTGTCGATCGTCGAATTACTCCTCTTGATGGTGGGATATCCAAGTCGATCGGATCAAATGGTCTAGTGGGTGCTGTTATGATCCGCGGCATTCCCCTGAATTGGTGCATGACCCGCGCTGGATAGTAGTAGGATGTCCCGGTGAACCCCATGATCGGAATATAATCTCCATCAACATAGCTTGTGATGGCCCAATCCACGTCAAAAACATCTGGCCATCTTGTAAAAATCCTTTGGCTCTAGGGAATGGAAGAGAGCGTTGCATCCTATGAAGGTGCGGGTCGGAAGCCGAGCACGTTTTGATATGCGATCAAGTAAGTCTAGAAACTGCTCTCGTCTGAATGATTGTCCTGTGATACTGATGTGTATGTAGAACCAGGCCAAGAGCAACGTTGGACTGAAGCAAAATTGATGATTCTGAACTCCCTCCCTGGCTTTCCACGCTATCTTGGTAAGGCTATAATTTGTCTCACCAACCAGGCTGGGAAGAAAAAGGATTGTTAAGGCTATAGTTTGTCTCACCAATCAGTTTCCTGTCTGAATGATTGGTCTTCGATGATCGCTTTTGTGAGATAGACTGTTCGTTTGTTGAGTAATGCTTCAGTGTATGGGTATAGGATCGTCCCAGTGAACAAAAGGATAAACTTCCTTGATGAGCCTTGACCGTCTACAATGCGTGGTTCGTATAGCATCTCACGTAACTCGAAGAGTCTTTTAAACTAGCTGGGTATA
This sequence comes from Melastoma candidum, assembly GCA_023653495.1. Taxonomy (NCBI): domain Eukaryota; kingdom Viridiplantae; phylum Streptophyta; class Magnoliopsida; order Myrtales; family Melastomataceae; genus Melastoma; species Melastoma candidum. The sequence continues at coordinate 14,472,239 of CM042889.1, read as the reverse complement.
ACTTCTGGAGAGATTTGAAGGAGACGAGCTATGTAGTTCCTTGGCTTGCCGTCGTAAGGCAGGAGGAGGATTCTCGAATGCGGAGGGAGAGATCCTCATATTCTTCATAAGACGGTGCTAGCTCTAAAGTGTCAAATCTGAATGTATAACTCTCTAGATCCCACCGAGCGACAAGATGTTGAAGCAACAACCAGTCGATTTCCATGCGGATCAGGTGAAAGAGACCTCCGAGCTTTTGCTGCAGGAGCTCCCGTTCTGAAGGTTTGAACATATCGAGCCATCGTCGGAGAAAAGGGCATTGATCATGTAAAATATTATTTTTGCACGCGATAATAATTCTATGTGCCTAACAGCATGCGCTCAACCACAAACAAGTATTTAGATCAAAGGGAACGGGTGACCGTTGGCCTATGCATTGGGCCCACAGCCCGTTATATGTGAAAATATAAAAAGAATCGGGAGGCTCGCACCTCCCTCATGTACATATGACCCGTCGGGATGACATGTCATCGGCTAAGGCAACGTCAGTTGGGACCGCTGAAGATTTCATTGTGATCGCTCCCCGCTCGCCGCCCGTTCCTGAACAATCTTCGATATTCTTCTTTTTGAATACTCCAACTTCTCTTTTTATGCAAAATAAGAAAAGAGGAAGCGGTAAAAAATGGGTTATTAATTAAAATGTAACACGCATTGCAATGACATTTCCTCTTTTTTTTTTTAATTGGTTTTCACGTTATACATTCAATAAAATAAAAATAATGAATTTGCATGATCGACATTTAACATAAAAAAATAATAAAAAAATGGATTTACATGATCAAATTTAATATTTTAATAAAAATGAAATAAACAAAAAAATTGAATAAATTTCTAACCAGTAGATTATTTAAGATAATGCTTTAAAATCATTTGGGGAAAAGATGCATTTCAAAGATCATACAAACGGGTGAATTTTTTCTTTTTAAAAGAAGAAGTTGTCGTTCTTTTCAGACGGATGATTAAACTTAAATAGAATAAAAAAATAGTTATTGAATAAAACAAAATTAAATAATTAAAAAATAAAAGAAGTGGTGAACACTACCTCTCGCTCTCGGATGATTGAAGCCCACACCCACTCTTTTTTTACAATTCCACGATCAATGTTCCACCGAGAAGTTTGCAGAAAAGGGGCCGTCTTGAGGCGCCACGGCTGAGGCGGCTTGAGGGCGCCCAGAGGAGGATCACGGTCTCGGTAGCTGCGGGAATCGGATCTGGAGCGAAGGATGGAAAGGCTCGAAGAGATGACGTTGTTGCCGCTTCTGGTCATGACCATGACGAGGCTGAGCGTGGAGGCGGAGGGGGATGCAGGCCTTGAGCTGCAAGAATTAGTGATTCCATTCTATTGGGTTAAGGCTTGTCCTCCCCATATTAAACCGAGGCCTAGTTTGAATAATTAAAATTATTTCACCCGAGGATTCCTTACGACAGAACCACTCTGCCATGACTTCCATTTCTTCAAGGATGATGCCAAACTTTGGAAAATTGCCGGTTGCCCCTCTTTGCGAGATATCATGAAAGGATTTTCTCGTGAATAGTTCATTAGTACCTGAACTTGTAGATTAGGGTGTCCTTAATAGATCTATTCTTTGGGGTCTCAAAAAGAGAAATGTCAGTAATAAATAAACACAGTGAAATATAGGGATCAAACATGTTTGATTACCACGCATGCATGCATGTAATAAACATCCCCAATACCCTAAATCCTAAACCCTTTAGGAATCTGCTTTGGGGATGTTTTTCTCCTTGACTTGATTTCGAGATAGCAACCTTTGCTTTGCGACCATTTATGCTAGCCCCGATGCTTTAATCTGCTCTTTTTATTTTATGTTTTTTCTTGTGCTTTTCTCTTGAAGACCTTGTTCTTTGCACTAATTTTGCTTTTTTCGGGAAAATGCCTCATTTTATGTTCTTGTCAGTTTTTTTTTTGTTGAAAATAGTTTGGACTCCTTGAGAATTCGACTTTCTATTGTGTTGATGAAGACGTATACCGTTGGGAACGACTAGATTGATGCGCATGTCTGTTGATGGTGCTTCTTCGCTTGAACCTTGAGGAAGTGTTGTCCCTGTGGTCCGTTGCTTCCGGTTTCTCTCTACAGAATGTCCTTTCACCTCAATGTGAGGTGGTCCTTAGACTCGGAGGGAGTAGTGCTTGTAGAAACTTCGATTTTTGCTCAGATGGGCTAGTAATGGTTGATGTTCGGTGTTTGGGGTAGAGAATGAATGCTCAATCTCATCCCGTCTAAGCATCATTTGTCAAAGGGTTCTCCGTTCTTATGAATTTCTCTATGTTTGCACTCATCTCTCCGGGGTATGTGTTTGGGAGCGGGTTTGCCTTTTCCATTTCTCGCCCAGAAGCGTCTTCGTAGTGTTGAAAAATCTCTTGGAGATGCAAATGATCACACGAATGTTTAAGAAATGAATACATTTGGTAAACAATACTCTTGTGCGAGTTCCGTGGGGAAATTGCTTGTACATTCGTGCCCTAGGTCATGTCTTTGAGGTTGGGCTCGAAATGACTCCGTCGTTGTCTAGGCGCTTGTACCATATATGTGGATGCTCATTAACAACACAAGGATGAGAGTGAAGTTAGCTCATGTACTTCGGTTCTTGCTTAGGGAAATAAATTGGGGTGCTAGCTGGAGAGTTGAGATGATGATGTCTATCTCGACTGCTGCTGAGGAAGAATATGATTGTATACCGATTCCAACTCGTATGAATAAGAGGCATTACTCTAGCTAGGGAACGATAAGAGAATTTGTTAGAGAATAATGCAAATGAAATCTCCCTTCTATGTGATGATCTTCGGTGATGACAAAGACAGTCTCAAAGCTTTGGTTCAAAATTTTCCACTCGACTGCTCGCGCCTTTGTTCGAAATGCAAGATGTTTATGTACCTACAAATGCCAAATGGCAGAGAACAAGTGAGCTCTCGTAACTTGTTTTGTAGAGAGTGTGTTAAAAAATCGGATTAATACTCCCTTTCATGTCTTTTCGTCATTACGTCTTTGTCCGATGGAATCAAAGAATTGAAGAAATGCTAATCTAGCCTTGTGCCCATTGTATAAGGGTGTTCATGTACCTATCAAACAAGCAGCAATGAAACAAATGAATTCATGTGACCTGTTTCTTTTAGAGTATGAATGAAGTTTGTTCATGTAACTTTATTTATATGAAAAAGCGAAGTTGTGTTCTGGTATTTCCCTTTTATATGGTTTCGTCATTGCCTCTTCGTCCGATGGAGTCGAAGGATTAACGAAACTACTACAAGATTTTGACTTGAACCTTTTCTACCCCGCCACCCTCACCATCATCACATGAGTTTTGTTTCATTCGTGTGAGGAGCTCTTGCACCTGCCCACGAAACAAAGGACTAAACAGACTTAGCTCATGTAATTTCGTTTCGCTAGATGAAAAGAGTGCTATTGCATGAAGTTCTTCCTTCTCATGTGTTGTAAATGTTCTTTCCCTAGTTGACCCTCTAGGGATATGAAGAAGTTTGTTGATGAAGTTTGTTCGAGGCTTCGGCCCGTAATTTGGATGTTCAGGTGTAATAACGTCGGAAAGCGTCTGCGTTAATTGGTTGTGGCAGTTCCATTCCGTCCATTTTCATTAGGATGGTTGCTCCTCTTAAGAAGGCATACTTGACGACGAACGGTCCTTCGTAGTTTGGAGCGAGTTTACCTATGGGATCTTTAACATTTGGTAAGATTCGTTTGTGTACGAGGTCACCTAGTTTGTATTTGATTGGTTTGACCTTTTTATTGAATGCTCTAGACATACGTTGTTGATAACACTACATGTGGTTGATTGTGGCTAGTCGTTTCTCGTCCATGAAGTAGAGGTGGGCGAGCTGGTGGTTAGCCCTCTCTTCTTCTGTCATGTTTTCTTGGGACGAGATTCTGATAGTTTTGACCTCATTTGGAATGACGGCCTGAATACCGTAGACGAGTTCGAAAGGAGTTGCCCCAGTCGGTGCGCATCGTCAATAAGCGAGTAATGTGAAAGGGAGCTTCTCGTGCCAATCGCGGTACGATATCGCCGTATTCTGAAGGATCTTTTTCATGTCTTTTTTGGTAGATCCGACTATACCGTTCATTTGTGGACGGTACAACGAAGAGTTGAGGTGCTTAATTTGGAATTCTATACAGAGGGATATCATATGTTTGCCGTTGAAGTTTGCGCCGTTGTCGGTGACCAGTAGCTCTGAAACTCCGTATCTGACGATGATGTTTACCCGCATGCCGGGAAGCCAATATGATGCAGGGGTATGGGATTCGCTATGACTTTTGTCATGAAGTTGGAGTCTCTGTGTTGTTTACTGTGTCTCGTTCATGTAACCACGATATCTCAGAAGCCGGGTGAGCAGCTGATGATCGAGGAGGTGATGGTGGATCCGTCGTTGCCACACGAGGTCCCGATTTGGGTCGTCTGCACATCCCTCTGTCACAGCTACGTCATGTTTCTGGGAGATGATGGTGGACTAAGAGGACTAGGAGAAAATGGTGGAACCTCCTAACAGTTGTGTTAGGAGTCGACAGGGGATTCTTAGCTGAATATAAGCTCACACGAAGTTGTCCACAGCGGGAAATGCTTGATGGGATCTTAACTTGGTGGTCTGAAAGCCAAGTCTGATATCCCCGTCGTCATGAAGAAAGACGTTGACAAGGTGAATGTCCCCATTAGTAGCTACACCAGGTTCGCAGCTGATACGATTCGCTTCCATTAAACTCTGTTCTTCCCCTTGTCATTTGCAGGAGATGCAGGTGGATGAATTCGCGACACACGGACAATGAGGCTTTTGACTTCTTGCTCATTCGAAGAGAATGTCTTCCGCTGCGTGATATGGATGAAGAAGTAATGGCGACCGCAACTAATGGTGCTTTCAAACGGATAATTCTTGCACGATATCTTGACACTATTCGAGGAGTTCGTTGTTCGGGCTTGAAACAACGTTCTAGTTCCGCTGGTTTGTGGGGGCTTTTCGTGATCATTTCTAAGTTCGAAAAGAAACGTCCGACATCAATGGGTGGATCGGATGCCAAGTAATAATCAACTCAAACATGTCCCTTCATATAGTCGGTATGAAGTAGTAATGTACATACAGGAAATACAGGAAGAAAGGGCGCAAATAGAATCACGCCATGACCAAATGAAAACATATGAAAGGTGTACGAACAAACAGCTTTAACCCCGAAGACAAATTCAAACACATCATTCAGAAAGAAACAAAGCAATCTTCAAAAAACACTTCAACCGGAAGCATCAATCTCCTTCTCCTTTTCTTCTTCGTGACTCTTGTGGTGGTACCCGGGAATCTTCTCCTTGATCTTCTCCAGGAAGCCCTTCTTCTCCTTCCCTTCTGCCTCCCCTCCCTCGCATGGCGGAGGAGGAGGAGGAGGAGCGTCCACCGTGGCCGCTTCGAAGTCTGGCCGCGGCGGAGGTGGTGGAGGAGGAGCGACTTCCTCGGACTTCTTGGCTCCAACGACCGGGATCTTCTCCTTGATTTTCTCGAGGAAGCCCTTCTTCTCCTCCGCAGCAACAGGGGGAGGCGGAGGTGGTAGAACCTCCTCCCCGCACTTCTCGACTGGCACTGCAGTCTCATCAATCAGCTTCTCCTCTTCCTTCTTCTCCTCCTCCTTCTTCTTCTCCTTTTTCTTCTTCTTCTTCTCTTCGTCTTCCTCGTCGGACTGCAGAAACATCGGAAAAGGCCTCGTGATCAAACGAAAATAGCCACAGAGATCACAAAAACAAATGTCGAAGAAATGAAAACTCACCGAGCTCGAACTGCTGTTGCCGTCTGATCCACCAAGCTTATGCTTCTTCTTCTTCTCCTTCTTCTTCTTCTCCTCGTCAACACCTTTCAGCTTCCCTCCCTCACAGATATTCGCCTTCTCCTCGAACTCTGCGACGATCACCTCCTCCTTCACCCCCTCCTCGTGGTGACGGTGATGATCATGATGATGATGGCAATGATCATGATCGTGATGATGGTGACCGTGACCATGCTCTTTCTCCTTCTCCTCGCCGTCCTTCTTCCCGAAGTCGAAGATCCCTCGATCCTTCACGTCGACTCCTTCCACGACCTCCTCCGTGACCACGGGGGCCTCACACTCATGCGTCTTCGGCGCAACGTATTCCTCCGCCATTCCTCACCAACAAAACCAAACGAATCACTCAAGAAACGAGAGGCTGAACAAACAAACAACGACCAACTGTGGCAAACACTCTTGACTTTGTCCCGAGACGATGAGGAAGACCAGAGGGGCACGTTCCGTTTTATACACGGAGCGAAAAGCAGAAACCATGAAGTGAACTCCCGACACATCACGCGGGGGCAACGCGATTAGGGGGGGGGGGGAGGGATGATCGGGGGAAGTAACGAATCCCGTCCGATGAGCGACACGTGGCGCTCTCTGTGCAGCAGATGGACTGAACTGAGTTTTGTTGGATGGTGTCGTTTTTCAAATCAAAAGTAAAAAGAAAGGAAAGGAGAAGTGGAGGGTGGGACACGCTGTCGGTTCAATCGGGATGTACTATCCAATGAGAGAGATACACGTGGACGGAGGATTTTGTCGGCACCAGAGCGGGGAAAGGATAAGGAGGGGAGTGTCGGTCGTGATCATGTCATAGCCCGCGGTTTTCAGATAATTTTCTTTTTCAAAAAATAGCTCTATCTCCAACTCTCTGTTACAGCTCAGACTCTTTTGTTTTTATTATTCCTTTACCTCTTAGTATACGTGTTCGAATCCCCCGCGTCTCTTTTTGGGATGGGAAGGCGGTGGACATGCAGATCTGGAATTGGGTGATGTGCACAAATCGGTGACGCTGATTGTCGGCGTGTTGTCTCCCCCCCCCCCAAAAACAAAATATCGGGCTGATGCTGACGTTTCTGGGCCGGCGGTCCGGCCCAAATAGACCGTCAAATGGGCCCCTGCTTTTTACTGTTGTGATCAATGTTACACTTAGTTCTTTACCTCTTCCCCGATGTTGACGTGGGTGCAAAGGACATGTCCGTCGTGTAATCCTTCCCGGACGTAAAAGTGGTAAGCATTGCCGGCATGCTCTAGCTGAATTCGTGGCCTCCCGTCACTTGAGATGGAGATTTCTCGTGATTGCTGATGGATTGGTTTGGTTAGAATTTCGATCTCGCTAAGGAGTTTGTAGGAGTATGACTGCTTTGCGATTGCGTCCAAATTAGGGTGAGCAAAGCTTCCGACTAAAACCAGTAACCAGTCTGAATCGATATTATAGGGTCGGTGCCAATATAGATTCTCGAATAAATCGGGTAAATTTTAATAACTAAATTTTTGAAAACTAATAATACCAAGTATAGTTAAGGCTCTTGGAACCAACCTAGAATCTTGAACGTGATACAATATATTTCAATATAAAATTTATATAATATAAATTGTAAATATTTCTGATTTTTATTTAATATTTTTGCACAAACAATTTTTTTAGATTGACATAAAACAAAATACTAGAATCGGTACTAAAACTGATAGTTAGTTCTTTTAGTCCGTTCACTCCGGAAGTGACCGCTAGAAATGCCGGATCTAAACAGGTCTCTACCCGATTTTTTTAGATTGAAATAAAACATAAAACTAGAACCGGTACCAAAACTGACAAGTTAGTTCTATATGAATAAAGAAAGAGAGGAGAAGGCAGCAAACAGATACCTTGTAATCGACAATACTATATGTCATGTACAATACGTAAAAATAACTATTTATACAAAGCTAGACCTATATTTTCACAGCTACCAGCTTTTCGCACTTTGGACCTACATTCTGGACAGATGATCCACGGATGATACCGAGAACTGTGTCTTAGAATTTCATTGGCTAAATAGAGCCATACGGTAGGTTCTAGGTTCCAAAAATAAGGTACCGATAATCGTTGCTCGCCCCTAGTCGAGTTGCCATAATGGAATTGTCGTGAGAAAAGTCCCAAACCGGGAAGTTCAAACAGGGACCAGCCCGACGCCTTCCTAACTCGTACCTTTATCTGTTCCGATCGCCTCAGCGGTAGCTAGCTGCCGGGCCCGTTGCAATACAGCCTTGCCTGTAATAAAAAACCCAATGCCTCCTATTTGTCGGGGGGTTTCAGCCCCAATCTTCTTACAGTTGAGTTCATATCACCCATAACACAATTCTCTCTGTTGTACAAAAAACACCGTCTGTATTTTGTCACAATATTTTCTTCTACAAACAGCAGAATAAAAAAAAGGGAGGGTGATTTCTTCAGGACCCTTTTCCTCCGCCGCCACGCTGCCTTTTCTCTTCCAAGGTCGCGGCCTCGTTCAACATGTCAGTGGCGTCCTTCTGCATGTCCAGCTTCGCCAGCGCCACCGCCTGCATGTAAAACGCGGTGGACCAGTCTGGGTTCACGCATTGTGCTTGCATTGCATCTCGGAGGGCGGCCGCGGCATCCGGTGGTTCGGACATTATGTAACAGAGACTCCGTCGAGCAAACACCGTGGGCGATACCATGGTCCCGACATCAATGAACTGGGTATTTGTGGGAAGGTAGATCAAATGATGCTGTTTTCGGGAGGGCACGTAAAAACAATAAAGCAAAAATGATGCCGATACCTGAGAATAACAGTCCACGGCTGTTTTAAAGTCTTTATCACGGAACGCCAGGTCTCCGCGCTTCCTTGCCTCCAGCATGTCTCGTATTTGTTGAGTCCATTCTTGGAACGATAGCTGGACCGTAAAGCATGGATTTCGGCCAAGTCGTTATTACAACAGCAAACAGTCACTATGTGCAAAATCCACATTTGCACTGATTTACCTCATTCGATCCTTCGTCGTCCTTGTAATGCGTACTCACGAGAAGCTGATGTATGGAAGTCAGGTCCATCCGCGAACAGGCGTCCCCCATCGGAGAGAGTGGGTGTTGAGGAGTTGGAGGGGCTTCTTCGTGCTTCGGTATCCCTAGCATCACATGCGAGGAAACCTGCAGCATATTCATCAGTTAAAGTGCAAAGCATTGGAACCGAAGCAAGCTGACTCAAATGGGTTACCTTACATTCGATTTGTTCTGTAAAGGGGCCAAAATCGAAACGATGTCCTTGGTGTTTGGATGCTCCCGAGGCTCGTTCTGCAAGCACCGAGAAGCAACATCGAATACTGCGGACGCCTCTTCGGCGGAGAAGTTACCCTCTAGGTGAGAGTCCATTAGGAGGAGGATGCTTTTGCCACGGATCATGTCAATCGCCTGCACGATGGATTGAAACATTCGAACAGAAAGGACACTTTGAACACATTTGATGAGTGAAGCTGCCACTCACATGACTGGGAGGGATGTGCTTCCCGCTGAGAAGATCCAATAACACTGTACCATAGCTGAAGATGACACTTTCTTGTGTCACTCTTCCTGCAAATCAATAATAGATGGCTAAAGTTTAGGTTTTGCCCCATGAATATAATCCATGCTGAATAATACCACATCTCCAGAAGTGTCCCAACGTTTTACTGAAGATGATGAAAGAACACGGTCAAAGTAAATGTGTAATAATGCTAGAGGGAACATCAGTATCACCTAATGCAGTCTAAAAATCTATTTACTCTCTCTTTGTTGAGTTTCTAACCAGTCAGTTAAGACCCATTCGCTCCGACCAAACTAACTCGACAAACTAGAAGATTGGTTATTAACATGAGAATCCCTATTAAAAGGATCATGGATTAGCGTGGGAAGTTAAGAAAGAAAGTGATTAACTGCAATTGGAAGATAGTATAACCACGGCTACTATAGGGATACCATTTTTTAGATATTCGGGAGGAGTGTACGTAAGATTTGTGCTGTAGCTTTTTCCATCTCTGCTGTTCGTCATTAAGCCAAAACAGGAGAGCCGAGGATCCCCGTTCTGCAGAGAACAACGTCAGGCATGAGCTCTCAACATTCACAAGAAACCCAGACTTTCAAACATGCAATTCAGGTGACCAGTCAAAGAAAGAATTTTCGATTAGTTAAAGCTTCCCGTTCCACCTCATCAAAGAGAACCCTGTGCGCGTTCAAATCATGGTAAAGAGGACGCCCTTCGCTGCTGCAATAATCCAGAGCTTCGGCTATGTACAGAGCAACTCTTAATCGCATAGCCCACTCGATTGTCTGATTCTCCCCTGTCAACAAAAAGTCAATAACTGTCAACCCATGAACTACCACGTCAAATCCTTTGAAAAGTACGAAATTTGACGAAACAGACTATAAAAGAACCAAGCATCAACTAGGGCTGATTGACCATAGCATGGCATCGTCTGCTACATGACCAAATACTAGGTTCCAGTCCCAACCTTTCAACTACAAAAGAAGCATGGCGTATGTATAGCTGGCTCATAAGATTGACAATGGCCAATTAGCAATTTTGTGGACGCAGTAGCTCACAAAACCTAGCTTTCACTCATCATCCATAAAATACCAATCTTTTGTTCTCTAAACAGGAAAGCCATGGCAGAGCCATACAATGGAAAAGATGCTTCGCAAGAGTATCATTAGGCATGTACTCAGCAACGAGCAGCCTTTCATCCCCATCACAGCAATACCCGATCAAACTAGCCAGCCATTTGTGCCTCAACTTGCCAACACACCGAGCCTCTTCCTATCAAACAAACATCACACGGTTCATCAGATCACAGAGTGAAATCATTAACCAGTCGGACGACGCAACCAACGACTAGGCCGAGAGGAAATCCTCAAAAGCTTACCGCAAACTGCTTGGGATCAGGCCAAGCCTGCTTAGTAAACTTCTTCACGGCTATCCACCAATGATTGCTCTGGTTCTGGATCCTCCCCTTATACACGACGTTAGGGGCCCTCTCACCACTCTCCGACACGATGAAGTCCGCACTGAAGTTGTTGGTCGCCACCTTGAGTTCAGCGAGGGAGAACTCGGCAAACGCAGGAACACCCCCCGCAGCCACCGCAGCTGCCGCAGAGGCTCCGTTGCTGGGCCTGCCCGGGTAGCTGTTGCCGTAGCCGGGGTGGGGGCGGTTACGGTCCTTGTCGTCCGGACGACGGTCGCCGGAAACCTTCAGCGACGACTGAAAGCAGCCCATAACCAGCACAAACAACAAAAAACTCCAACGATCCCACGAACCAAAAAAAAAAGGGAATTTCAAAAAAAGAAGGTAAGAAAGGAATCCCTTTTTGGTTATTCCAACTCAGAAGCAGAAGCAGAAGCTCAACTGCGGGGAGTCATCAGCCAAGTTGAAAACTTTAATCGAGGGAGGGAGTGAAGGTTGGATTTTGGGAGAATGGGTGTTTGATAATTAAGCGCCGGGGGCGATCTACTGACCTTAAATGGGAAGGGGGCGGGGATCGAAGGAGGGGGGGGGTGTGGAAACAAAGAAACAAAATGGGAAAAAGGCAAGACTGGTGCTGATGGTGATGGTGACGACGAGGAGTCTGCGTGTGAATTGCTTTTGAGTTGAGTTTCAACGCGCTTGGTTTCGATTTTCAACCGGTTTAACCGTAATGCTAAGAGGATGCAATAATAAGAGAGATGATGTATTTATTTCAACTAAAACTCCAAAAGAAAACTTTCACTTATACCAAACGAAGACGACTAATAACTCTTTGTTATTGTTTTAATCGCTGTTGTGTCAGACAGACTGACAGACAGACAGACAGACAGACAGAGGCATTATCTCTCCCTCCCCACCTTTCTTTCCACATGTTGTGGGTTTGGTTTAGCTTTGGTAGGTTGCGTTATTACAATCCACAACGTTAATAAAATTATTAAATTTTCATCTTTTTTAATCAAATTATTAAATATATTTTATATTTTGATACTTTTTTATATATTGCCTTATATTTCAAGTCAACGACCTATCTCAATTATATTTATGTACACGACTGTTTTGATATTTTTGAAATTTCAATTTTCAGACCAACCTGGAAGTCGTACGAGAACTGGGGATTAAAAAAGTCCAACCCAAATCCATTCGTAGGACAATTAAATGAGGGTGGGAGGTTTTCTAAATAGTCTAAAGTTCCGGCACCCAGAAGTGGGATATATTATTACACATCGGGGGAGATGCAGGCAGCCGCCGATGAGATAGATGATGATAACCAAAAAAAATCAAATAAAAAATAAAAAGAACCCATTTTATCATGGTCGGATTGCTACGTTTGGGCCCTTAATGGGCCTTGTCCAAGCTTACGGCCGAAATTAAAAATGGGCCGATCGGGTTTTTTTGGGGAGGGGGGAAAAAGCCTCAAGCTGAGGGGTTAATGTAAATGGAGGGGACACGAGGGATAAATTAGGTTTGAGTGAGAGTAGTAGTAAGGTTGAGTAAATTGGTTGTTGGTATTTTTAGCTTAAAATGAGAGAAGAAGAAGAAGAAGACGAAGATGAAAGAAGAAAGTGAGGAAGAGTGTTGACGCAAAATCGTGGTTCACGTAACACGTATCGAATTTTATAGTGAATTGTGGTCGTCGTAAAGTAACTGAACACAAATTGAACAAAATACAAAACTGGAATTATGATTAAACATCATTAAATTACAAGGACAAAGTCTTTATAACAGTTACTGACATGATGCGACAACAAAGGCAACTTGAAAACGACGACAGGGTGCTTCAGACGGACGAAAGATGTGCGGCGACTACAGCAGGCTCCTTTAATGGAGCCTGCCTTGATGTAAAGGTGGTCGGAGGTGATGAAGGAGGATGGTTTGTGGACACATTTTTTGACGCTGTGGAGAGAGCAAAAACTGTAGATCAATATGTCGAATTGGTTTTAGTGATTGTTCGTGTCACTAAATGAAGGAAACAATACTTATTTATATTAATGTCATCAAGAAATCAAGGGTAACTACCAAGGATAGTGGATGAACCCAAAAAAGATGTAGTCAAAGGATGTTAACTGCCACAGATCGTGGGTGCCTCAAAAAACATCATTTCAGTCGACTAAGAATAACTTTGATCACAAAGCTTCAATTTACTCGACATTAGTTGGGATAGTTCCCTTTCTGGTCTTAAACAACTTTCATTAGTTGAGTTTTTTCATTCGAGGCAATATGGGTCGAGTTTTGACAGGTCGAAGTCACAACTCCTCTGTTCTCTAGATATGATCTCGAGATGAAAAACATTTGGCTACAGAGGTCGTATTAACACGAAATCATTTGGGATAATTTCCTTTCTAACTCCTCTATAACTTTTATGTTTTTAGTTTTCTCATTCGAGGTCATCTAAATAGAGTTTTGATCGATTGAATTTCGATGTAAAGGAGGTTTGTTTACCTTTCCACATTGAGCCTAAAACTGCTTTTAAAAGCTCAGCCGCAAGTGTTCTAATCCCGAGATCAAAATAATCATTCGGTATTTTGACCATATCTTTTGCTATAGAGATCGAATATGTTGATATAATCTGGTTTCGATGATGACAAGGGTTATGTATTTCTAATGTGTTATTTAAGTGTACAGAGGAACAGATCTTCGAGTGTATAAGTTGGTCTATGTTATCTAAGCAGTACGTAAAGAGTTATGTGGAGCACTTCAACGGAGGAAACGATATAGCCATCTGGTGTTTTGATGACAAGATCGATTATCAAGTCCATTATCTCTATTGGAGAGATAAGCCTCTGTGTCACAGATGTTATTACTCTCCTTACTGGAGTACTTACAACAGGCTATAACTCTCCGTACTGGAGTACTTACAACAGGTTACAGAATGGTACTTCTGTGAATGGCGATTTCCTTGTTAAAGATTGTTCAATATGAGAGCACGTGAGATAATGGTCTCATACGACTTAATGTTAATTCTTATTGAATTAACTCAGAAATAAGTCTAGGTTCACTCTTGAATTGACTTATTTGTCAAGATCATTTCTTGAGTTGGTTTGTAAAGATATCGTGAGATATATTTCCTAAACTTAAGTGAACTTATAATTATTGAATTTAGCCACGACATAATCAGGTTGAAATTTCCCTTGTATGGTGAGAATAATTTACATATGGGAATGCTTTCATATAAAAGAAACGAATCAACCACAATGTTAATTCCATATACGGAAAAGTAATGGTTCTGTTGTTGAGAATACAGACTCTGTGCGAAATACATTGTCCTTGATTTCAAATCTTATTTGTTTATGTGATGTTTTATGGATAATGTTTATTTTGTTGGAAGCTTCTTACATAATCGAATCTTTGAACAAATGGCAAGAGATCAACTAGCCGTTATGATTGATTAGGAAGCTCCTATTTGTGGACAAGCTCAAAAGCAAGAGCGAAGACATTATTCCAATTCGTCGTTTTACCTGATAGCTTACCAGAATCCTTTGAGCCTTCACCGTTGTAAAAGTTTAAAGCGTCCATTGTTCATTCACCGGAATAATCACCTCTTTGATAGAGCATATGTAGATGCTGACTGTTCATGCTGTAGCAGTTATGTTTGTGCAAGTTGTTAGTCACACAGATTGTGTACAAGGAAGGTCGTGTGATGGGTTGTCATACGCAAGGCAGGTGGTAGCCGTTAAGCCACGTTTGGCTGGTGGTAGCCGTTAAACCACGTTTGGCTGGTGGTAGCCGTTAAGCCACGTTTGGCTGGTGGTAGCCGTTAAGCCATGTTTGACAAGTGATAGCCGTTAAGCCATGTTTGGCGTGTGGTAGCCGTTAAGCCACGGGCTGGCTAGCCGTCATTAGTTAGAGAGTGTTGTGCATGTGTTAGACACATTTCAAGCAGAAGTGTGCATCTGTAATTTTCATTGATCAACATATAGTGAATACGCCTTAATTAGGGTACGCGCCGGGAGAGTGGACATGGGCATTTTTTTCCGAACTACTATAAATATTTGTGTCGCTAACACATAAGATAATATACCTCTGGAAATCTGTCCAGCAGATCCAGTTTCTGTAATCTGACAGAGCACTGCTAAGATACAAGAAAAAAGTATCTAAATATTCAACCCCATCTTAGTACAATCATATACCAACAGAATTTACTCTATACAAGTTGTATTAGTCTTCTTTTTTTTTCACAATCTACAACTTTTATGTTTTATACTTTTCGATTCGAGGTCGTCTTGAACAAATTATAGCCTGTCCAAAGTCGATTAATGATTTTTATCGTCTCGAGTTTAATTTTTTTATCGTTACTTTACAAAATTTTTCTCAAACATTCTCTTGAAATATTTTTCTTAAAATTCTTTTGAGTTTTAACATTCGCACCTTTTTTTGGAATTCTTGAAATTAAGACACGAAAAATGATGATGTCGTCCAGACAGCTCGGATTCGGAACGTCGTTTGGATCACTACCCAAGAATAAATACTTCCGACAATGGAGAGTCGGGACTCACCACCACCACCCCACTGTTGTTGCCCTTCCCTTCACCCTCTCATCCCTTTCCCATATCTCGTCTCCATCCGCCGCTGATCGGAGATCAGAGTCTTGGGTCTGGGGAGGAGGAGGAGGACACTTCCCTAAGCCTAGGCATAAGCCTTGCTTTTGAACCCTCCTCCCAATGGCGAGGCGGCGCCACTTGTACTACCACAGCCTCCGTCGCCTCTTCCCCAAGGCCCTCGCCCTGTCCGCCTTCCTCCGTCGCCTCTTCCCCAGGTATGCTTTCTTGAGTGGTCCTCACTTACTGTGATTTATGAGGATTTATATTTCCCCATGGCCCATTTATCAAAACTACCCCAAGGTTACAGAGAAATTTCCAATCTATCCCAAAGTTTAGAAAATATCTCTCGGTAACCTAAACTTTAGACCTATTTCAAAAATACCCCATCAAAATCCTTTGAGTAAAATTTTTCGAAATGGCTGGAGAAGGAAAATCTTCGGGAAATCCTTCAGGGACTCCATCACGTTTGGAGTTCGTCCCAGAGTCTAGATTGTCTCCTTTTGGGATAAGCAAGAGTATAAACGATGTGTTAACTCAGCTGACCATTCAAGGGAGTACAGAAAGTCTAGAAAGCCGAAACCAGATGGCAAAGGAAGTAGGCTTGTATGTTAATAACATACTAGACGCTCTGGAAAGAGAGAGAAGTTTAAAAAGGCCTGAAGCCGAGGCGACCTCTGGACTGGAAAGTACAACAGGAAAACCAGTCGAAAGATTGAATTTGGGAGGAAGAAATTCCAGACCAAATCAAGGCAAAAGTGTAGAAGAAATGTACAAGGAGTCAGTGGCTCCCTTCATTTTAGATACACAGAAGCGAAGTACAAACTTGAACTCTCAAAGTGGAGAGTTGGCAAAAGACTTAAGGAAAGCCTTAGGTCTGGCAGAAGATGCTCCAGTTCATTTAGACAATAGAACGTTTAACGAACTGGTGACTGCGAAAAGGGAAATTTACAGGCCCGATTATCCACATAGAACTAAACAAGAGTTTGTTCCAAGGGATAATGTTTTGAAGCCTATAATTACCCCTGGTGCTTTTCTGGACATAGATTGTGAAAAGCATGTATCTGAAAAGATAGATGAGTGGTTATCACTAATTCGAATGACTGCATCTGCTGGGATACTATCCCCTGGATCTGTCTATGAATTATGTGTGGCGGCCCTCATGGGAACGGCGCAGAAATATTGGAAGTCTTTGGTGGCCCATACAGACATCAAAGAAAAAATAGATCAAGCGCTGACGGTTGACGGTGTATTGGCAATAATCGCTGATGCCCTGAAACGTGAGTTCTGTGGTTTTTCGTTATCCACTGAGACTGTGGAAAAAGAGCAGTCATTGACCGCTCTGGTTAAACTACAGATCTGCGATATGTGCTGGTTTGATAGCTACGTATGTGAATTCCAGAAGTATTATTACAATCTGGATGTAGTATCTCAACAGTTCATATTGGGAACCTTTTTTGCAAAACTCCCAGAACCCTGGCCGGAAGTTGCGCAAAAGGCCTATGAATTACTTCTGAGTGAAGAGAAGATTGTCTCTGGACTCGGAGGAAAAATTCAGGCGGTAAAGTACGCAATGCGAAAGGCATGTACTGAGCTCCAAGTAAATGAGGCAGCTAAGAAGCTGCCATACTTGAATAAGAGCTGTTGTTCTCAGATAGAGTATGTGCCTGGAAGATACGGATGCGATACTCGCAGTACTTCAGGAGACTCTATGAAGAGAAGGAACTTTCCGCGTAAGAGGAAGTTTGTTGGGTACAACAAAAAGAAAGTTTGGCCCAAGAAGGACCTCCAGCGTAAGCAAAAGGGAGGACCTGCTTACAAACCAAGGAGGTTTGTGAGGAGAAGGGATAACCTAAAGGATAAAGATAGGATCGATGCTTTCAAGAGAAAGCATGGCAGAGAACCTAGATGTCCTAAAGGAAAACCCTTGAGCAGCTGTAATTGCTGTTGGTTTTGTGGTTCAAAGGATCACAAAGCGGATAGTTGTCCGAAGAAGAACCAAAGGAGAGAAAGACTCCGTATGGTCTTCCTGGATGACAGGAGTCATGAGGAAGAAGTCCTTGCTTACGAACCAATAGATGAGCAAGAGATTTCCGACTTAGACTCGGAAGTAGAATCTATTTACGAGGTAATATCTGATTATGATACAGACTCGGAAGAGGATTCTGATCTTTGGAAAATGCATCTGTTCATGATGAGAGCAGTGCAAAACGAAGATGGTGATGAGTTGGTTCCTTTGGAAACAACTAATCAGGTACTGGAGGAAACCCACCAGTATGAAGATCCATCCCAGTCAATTCTGGAATGGAGGTTGCCAAATGTCAATGCGAGAGAAGTTTATGAAGTATCGAGATTTAGGTTTCGATCAACAATAGATATCGCGCAGACAGAAGCAACGGCACAAGTCACAAGCACAGAGCTTGAGACTTTGGATATCCCACTCTTGAACGTACAACGCATAAGAGATACTATGCGTAACGCAAGAGGTGTATATAACTATATACACATTGGGTTGATCCAGATAGGATTAGTCCCGCTGTTTCATTTACCAGCGGATAGCCCTGTGGTAGCAGCTGTGATTGATAAACGTTGGCGAGAGTTTAGAGATCAGCTGATATCAGGTGTACAGGCCAATCTTGCACATGGTCCTGTATGGTTCCAAGTCCATCCAAACTATATGATGGCCTTGAACGATCGCTGTTTGGGGACTTCATTGACCTTAAGGATAGTTCGATTCCTGTTAGGATTATTGGTATCAGAGCCGCTTAAGATAACAGATTAATTGTCTGGAAAAATTTAATCGAGAGGATTAAAATTGAGTGGGGATAAAATTGAAACAAGAGATAAGTTTAGGATATAAGAGGATAAGTTTTAAACATCAGGGTAGATCGGAAACATCGAGTAAAGTTGAGGGTATATTTGATAACAAAGCCTTTCCCCATATTCGATGATGTTTGTTTATTTTATGTACTTGTGCAGTGAGTTTTTATGAGATTTTCGATGTGGACGTGGACTGGTTTATCTCATATCTTAGAAAGGATGTTACGATAATAAGGCAACTACCGAAAAGGAGTTAAAAGCTACAGTCTGAGGTCGATGCGAGTTCCTAGGAAGTGTACTGAGAGATGTGATAACAACCGAGTTCTTCCTATTCTTTTGAAAAAGACATGTAAGTTGACTCCTTCGGCCCTTTTGTTTCCTCCTTTTCCGTGGTATTTTTATCTCTTCAATGTATGCTCGCTCTTCATCTAAATAGGCTGGAAAATCAATCAATCACAACACGATCCGTTTAAAAGGGCTTTTTTTCCACAGCCTGCAAAATCTGTTTGAATGTGGTGAAATGCCCATATTAAATAACACGACTATCTGTCAACTGCCCGGTCTTTCTTTGTATGCGTACTTTGCCTCTCAAGTTGCACAATCATCGGTTGAGTCAAGTTATGTAACAGATGTTAGATAACTTTCAGTTGAATGAAGTTACGTTCTTTGTTATTGATGTGGGATTAGTTTAAGCTGAACCTTGTTGCCGGGTCATTTTAATGTGTTTCAGTTGAGGTGCTGTGATTTATTCATGGATCTAAGTTTACATATCATTTGGCGTTAGGAGGCAAACAATAAGCAATTGTTTATTTACAGTGACAGGCTGTGCAGCTTACGAAGTTTGATTATAGGCTTGCAAACAGATTAAATACTGACCTACAGAAGTTAAGATGCAGAGTGAACTACCATGCTTTGAAATTTACAGATCCTATACGAGCAATGGACAAAAGCTTGGTTGACAGAATGAGAAAGAGAACAAATCAATTTGTTTTACATCTGAGGTATCCTTTCGAGCACTTTGACTCAGACATTTGTATTTTGTTTCAATTGGTCTGGTTGCTTTGAATTCATCGTTATGGCATCCTGATGAGTGTCGAGTGTGAACTTCTTTCGATGTGATATTAGTTATTTGATATTTTGTGTTGTAATGATTGATTGATACTTTCCTAAGAGCTGTAGAATTATCTGTTTTTAATTGAATATTTTAACTAGTGAATGGTGCCAGGTAAAAACTGTTATCCTATTTTGGTTGAATGATGGTCCGAATCACAGAGGGCATCCAGTAGTCTGGACAAATACGGTGATGTTTAGTTCTTCTTTTATTATGTGATTGTGATCATTCCCACCTTAGTTAGGTTTGAACCAGATATGCTTGATTTCTCTGGCTGCTATTATGGTGGAGGAGAAAAAGAGACGAGAGAACTCGGTGCAATTAGAAAAAGATGGAAGACAACATGTGAGCATTCTGAGAATCCTCAGTTACTATAGCTTGTGATTTTTATTCGACATGGATAAGATCAACCAACTGTGAAGCCTATTTGTCAGATTCATGATCCTGAAAAGGCCAGGAGACAGGGAAGGTGTCCCTTACTCCAGAAGAAATTGGATTAATGTCGAGAGCACTGGGTTATGGAAGCGATGTTCATATATATGTGGCATCTGGTGATATCTATGGAGGAGAGGAGACTCTAGCACCCCTTAAAACACTCTTCCCTAACTTCTACACTGAGCAGACCATAGCTACTTAGGAAGAGCTGGACTTGTTTTCTTCCTTCTCTTCTCGGATGGCCGCGCTCGATTTTATAGTTTGTGATGAAAGTGATATCTTCGTCACTAATAATAACGGCAACATGGCAAAGATATTAGCAGGGCGAAGGTGCGAGTGCGAAGTAGTTGGCGTGAGTTCATGTTATATTGCTTTCCCTTGCATTCCCTTTGATATATTTTTTTTCTTGACCGTCGTGTTCCTGCAGGAGATACTTCGGATGCAAACCTACAACCCGTCGGAGTGCGAAGAAGTTGTACTGATTGTTTCCTAGTAGAAATAATATGACTTGGGAGGCATTTGCCTCAAGAGTGCACTCATATCAAAGACACATAATGAGGGAGCCAATGGATGTGAGATCAGGCAGGGACAAGTTTCATGAGAACCCATCGACTTGCATATGCGAGGATTCCAATGCTAAGGCGAAGAAAGGCATGCTGACAAGGAAATTGGGGAAGGGTAAGAATGTCCCGAGGAAGGAAGAGGAAAGCATAGCTGATGATTCAAATGGCGGAGACGACCTGGAGATGACGGACCCAGATGATGATGGAGACGAAGATAACTTGATGAAAGACGGAAAGTTCAACGAGACATTAGTGGAATATGAAATATCCAAGAACGAGGAACCCGAGTTGGAAGACATGCTTTCGGGCTGATCAAGTGAACCCAACCTCGGAAACACAAGTGCTGAGACCTTCCCATGTAAATTCCAGACTGCGAAGTGGGCAGCGTTGAGACAGCTAATGGCGGGTCCTCTATTCTAGCAATTTAGTCTCTAGGTGAAAAAAGTTTGTGTGCTTAGTTACTACTACTCTTAAGGAGGAGGACGAGGGGAGGCTGCAGATGCGGCGACGCCACACGAGGGAGAGATCTGCAAGTATACTTCGTAATTCCCTCGTTTGTTCAACTCAGAAAACAGAAAAAGATCATGGAGGACGCGCCCCCGCCCCCCTACATACAACATTTTCCGATTGGGAGAAGTGATTTTGCAGCAGAAGGCAAATGCCAAAACGCCGAGTTTGTTGTTTGGTTTTACGAAAGCTTTTATGTGATTTCATCTATCCGAAAACAAAATGCCTTTTTTCTTTGACTATTCTTTTCATTTTCTAAAAATACAATCGGAGATAATAAGTTAGTTTTTAGATGATATCAATTTTTTTTACACGTCACACACTAATACATCACTGTATGTATTGATACTCACCTCCTCTCCTCCTCGCATTGCATTTCCACCTACCAACGATTTGTTCAGAGAAATCAAGCCTGACAACAGGCATGTGGGTAAGTACGAGGGAGAAGAAGACGTCGGATTGGTCTTTTATGAAGCTAAGGCCCACTTCATGCTGTCGGAGTACCTCACCAATCCCTGACTACGTGCTGACCAACAGGACGACTCCTCGGGCTATGCAGCCTGCATGGCCACAGTCTCCCGCAGCCACATTCCAGCTCACGAGGTTCGCCTGTGCTGGTTCCTCTATTTGTGAGCTTGCTGTGCGTCTGATCGCTGACGGCATCTCGATCTCCATCTTCCTCATGCATTGGTCAAACTGCTGCGAGAATGATGGCTAGCAAGGAGGAGGCAGAAGCTGGAGGAAAGATCGAAAGACTTAGCCGGATAGAAGCGGTCTCGGCTGTCGTATGAATGCATTCGCTAAAGCAAGAGGAAACAAGTCAATCTGGGCATCTCACCTGGTGAATCTACGGAAATTAGCCGTCCCGCCCCTTCCAGACAATTCCATCAGAAACTTCTTCTGGCAGGCCTCGATCGTTTACAAGGAAGAGAGCAAAGAAGAAGGCATGCTAGCTATGGTGGACCCGATTCTGGGAATCGACGGCGAATATTATCGGAGATTTAGTCAAGGGACTCCAATGCGAGGATGCAGCGACCAAGCTTCAAGATGTGGCCACGGAAATAAGGAGCACCGATGACGTCAACAAAACAGAACAATTAGGCATGATCAAGGTGGATTTCAGATGGGGTAAGCAGGCATGGATCACCACAGCCGGACCGGCGTAAACATCTTAGTGGATACTGCAGATCAAAAGGGCGTGGGAGCATGGATGGACCCGCGGGAGGAGAAGAATTGCAACGGACAAGGGCAAAGAACTCATGCAATATGCAAGCATCGATCCAAGTCCTCTGAAACCTAACGAAAGCACTATCGAGTGCAGGGTAACCATTTCTAGCGTACGACAAATTTCCCATTACAAGAATACCCTCAAGCACATGAGTTCAAGAAATTAAGAATCAATCAGAGACGACCCTGCTCTTTACACAGATGTAGATTTATACAAAGGGATCGGAATTCAAGAGGCAAAACTGCGTAAAAACTACACTAATGATGAGATTCTGAACCTGATCTTCATTCCCATCGAAGAACGGTGGCACCATTGCACCGGCGATGACTCCAGAAGAAGTTTGTTACTCACTGTGATGACATGATCACATATCCAAGAGTGGGAACCTCCTTTCCAGCCACTTTGGGTACACACGCTTATAAAGGCTCATACAGACAGTGTCATGCTGCTGGAGTACCCCGTTGAAGACACATTTCATGAACCCTGAGGAGGGGAGGAATATGTTGTCAGCCAGGAAAGCTTCGGATATAACCATGAATTGATGAAATTTCTAGGAACATACCGTGGGTGCCGACTGGCTCCTTGATGCGACCTCGTCGACCACATTTCGTCCATACTTCTATGGGCTGTAAACACATTTATTCAGGCATTCAGACCATCAAGGGACCCCAAGAAACATCGACCACATGATTGATGATCTGACAGCAGAAAAAGGTAACATTCCTTACCTTAAACCATCTGACATCCTCTGGATTATGGAACATGTATCTGACGGACGCTTTTAGCTTTGATACACGTTGGGGATAGCTGCAATAGATGAAAAACAAATCTAATACAAGTAGAATCCTGCCAATGAAGAGCGACTCTGCACAAATGAAGATTAACAAAACAAAGTATCAATACAAAGCTATACCCAGTTAGAATGATCCTCTTTAAAATGATTCGATCAGGATCAATGCTTCGTAGTGACCCAATCGCAGCAACAGCTGCAGAGGAAGCATTGTCTGCATTCTTCAAAACTATGAGAGGAAGAGGTGCAAATGATATTGGAGCATAAATCGAGGCCATAGAAAACCGCCCAGCATGCAAGAACCTCTCCATTTTGTGCTTGTCTGAATTTATGTTGTCGGTTGAGAAAACTGGCCTGCTCGGCAACCAAAGGTGTGTCATGGACATATTCAAGTTAAAAGTTCAAGAAGATCGGGAACTCAACTTGGGACATCAATAAATCACCTTGCAACGAATTGCCGGAAGCCAACATGGAAAGTCAACTCTTCTTTCGCTTTGATGGGCAAGGTGTAGGAATCATATTTTTTTAAGCTGAAAAGGTCGAAATGAAAATTCAGAAATCAAAGATCAAATCACTATTAGGCTGATAATATGCAAAATCTGCACTGCTTATATGGCAAAGACATACCTGAAATGCAAGACAGACATCTTGGATTCATGCTGCAAGAGTCCACATGCCACTATGGGCATCGTCTTGGAAAGGGTACATAGTTTGGTTGCAACACTTGTCGATACATCTTTCACGTAGAGCCGGACATAAGCACCAGCAGCAACACAATCATCCTGGTTGGGTCCCTCCATCTCCAGTGCTTTTGAAAATACATGCTTTTGTGTTCTCTTAAAATTCTCAAAAGAAAATATTCTGGCATATTCGGGTGGCAGAGACTCCTAAAATACAAGGAAAAATCATTAGATCAACCTATAATTTAAAGGAAAATCATTAAATCAACCTAAACTTAAAGGAAAATTATTAAATTAACCTATAATTTATAGGAAATCCACTAAATATGAGAAGAAATATCTCAGCTACCTTCGGGTCCCAGGAAGAAGTCCGAAAAGACTTCACACCTCTGTACTTCGCAAAGCGCTTCCTTGCAGGAACATCCAGTGGTGTTTCTACTTCATCCGGGAATTCTGAACAGAGGAAAACCATAGCAAGGCAGACATTGGTCTGTTAGAATAAGGGGCGAGAAAAAAATTATTTAGTAAAGAGAAGTCGTGATTATTCATGTTGAAAAGCAGAATCATTCTGGATAACTCTTGTAATACACAAGTAAACAACAACAGAAACCCGAGATAAAGGTACAATTGAAGGTTACTCAAATTGGAGGCAGAAATTCTTGTGCTGATTAGGGCTCCCCTCACCGTACAAATGAAAGCCCTCGGAAAATGAAACGCCTTTCCACTTTAAACAACTAAAACCTAATGATCCATGTCTACATAACAAGATACTTCATCACAAGAGGTAATCGTGATACAAGCGGCTACTAATGCAGGATCCAGGTATGTTAACATTTTATTTTAGAAAATGTTCATTACCGAGTATATTTCGTCAAAACATTGCAAGTGTAAAAGTACAATGAACACGTCGAAAATACCTTCGTCTTCCGCATGAGCTTCTTTGATTTTTTGTATCTCATTTTTTATTTGTTCTTTCGTCAATTGCTCCCCGTCCTGGCCAACATTATCAGAAATTAAGCATTCCTTGTCGAAAGTACGAGATTTGAGCAGAATAAATGAGGTAAAACAAACTGCAAGCAGAAACTAAAGTGTACAGAAATGCAATATTCTCTGCATCAGAATCTGAGTGAGGTAAAACAGTGGGCCAACAAATTTTATCAAGTCTAACAAGATGGAAACAGCAGAATATCTTCAATCTAGGACAAAAATTTCCCAAACAATCCGCAGAATTACTCGTGATGCTCACCACCATCATCGAATCCGTTTCTGTTTCTTCATCAGAATCCCTCAAGTTCAAAGAAACTTGATCATCATCAAAACAGCTATCCGTTATATCATGGACAGTTAAGTTACTCGTCTCTTCATCCAAGACCATAGCACCATCATTCTCATCATCACCGTCGCTGTTGTCATCTTCCGACACCTCTGAGTCTGAATCCTCAAGAATCCATGCAGCCTGCAGTAGTGTAGTTAAGAGAACAACAGGGTAATGGATGCTTCGGCCAAACCAAATCATTAAATTTCCATTTTGGATGGCTGATTACAATATAGAAAATATCTTTTTTTCATTATTGGGAATATCAACAGCAGGGAATCAAACCTGATACTCCGACGTGCCTCGCGGAAGAGTCCTCTTTTTCACCTTTTTATCTTTCCTATTTTTAACGGCATCAGCAAGTTCTTCTTCTGTTGGCCAAGTCTATGAAGAAGATACAATGTAAACAGATGCACAAATAAAAAAATAGAAAATAAAATCACAAAGAACTTGTTCCAACTCTAAAAACTGCATTTTGATCTGCACAATTTGAATAGTGTTTTATTTATCTTTAAAGGCTATGGTGATGGTGAATACATTTCAATTAACTAAACAGCATGGATATGGTGCGCAACAAGTAAGTTACCTGCTCTCCTGCAAGAGGATCAGGGATATTTTCCACGAGCAATGCTTCCTGCTTCATTGGATCAGGACTCATGGATCTCAGAACCTATAGAATAAGTGATTAAGCATGAGTTGTCAACTTCACCTCACGAAAAACACATGAGAAACAAACATCACATCCATTAAGCATGGCTTATATGTCAATAATAAATGGCACGACAAGTAATACCTGCATGTGGTAATCGTGTTCCGAATCCATTGCATCACCATTCTTTCTAGCGTTCAAAGGAAAAGGATCTTTCAACACATCA
The DNA here is from genome assembly GCA_023653495.1 of Melastoma candidum. Taxonomy (NCBI): domain Eukaryota; kingdom Viridiplantae; phylum Streptophyta; class Magnoliopsida; order Myrtales; family Melastomataceae; genus Melastoma; species Melastoma candidum. Next base: position 14,446,533 of record CM042889.1, on the reverse strand, counting down.
ATTTTCTTCAGTTGAAAATCACCAACACCAGAAATGTGAACCTGTTGAAAAAATACGATCAACGGATGAAAAATTGTCATAACTAACTGCCAAGAAACTGGGAAGGGCCAATGGGTTACCAACTGATTGACAGACAATCCATGAGCCCTAATATATCCAGTAAGGAGAAGTATACTTTTCTCTGGGTTATGATCTTCTGTTAACAGATCCACCTAGGAAATGTAAAACAGAGGGTAATGAACTCTATAAATGACGTCAGAACAAGCTGTTCTCCGGAATACAATTGACTTCCACTTGTTAATCATAGCTAAAGCTACAAAAGGAACCTCAAAATAAAATTTACCTCTTGAGCCAATAAATATGGTCGTTGAGTTCGCCACACAGGTACACTAAGCTTTTGTTCCCTAAAGAGCCATATAAACTGCAATGAAATGGAAATTTTATCATCTGCCGAAGAGATTGATTCGAAAAATACAAAGGAATCGTATACGAAATATCCAATTGAAGCAAAATCACAAAAATGTACTGGTGCTAGATGCTAACCTAATTACATAGAAGTTACCTTGTGCAACTCATCCCTTGTATCAGCTGAGAAAAATCTACAATCCTCAGGGAATTCAGAAGTGAGGCTTGATCTAAAAATCTTCTTCAAATCATGTCTTCTCTTCATCTCTAAGGGTAGATCCTAAAGAAGCACCCAAAATATAAATCGTTCCCTTATGTCACTCCAATATTGAAGAAACCACTACAAAATGTGAAAGTGAAACACCTTACACGAATCAATACAACTGTCGAGGGTAACCCAAGACCCCTAAATACTGAAAGGCATTGATTCCCAAATGAATCGATATAGTAAGATGCACTGTCTTCATCTTCGCAGTAAGAATTGCCGGATGCCACAAAAGCAATGAGATCAGCAACCTAAAAATTGAAGTTTAAGAAAGATACCTCAACGGTAGCTAAAAAATAAAAGTTTGTCTAAAATAACTATGATGTTGTACCTTAGCCATTTCCATACAAGTCAGGAGATCGCCGTGAGGCGCTTTTAATACCTGAGGCATGCGAAATAATGAGTTTTCATCCATAATCACCAACAATCATAATTAAAAAATCTGACAGAGGAAAAAAACTATAAATCCTTTGAATATTCATTTCTTATTTAGGATGTGGGAAATTTATTTCTTTACTAGTAGGATTTACGGGATGGTTACTAGTAAAACACCTTAGAAAATCTAGAAAGGTGTTTATCAGCGAAACTCCCAGATTCAATGTTGGCCTCCCATGAATCAGATAGAAGCACAACAATACAGCTTCACTGGGATTATGAAGGCACAGTTCCAATCACAAACCAAATAAACCAATTAAGGATTAGGATTTATGGGATAGTTACTAGTAAAACGCCTTAGAAAATCTGAAAAGGCATTTATCAGCGAAACTCCCAGATTCAATGTTGGCCTCCCATGAATCAGATAGAAGCACAAACAAAGCTTTCCTGGGATTATGAAGGCACGGATTCAAGCACATACACAAATAAATCAATTACGAAGAGAACAAATCTCCAAGACATCCTAATTTTTTCCTTCGAGTATTGAAGATTATCAGAAGAGGAAGAAGATTACTGGCAATTACTAAACTTCAGGAGCACAGATGAGACCATCAAAAGATGTAATGAAAAAACCAACCAATGAAAATTGGTGAACACTCACCATCACTCGCAGCCGGTATTCAGAAGATGAGACAGTGGATGTCTCATCCCCCGCACTATCATCTGACAACTGTCTAATCAAATCCTTCGCTAATGAATCAAGGTCAACTGAAGCGCAAAGACCAAAAAGAACCTGTCACAATGCAACACAAGAAACATTGGAAAGCAGCCATCATACAACACCAAATCTATCCATCAATATTACCCCAAATATTAATCCCAAAATCAGAAGAGGAAAAACACTCACAACAACGCGGGGAGGACTGGCCACCCCACTAGAAGCTCTCTTAGCCTTCAAGAGGGCGGCCCGCTTCTGATCCCGAGCCTGCATAAAAATCCTAAACTCAGATATTTACACCCCAACCGAGCATAAAACCACATCGCCGCAAGAATGCAAACAACAAAAAAAAAAAAAAAGCAACAGAAGCGGACTCATCCATCTATTCACCATCTTATTACGCTGAATCCGAGCCGCCCGCGCGCCCTTCCCGACATTGCGGTCGGCCTTAGCAATCTCATGCTTGGCTACAATTTCCACAAGAAAAATACTCAGACAAACGACCTCGACACCATAACAAGGAACCGCGCCACTGCCCCTCGCTCCGCTTACTCTTGAGTGAAGTCTTGTGAGCGTTCCGCGTCGACTTGGAGGAGAAACGAGTCTTGTGAGCCTTGTTCACCTGCACTCTCCCCATCTCCACCGCCGACGACGCTCCCCAAAACCCTAGAGGGGGTCGAGGGTTTATTTTTTCTCTGGCGGTTATGACCTCTGTGGTCGGCGGTTTAAAACCCTACTTAATTATCTGAATTTTATAAATTTACATAATCAGTCCTTCAAATTTATAATAGTTGTATTTGAAGTCCTGTACATTTTCTCCATCCAATTAAATTTTATTTGGGTTCCGGACTAATCCCTTCTTTTATTTACTTCTTCTGTTTGTCTGCGTATTGTAATTCATTTTAATGTCCTCGTATGCGGTTTGTGTACAAAGTATATCGTGCCAAGAAGATGGATTCAACTTTGACGTGTAAAGACGAGACCAAATATTTTCGTGTACCGGGACGACTCGAAATGGCAAGACCAATTGCTGGAATTCAGGGGAGGTCTGGTTCAAGCTAGCGAATCTCGCTATCTCTTCGTCTTGTTCGAGCACGTCATCTCTGTTTCGGCCAGGGGTGATCCATGCCTCGGCTCCTTTCCTGTCTCTGGTGTCGGCCAGTATCACCAGGTTCATGAATGCCTCCAAGCATTCAACCCCAACGAGCTGACCCCATATGAGCCTTCCTGAACCGAAATCGGTCTCGTAATACCCAAAGTTGCACCAGCCGGAGAAACCGATGCGGTCCACCTCTTCATCATCCAAGGCCAATCCGATCGATAGTTCCCGCAAGTGGCTTGTTTGCGTCTGTTTCTGCATCTCCATCCTTAAGAAGGTCGATGAAGTGAGTGTCAATGGCCTGTATACTTCTCCGCACGTCCGCTAGTAAGTTTCGCAATGATATGTCTAGGTCGTCCTTCCCGCAACGTGGGTCGGCAGTCCAGCAGACGATGTTTCCCAGTGAATCTGTTGAATCGTTCAGATACACTAAGAGGGGGGTGAATTAGTATTTGTAACATTTTTCGCCCTTTCTCAGTGTAAGCGGAAGCGGCCTTTCTCAGAATGAGATCTGCTTCGCTGAAACCGTTACGAATTGATCGAGTAGGTTTTCGTACGAGTGTTTACGCGATTGTAATGGACACGGTAGTTTATAGTGGTTCAGCACCCCTGTGCTCGGGAGTACCTCTTTCCACTCCGGCGGCGTTCCCAACTCCTGCTCTACCCTGCAGGCACGAGACTTCTGGCGCGCTCCCGTAAGTGCGTGTCTGACTGCTCAAACATATAGAATATATTTTACCATAATTATGTTTATAGTGGTTCAGCACCCCTGTGCTCGGGAGGACATCTTTTTACTCCGGTGGCGTTCCCAACTCCTGCTCTACCCTACAAGCACGAGACTTGTGGCACGCACCCGTAAGTGCGTGTCTGACTGCTCAAACTCCGTAGGTTCGAGACTTCCCTGCGAAGAAACACGACAAGAACGGCTTCTTGCCGATGGGTTAGCAACTGGTTACTGAATTCAGAATAAGTATTCACTTAGCTTCCCTCAGTCGATTCGCCAGCCGCTCGTTGAACGCACCGAGTATACTCAGTCCCTCTCACGACGATCAAGGTTGCACTCAGCCCTTGACACTCCCACACGCAGATTGCAAGAGATAAGAACCAGGCGATCACTCAGCCCTTGACACTCCCACACAGACCATGTAGACGCACAAAAGCAATCAGATCTGTCATCCTAGTCTGATATTAAATGGAGAAAAGAAACGTGGAAGATGTCCAAATACATTAGGACAATCTTCATGATTTGTTTCCAAAACTTGTGGACAGATTCTGAGCAACGGTCTGTTCAATGATCGCTGCCCCTGAGAAGGTAAGTTTCCAACGGTAACTTCCCTTGGTTAACCTATCTCATCCGAATGAGATAATTTGTTTCCATGATTTGTCAGATAACTATCTTAATAATAATCTTATCTGAACAATTATTAAAATCAAATGATAATAAAAATTATCCGATTTAACATTTCATCTCTTTACAGCTGCAGAAGATCAAGATGAAATATTTTGTTTCCAAATATAAATTTGGAAAGCTAATCTCATAATATTGAGTTGCCTAAACGTATGAATTGGGGTTATTTAAATAACATTCAACATAGTTAGACAATCTGACATATATCCCGAATTAAATCAAAATATAATGTAATTAGGAAATATTTATTTCCATATATTCAATGAGTAAGCGTATCATTACAGTAGCATCGTACTGTACAACAGCAATATACTGTTCACGCTAGTTGTGGCTCAGCAACACTCTGTTCAAGCTAATCACTAAAGATAAGCTTTCCTCGAATGAAATTAATCAAAAGGATTTTGAGTAACTTCCATAATTAGATTCTTTATAACCATAATTATGATAAAATATATTCTAAATTAAATTAGAATATTTAGAACATCCCGATAATGATTGAACATCAAATTAATATGGACAATTCGAAATACCAATTAATTTCAATAGTTTATTCTGGAAAATTAATTATTTCCACGTTTACAAAAGGACAGACGCAGTATTACAGTGACACTTTACTGTAACGCAGCATTACATTCCTCAAGCTCATTATCAAAGACAAGCAAAATGTTACAATAACAAAATGCTATGATTTTACAACATAGCTTCTCAAGCTCATCGTCAACACCAAGGTTAACATATTCGTCTAACGTAGGTGGTATTTACGAGGAGAAATATGTAGTGATCTCGACGAGAAAGATGAATTCTTAAAAGAAATGTATTCGCCGTAATGATTAACAAAGAAAAAACTAAGAATGAAGTAAAGGAAACACTTAGATTATCATGGGTTAGATTCAAGAGTAACACTAAAACATACGAGAAAAATGAAAACGTGAAAGAAAATAAAAAATGATCGTCTGAGTTTAGAATTAGAATGATTGTTGTATTTGCTCTACGATGACTCGATTTATCCAATTACACTAATGATAACAGTCAACAACATGTGTCCAAATTTAAGGGACACTAATTAATAATTTGCTTCTAAAGGGAAAAACCGCCGCTAGTCTACCTACATGACCTACCTTTCAGTATTCAGTCGATCATTAGTCCAAACAACTTCCCTTCTTAGAAAGAGCTTCTTCCCATCTACTTATTCAACTGGATAGACTCCCACTATCAATTTTTAATCATTGATATTCAATTGTAAACCTTTGATTATCGATCCTCGACCAACAACGGTCTTGATCCTCAACTATCGAGACTGGAACGATCTCTTAAGTTATAGAATGGATGAATTGCCCATATTCGATCACAATAGTTTATGAACTTAAACGGGGATGAATTACTCATATTCGACTACCGCGATTTATGTACTTAAAAAGTGAATAGACAGACCACATAGCGTAAACATGTGTTCTTGTTATTTTCCTTAGGTTCAAGGTGTGGATCAGAAACAAAAGACTTAAAAAAAAAGAAAGAGCATATTTTGTTTTCTTTTTACATTTTTTTTTTTAAATAAACAGCCTTCATTTTTTTTTACATTTTAACTCTCCACGGGATATGATGATATTAAAAAGGGGAGATTGGAATGAGTAATTGATGATAGTAGGACAAGGTAATAGAGGGGCTTTGTTCCGATGTCAGGTGCCAAAATATCTTGGGAAAATAATATCCGATGAAGTTAGCAAATCCGATGTGGGGGTTACAAAATTCGATTTCTTATTTAACTCGAGGAAATCGGAGCTGATAACCTCCGATTTCAAGGGCACATGCGACAAGGCAATAATTTTTTTTTGTTGGTAGGCAATAAATTAAAATTATAAGCTTCGATTTTCCGAAATCGGCACATACGCACCTAAATTTGAATACCATTACCTTATTTTTTCTCTTCGAGGGCCATCAAACATAATCTTTCGTCCCCGTTCGAATTTTCGATTGTATCTAATTATAGAATTACAAAATTTGGATATCTGTTCTTCTATACACTTAAATAGCACATTAGAAGAGTCTCGTCTCTTTGAAACTTCATCAACGAAAGAAAAGATGTTTAAGATCCTCAAAGTCATCCATACAAAAAAACAATTGTATCACTTTACCTCCATTTACTTGTCGGCAAGGGGACACATTGCAATAGAAAAGAGCGAACTTTAGAATTACTATCTTGGAAGCCTTGAATATCATGGGAGATGAACAAGAAGAAGAAAGATGGACAAGGAGATGAAGAAATATCCAAGTAATTAAATAAATAATTAAATCGTAACAGATTTTAATAAATCTCAAATAACTACTAATTTAGTTAAAAACACACGCTTATAAAAGATCGGATGCTCAAATTACATTTGAACGTAGCTATTCAAACACAAATATTAAAACTATATATATTATAAAGGAATTTATAACTATAATTTATATCCCATAAAGTCTTTATGTAATTAAATCATAACACACAAAAAAAATATAATATTGAAATAGTAATCTTACGTTAGAACTCCTCGTCACCACTATCCTCGCCATCTTCATCAACATCTTTTCTAATTTTAGCATCAACATTAATATTAATTTCTTCTTCAAACTAACTATCTATGAAATCTTCATGGTCAAGCTGATTATTATTTATATTTGATATTAAATGTCCTTGTGGAGAAGAGGAATATCCATACGATTTAATGGTTATAAACTTGATTAACCTCAACATCAAGAGTTATTTTCGTTTGCTGGTTTATCTTCAAATTTCATCCTTCTTCAATCTATTATTTAATCCTACATAATACAATGTATAATACTTAATTAAAAAATTGAGAGAAGTTTATCAATTAAAAGTACAATAATAGATGAGTAATAATTGTAATTAATATATAATAATTAGTAATTTTCAACAGGTAGAACATGTTGTGTTTTTAAATTAGTTTAATCTTTTAAAATCTTAATGTTAGAACAATCACAAACCGAAATGTAAAGATAAGTTACTTCATGTAAATTATTATTTTCAAGTATAGGCAATAAAACATTTAAGAAAGATGTTTTATCGGCAAATTTGTTTTACCCACTCAATTTTATTGCGTAACTATATATAAGTTTAACAAGTAAAGATCATTAATGAAAATATTCATATATTAATTTTCTTTTTGGAGTCACGAAGAAGGCAAATATTGAACGGAAATAAATGTACTAACAAACTAATACTCATAAAATAATCATGTGAATACAATTCTAAATAATTATAAAAAAAAATGAAAAAATATTACCTCTATTCTCAAAATCAACGAAGGTAGATAATATAATGTGAAGCTTGATTAGTTGTCCACAACAAAAATAGGTGTCTCATATCCTAATACGTGAGAAGACAATCTAATCTCAAAATTTGGATGTTAAAACATAACAATATATTAAAAGAGCATAAAGAAAAAGGTTTATGTAGTGCCACAAAGGGAACGTATAAAATGACTCAAGCTGAAAACCAATCTTATAAATACATTCATTATTCACATAAAAAAAGTCTTCCATATCCACTTAAATTCTAATATTAGTTTTGCTATTGTTGTACAAGATTTTCCTTAACTATCACCACCACCAATTTTAAAATCAAAGTTATAAATATATTTAAAATGGATTAAAAAAATTATAAATTAAATATATTTTTCAATAATTCATAATTTTGATCGATTTAAACTTAAGCATGCATATTTTGAAAAAAAAAATAGAAGTACCATAAATTATATATGACATAAAAGTGATAATTTTTCTAGTAATTTTATTATTTAAAAATATGTACAATTAAATAAATAATAATAATTTAAATTTAAACATAATTTGTTTAAGAATAATAACTAGTTATTCGAAGTTGTCACTTTTCTCAAAGAATGAACTTTTCGTGACAAAAACTATAGTGACTCAAATTATTTGTCATAGTATATACGGACAAGTTGTTTATCCATCTTAATTGCGACAAAGTGTAGTGATAAATATAAATTTTTCATAATTTCTATTAAAATGATGACAAAGTATAAAGACATGAAATTTTGTCACAATTATTCACTATCTTTTGCCTATAGTGACAAACATAAAAATTGTCTTTATAAGTATATTAATTGATACGAAACATTTTTTTGTCAAAATAACTTTGTCCAAATAAACCATATTTGTTGTAGTCGGCTACCACCCGCCAACGTGGCTTAGCGGCACGCCTCCCTTGCGTATGACAACCCGTCACACGACTTTCCTTGCACACAACCTGTGTGACTAACGATCTACACGAACAGAGCAGCTACAACACGAACAGTCTCCAGTTCCGGAAGACGCTCTCTCAAAGAGGTTATCAGCTCGGTAAATGCACGACGGATGCTCTAAGCTTTTGCAACGGTGAAGGCTCGAAGGTTTCTGGTAGGTTCTCAGGTAGAACGGCAAATTGAAAAGTGCGTCTTCACTGTTGCTCTTAAGCTCGTCAGTAGGTGGAGTTTTCCAATCAATCACAAACGGCTAGTTGATCCCTTGCCATTTTCTCCATGATTCGATCTTATAGATAACTTCCAAAACATAAAACATTATCCTTGATAAAATTCGATAATAATAAATAAGATTAATCACCCAATATGAGATAATGTATTATGCACAGAAACTGACTTGTACGTCAGCAGGATTAGAACCTCCCATCTAGGGGTGAAAATGAGCCGAGTCGAAACCGAGTATCCCCAGGCTCGAGCTCGGCTCAATTAGGAAAAGCCCGAGCTCGAGCTCGGCTTGAACTCGATCGAGCTCAAATAATTGGAGCTCGAACTCGGTTTGGTCTAATTATAGAGAGTTCGAGCTTGGCTCGAATGTAGATCGATCCTAAGCTCGGCTTGAAAGCTCGGCTCAAAAGCTCGAGCTCGATTTCAAAATATACATATATTGAAATTGACTCGAACTCGGCTCGGTTGGCTCGAAAACATATATAATAAAGTTCACTTCAAAATAATAAATCTGAAATAACAACATTGCCAAAACATTTCAACAAAATCATACTTCCAAATCATCTCCAAAAGAACTATTCTCCCAAAACATCTCCATAAGATAAAACCAGATTTCTTATAACAACCACAAACCACAAGAACCATACTCTTGAAACATCTTCACGATAAAGCTTCATTACCAAATCATAATAATATCACAATGGCATCACCTGCGTATAAAATATTATAAATAGTATTACAATCACCGTAACAATAATAAGGCAATAAATATCTTAAAATTTTGTAAAGCATGTAACGATATTTAGCTTACTTCAAGAAGTTGAATTAGGTACTTGAAAAAATATCTATTGGTATGTTTTCCCTTTCTGTAAAAGAAACAAAAAAGAGAAATAAAAAGCTTAGGTTAGTAACATGTTTAATAAATAATATATTTCGCAAATTGAAAAACTTTAAATGAAAAAAAACTTACCTTTTCATTCTCTTTCATCCCATGTAAATGTCGAAGCCAATCTCCTCCACAAAGTAATGCTTCTACCGTGTTCGGATAAAGGGATGAACGATAAACATCAATTACCCTCGTTTCAGCATTGAATGTAGCTTCAGAAGCCACTGAGCTTATTGGGATGATTAAAATATCAGCTGCCATTCTTGACAAAATTGGGTAATGTACCCGATTCATCTTCCACCAATCTAAACAAGAAGTCTTTGGCAATTTCACTCTTTTTTAGACGACTTTTTTTTCAAATATTTAGCCAATTCCGATTTTCTAGGCCCCGAAGCCTCAAGTTTTTCATAATATGATTCAAAATCATCCCAGTTTTAGGTATACTTGCTTGCACACCAACAATGCTAGAAGAACCCAAACTATCAGAATTCAAATAGTCAGAAGATGCCTTCGAATGCTCTGTAACATATTCTTCAGAAAGGTCTTCAATTGTTTTTTCAACCAAATCTTTATTCTTTGAAACATCTATGTCAGAATAAAGCTTTAGAAAACAAAAATCAACTGCCATCATTTTTTGACTTGGGTCGAGCATCGCAGCAACAGCCATCAATAAGTTACATTCGCACCAATATTTGTCAAACTTGAGCTTCATCTTACATGCTAATGCCTTAAAAAATTCATCTGAATGTTCAACAGCAATATCTAAGGCCGATTTTACCTTCTGAACTTCTTGAAAATACAGATTCGAAGTAGTATACTTACTGCCTGAAATAATATGTGTCGCTGTTCAAAATGACTCCAACAACGAATAAATCTTGTGAGCTTTATCCCAATCTTCATGCAAAGGGCAACTATCAAATAATGAATCGCATTAATAGAGCATTCTAAAAGCATCCTTGAACTTTAGGGCAACAATCAAATCGTTGTTCTAAAAGTCTCGTCATTCAAATCATTTGCATAGATAATTTAAAACCACAAAACCCAAATTTTTAAAGAAAAAAAAATTCTGAGAAAAACACAGCATAAAAAATCATCGATGAACCAACAAGCGAGGGGAGGGCATCGAATCTTCCTATTCAAGTGTGCTTTGAATCAACATGCCCAGACACAACATGAGCATGAGCACTCAATAGCTAGAACAAAAAAGTTTTCGTCATCTACCTCCCATCCCCTCCACCAAGTGAAGGCATAGACCAACCCCCCATCCATCAATCAGAAAACAACAAGAAAAAAAGGAATATACAGCAGAGGGAGAGACGGAGGATGGCGGCTGTCTATCCGTCGCTTACCCGCGGGTTTAAGATTCGGCCAGCTCCTCTCCGGTACTTTTTGAAGCTCGCTCCGGCCGACCCTCGCGAGACACAGAGTACGAGAAGGCCGATTATTTTCCGCTTACCTAAAGAAAAGAGGAGATCGCCACGCCAGAAGAAGAGGGAGAGCGAAGAGATGAGATGAATACGATCAGAACCTTATCCTCTCCTTCCTAGGAGAGAGGACGTGCTTTTTCTTAGGGTATGGGAGGGAGAATGAAAAAGTTTTCTAGATATTAATTTTTTATTAATAAATTATTAAAATTTATTATATAATATTAGGCTCGCCTTCGAGCTGTCAGTGTTTCGGCTCGAGCTCGGCTAGTTTCGTTAACGAGCCGGCTCGAGTTCGGCTGAGCTCGGTCAAAGTCATCCTCGAATCGAGCTTTGACCGAGCTAGCTCGCGAGCAGCTCGGTTCGTTTTCACACCTATTTTCATATATCGAATTGGCTTCGTGATTATATGTTTCCTTTGAAAGAAAACATTTACATCCATAGTTATTCTCACTATATTAGGGAGATATTAACCGTCGTGTCATATTCCAGGAGAGACTCTTTAGTTTAGGAAATATATCTATGATATCTTTCAAAACTTAATAAGGAATGAACTTGACAGCCAAGTCCCTTCCACCGATGAACCTAGACTTAATTTATAACTTAATTCAATAAGAATTAATATTAAGTCTAATAAGGATAAATATCATTTGTGCTCGCTTTTAGACAATCTGGAAAATCGTCATTCACAAAGTATCATTTTATAACCGTTGTAAGTATTCCGGTAAGTAGAGTTATAGCGTCTTAGACACATAGGCTTATCTCTACAATAGAGAGATAGTAGACTCGATAATAAATATTGTCATCAGAACACCATGGCCAGATCATTTCCTCCGTTAAAGTCCTCCATATAACTCTTTATATATTGCTAAGATAACAGAGACCAGCTTCTATACTCGAAGACGTGTTACTCTGTATACGTAAATAGGATATTATTAATACATAACATTTTTCATCATCAAAATCAGATTATATCAACGTAAACGAAACGTCGAACCATCTTAATAATTTAACGTGTGGTTGTTTATTTGAGCTTATATTTGGTGTGTCCTGACATCAACAGACCGAGTTGTTGGGTTGAGGTCGCGTTGGCCTTGGTGGTGTTGTCCATAACGACCATGTTTGTGTTACCCTAATATGTAAACTCCGGCGGTCAATCCCCGACAGTTGCTTGATCGCATAATGTGTCGGCATTGTCCTGAGGCATACCTCGGAATTGACCCCGTCGGCCTGATGTCAACAGCAGTGGTTGGTGGTGTTCCGATCCGATGGTTAAAGTCCGACAGGGACAGCATAAAGAGCATGAAAATTGTTAACGTTGGCATCCGTGGATTTTTATTCCGAGAGCTTGATGTCCTGTTTCTGAGATCGGATTCAAACATTACGATAGTCGGCCGGGCCGTAACTCGAGAACAGTTCCGCGAGGAAATTCTTCTTCCTTCTCGGATTCAGTCCCATGTCCCTGAGTATCAGGTCGTTGCAGTGTATCTGAAGCAGTACACCGGCACGGCGACGTTCGTACTTGTCCTTGCAGAACTTCCTTGCATATCGTTCCCACTCGTTCACATCTTGTTCCATCTCTTGAATCTTCGGCAGCGTGAAGCCTCCTGCAAGTAAATGTGCCAGCCACTTGCTCCTCATCTCAGTTGTGTACATGACCGAGGGACTGACCACGTAACCCAGGATGGCAAGCTGAGGAATCCTCGGGTGAATGCAGTCCCTGAAGGAAGGAAATTTGTGACGGGGTTTCACGATTAGTTAGTTGTCATCATATGTCGAACGTGAACCCGTTAGTGTACCTATACAGAGGAGCGGATGATCCTGCAATGCATGTCCGGAAATGCTCCGACGAGAATATGTCAGTCAGTTTCTTGTCATACTCCCATCCAGTGGCAAAGATAACCACATCGGCTGAAACACGGTTGCTCTCTTCACCCTCTAATATCAAACCATCCTCACAGAAGCCAAACGTTGGCGATTTCTTCAACAGGATGCTTCCTTCGTTCACCGCATCGAAGAACTTTTCCGGCATTAATGGAGTCGTGCATGTTCTGAATTGCTCGATGAGGCTACGATCCGGGATGATCTCGTGCTTTCTAAGAGGATATGCCAGTTTGAGATACGTTTCGAGTATTTTCGTGTGGATCCAGAGCTGAAACCCGAGCGTAACAATTACACCGACGAGCATAATCATAGTTTTCTCAATGGAATCACAAGTCACTGTCAACAACATACCAGTGGCAATGCGAGGGTGGCCAAGAGCCAGAGGAAGAAACCTTCACGGGGCTTGTGGATCATGTATTCAGTGAGACGGTTGAGATTTCTACAGGCGAGTGTGGCAACGCAATCAGGAAGTAGCCAATGGGCACACCGGAACAACAAAGTGCATGGGTACCTATTGCCTGTAATGAGAGAACAAAGAACAAAGGATTACCTACATTGTCCACAAAACCGGGTTTTTCTTTCTGCAAATTTAATCGTCTGTTGAATACCCTTCTCACCGTTGATCTTAGAAACTTCCGCAGCTATGTCTACTGCAGATTTCTGAAACCCAACCACGGTGACTCTCTTATCTCGGATGAGTTCAGCAGCGAGGCCCTTTTCCATCAGGACATAGTCCATCGAATGCAGGACTTTTCCGCGGAACACTTCGGGCCCTCTTTCTGGAAGAAATTCCGGCAATCTCGGCAAGTCGCTGAACATGCCGATGCAAAGTATCACAAAATCTGCTCGATACACCTGTCGGACATAAAACAACCCAAAGTCAGTTTATAGACCAAAACCGGCATTAACATCCAGGGTTTTACCGTGGCGGTGCCAGATCGGTCATTTATGGTGAGACTCCACCTCCCAGTGCCAGAGAACAGGTCTGCCGACCCACTCCACTGCTCCCAGCATTCTATATTATCATCCTTGCCGCAGTTGGACATTAATTCATAGTCTATTCCGGTAACTCTACAGTTAAACTTGATCTTGGGCAGGACTTTGAAATGCTCTGCATAGGAAGTGATGTACTCCATGACCTGGCGGTGATCCGGGAAAGTTTCCTCAACAGTGTCTGGCCACGGGAAGTCGGAAAACTGGTAGAGATGCTTTGGAGTCTGGAGTTTGGTAGATTCAATGGTATGAGACCACACACCTCCAATGCAGCCGCTTGCTTCATAGACTACTGGGTCAAAACCTTTTTCCATCAAGTGTCTGCATGCAAGGAGGCCGCTTATCCCAGCACCGACGATCGCCACCTTCCTCGTGGCCCCTTCCATTCCTGGCAGAAGGATAAACTTTCAACCGTCTAAGGATGATGGAGAAGAAGAAGAAGATCGGAGCTGGCAATGGCAATTTATTACCGCACACAGAAGATTGCCATGTTATTGAATTTCAGGATTTCGAAAACTGCAATTAATTAAATGCATCTGATCACGACGACAGAGATGAAACTCGAATACGACACGACAGAGTCCTAAGACGTTCGACAGATATGTGTACATAATAAGGCTACCTCCGACATTATATTTGATGTGGATTATTCCGTCGCAGGTTGCTTCCAGTACCCTCGGTGAGGCACCTACCGAGCACCTCAGCATTCTCCTTCGGGATGAACTCCCGCACCTTCTCCGTGGATGCCTACGGGAGATCGCCGAAGATGACTGTCCCTGGCGACATATAATGCGGCACCCACTTATCTTTTCCGTGAGAGCACACGAACACGCCACCAACAAGGGGTCGTCGTATTTTTGGATTGGAGGGTTTTGATTGTTTTGTTCGGATAATACATCCAAGGTTTAAGAGCCAAACTGAGCAGTCACGTTCAATATATCAGTTCAATCGTTTTGTATAATGTACGAATTAATTAAAAAACTATTTAAAGAAAGGCGACTGATTGATTGACATATAATCTTTTTTAAAAGAAGAGTTGCTTTTTAATAAGAGTTGATTATAACAATTGATCGTGAAAGATAAAAATAAATATAGTTTCAAAGGTTAAGAAAATGTCCAAGTTGCTCGCGTGCCATTATGATTAATAGGTTCCGAGTAAAATCGGAACGTGTCATATTATAAATTCGATGTTAATATAGGTTCTTGAATAGATATAGGTAGTTTTAGGTTTTAAAATTTTAAAAACGGATGGTATCAAGGGGATCACACCTCTCAAAAACCTTTTTATAATATATTTGTACAATATCTATTCTCTGATTAGATAACTAATTTTTATTTTAAAATTGTAAACATGTCTTTCTAAACCATCGACTTGCCTCCCTCCTCCCTCCTTGTCCTTTGCCCCTGACCCTGCTGCACCTAACTTGATCTCTGGCTGAAGATTCGTCGCCCCTTCTGTCTCATCCCTCAGTCGTTACAAAAATTAGAAGTAGCGCGGCTGGAACACCTTCAATCACCTCGACCAGTTTGGGAAAACCAAGGTGCACATCCAACAGTACCCTTTTTACGAACGCCCGAACCCGCCGTCCCCATGCCCTTCCTCTTCCCCGGCCTTCATAAGTTCCTTTGAGGTTTTTTTAAATTGATTGGAGTAATATGATGAATTTAATGGCGAGTTAATTATTGTGTGATTCTTTAAACCATATAAATAAGTTTTAAATAAAGAATAAGCCGTTACAGGTAGATTCCAAATTTCACGTCCAGGACCATCCTGGACACTACTCACCCTAATTATGATCACAAGAAGTCGAGATGTTTAATAATGGCCGGTTGATTCGAGTATTGTTCACGAAAATGTTCATGTTTAATTCGCCGGATAATATGAAAATACTTAATTGACAAGACGTCAACGTCAATATACTTTATTATTATTATTATTATTATTATTATTATTCTAAAAATCTAATTCAACTAGAGAGACTTGGTCAAACAATGAAAGAGACGCCGAATACATCAGCCTGCCGATAAGGTTGATGATGAAGTTCATCTTCAGATGAAGTTAAACACACCGCCTGTCAACTTTCGAAAGGTTGCTTCGACGTTGACATCATACGAGTTATAGTCGGAATCGTCCCTAGGCCAAGCCTCAACAGACGTGGAAAGCTAGCGTTTGTGGGGTGTTTGGACGGCTGGACTCCGGCATCTACTGTAGGAAACAGCGTGAAACTGTTAATGTCGACGGCCATGCCCTTTTATTCGAAGCGCCAGATTTATAGTTCCTAAGGTCGGGTTTTTCATACATTCCGATAGTCGGTCGGGCCGTAACTCGAGAACAGTTCTGCAAGGAAATTCCTCTTCCTTTTTGGATTCAACCCCATGTCCCTGAGTAGAAGATCGTTGCAGTGTATCTGGATCAGGGTGCCGGTACGGTTCCATCTGTACTTGTCCTTGCAGTACTTCTTCGCGTATCGCTCCCACTTGTCCACATCCCTTTCCATCTCCCCTATCGTCGGCAGGGCAAAACCCCCGGCCAGGTAATGCGCCAGCCACTTGCTCCTTATCTCGGTCGAGAACATCACTGAAAGGCTGTCCACGTAGCCTAGTATTGCAAGCTGCGGGATCCTCGGGTGAATGCAATCCCTGAGAGAAAATGGAGAATTCACATGATTTTACAATCGGTTCGCCAACAGGTGTGTCGAATGTGAACCAGTACGAGTACCGATACAGAGGAGCGGATGATCCTGTAATGCGCTCGCGGAAACTCTCTGATGAGAATATATCGGCCAGTTTCATGTCGGTCTCCCACCCTGTAGCAAAGATAACCACGTCCGCCGAAACACGCCCGTTCGCTTCTCCCTCTAATACTAAACCATCCTCACAGAAGGCAAACCCAGAGGATTTCTTCAACAAAATGCTTCCTTCCTCCACTGCATTGAAGAACTTTTCCGGCATCAATGGGGTCATGCATGATCTGAACTGCTCGACGAGGCTATACTTGGGAATGATTCCGTGCTTTTTAAGAGGATAGGCATGTCTGAGGTGGATCTCGACTAATTTTGACTGCATCCAGAGCTGAAACCAGAAGGAACGATCTCGTGAACGGGCTTGATTGTAATTCTTTCGATGGAATGACAAGAAATTGTCTACATGCCAGCGGAGAACAAAGGATGGCCACGAGCCAGAGGAAGAACCCTTCACCAGGCTTGTGGATCATGTATTCTGTGAGACGGTTGAGACTTCCAGAGGCAAATGCGGCAACGTAACTGGGCAGTAGCCAGTAAACCGATCTGATCAACACCAAGCACGGATAGTGATTTCCTGTAACAAGAGTAAAGGGTTATCCCCTTCGTCCGTATAATCAGTTCCATAAACTATTTAGCACGTTCCTTACCATTGATCATAGAGACTTCGGTGGCTATGTCAAGCGCAGATTTCTGAAAGCCAACTACGGCAACTCTCTTATCTCGGACGAGTTCATCGGCGAGGTCCTTTTCCATCTGCGCATAATTCATAGAATGCAGGACCCTTCCACGGAATGCTTCCGGCCCGCAGTCTGGGGGAAATTCTGGGACTCTTGGCAAGTCACTGAACATGCCGATGCAAAGAACCACGAAATCCGCCCGATACACCTGTCAGTCAAAATACAACCCAGTTTAAGTGGTCTGATCTCTGATGGAAGAAATCAATTGACAGACTAAAGTCTGCACGAGGTTTACCGTGGTTGCATTCGATGCATCCTTTATGGTGAGATTCCAGCCCCTGGTGCCGGAGAACAGTTTGCCAGATCCGCTCCACTGTTCCCATCCTTCCATATCATCCTCGTTCCCACAACCAGGCATCAGACCATAGTCGATCCCGGTAACTCGACTGTTAAACTTGATCTTCGGCAGGACTCCGAAATGTTCTGCATAGGAAGCAATATACTCCATGACCTGACGATGATCCGGGAACATTTCCTTAACAGTAGCTGGCCACGGGAAGTCAGAGAACTGGTAGAGATGCTTCGGAGTCTGGAGCTTGGTAGACTCCATGGTCTGAAACCATACACCCCCGATGTGGCTGCTCGCTTCGAATACTACCGGGTCAAACCCTTTCTCCATCAAGTGCTTGCAAGCAAGGAGGCCGCTTATCCCTGCGCCTACGATCGCAACCTTCTTCGTCATGCCTGTAGCTTCCATCTCTTGCACTACCAAGAATTTTAACAGGAGAAATAAGAAGAAGCAGAAGAATAAGTAAGGTCAACTTTATTGTGCGGCCTTTAGGAGCAGTTGGAGATGTTTATGAATTTTTGCGCTTAAAAAATAAAAATAAATCCCGAATTGTTTTTCATCTCAGTCATTGACCAGGACGAATGAACATTACGAAGCCAAAATCATAAGCGTAAGCATGCGAATCAACTGGAGGTTTCCTTGGCTCATTGTGTCACCGCCCGAGGGGTGATGCATGCAACTCGGGTTTCGTATAGATTGTCGAGGTTTCAGATACATTGGTCGAATCAAATCGTGCCGGCACGGCGGCATTTGACAAAAGGGTTCTTGAACATGGTATGCTGCTGCTGCAGCTAGAAACGAAACATTCATGGGAACATACAAAGTGACAAACAAGCAGGGGTTTCCAGGATACATCGTCCACCGAAAACGCAACGTATGTTCCATGTTCTCGAAATGATTCGAAAGCCCGTTGGACGCGAAGAAGGATTCGACCACAGATTACTGTCGGTTGCCTTCATGAGGCTCCCGAGTGCCCTGGTCTTCTCCCTCAGGATGAACTTCTGCGTCTTCCCCGTTGATGTCTTGGGGAGATTGTCAAAGATAACTGTCCGGGGCCCAACAGGAGATCCTACATTGGGTTTCGTGATGGAGTTTGACGACAATGATTTTTGGGAGTCCAACAATCATTTGTCTTTAGTCTGTGATAAAGTTGGGGGGTCCACATTGAGGGAGCGATATGCGATCTGATTAGTCACTTATGACAGTGTCCCATGGCCATTGGAAAGAAAGGTTTCATCTAAATTCCAATTACTGACTCGTTGCCATCAGCAATCGGGAGGCTCCCGAGTGCCTTAGCCTTCTCCCTCAGCAAGAACTTCTGCGTCTTCCCCGTTGAAGTCTTCGGGAGGTTGCCAAACACGACCGTCCGAGGTGACATGTAGTGCGGCATATGGTTGCGGCAGTGCTCGATTATGTCTCCCTCACTTATAAACTCATCGAGACTGTCCGTCAACTGGACGAATGCGCAGGGAGTTTCTCCCCAGAAATCGTCCGGCCTGCTGACCACTGCCGCTTCGGTGACTGCCGGGTGAGCAAGCAGCACGGACTCCACCTCTATCGAGCAGATGTTTTCCCCGCCGGATATTATGATATCCTTAGACCGGTCCTTGAGCTCGATGTAGAGATCCGGGTGTTTGACCGCTAAGTCCCCCGATCGGAACCATCCCCCTTCGAAAGCCGCTCTCGTCGCCTCCTCGTCCTTGAAGTATCCTTCCATGACGGTGTTCCCACGGAACATTACCTCCCCAATTGTTTTTCCATCCGCTGGGACACTCTCCATTTTCGCCGGGTCCTTCACGTCGACGTCGTCCAGCCCAAGATGGTGCAAACCCTGTCTCACCCTGATCTTAGCCTGAATATCCGGGGGCAGCTCGTCCATCTCGGGCTTCCATAGGCAGACTGTCCCTGGGCCGTAGGTCTCCGTCAACCCGTAGATGTGTGTCACACTGAACCCGAGTTTTTCCATGCCAAAGAGCACCCGAGGTGGCAGGGGAGACCCTCCCGTCATAACTGCCACCTGCTTTGGAAGCGGCCTCTGCACACTCGGAGGTGCATTGACGATCATGGTCAAGACAGTCGGGGCGCCGCCCATGTGAGTCACCCCATGCTTGACTATGCTGTCGAATATTCCCTTGGCAGTCACGTTCCTTAGGCACACATTTGTCCCACCCTGTGCCGCAACAGCCCAGGCAAAGCACCATCCATTGCAGTGGAACATTGGGACAGTCCATAAGTAGACCGGCAACGGTTTCAACTCATGCAACATCGCCACGGCCATCGAATTGAGATATGCACCCCTGTGGCTGTACACGACGCCTTTTGGCCTCGATGTCGTCCCTGAGGTGTAGTTGAGCGCGATCGGCTCCTGTTCGTCTTTCGGCCACCTGATTTGAAAATCGAGGTTACCGGACAACAACAAGCTCTCGTACTCCAGACCTCCCACCCTAGGGAATGACCGAGTCTCATCGTGGACATATACAGGAATGGGAATTCTCGCGTCCTCCGATTTGGAAATGATTTCGATGGCCCCTGTCACGATCCCGGCAAACTGGTCATCCACGAAAACAACCTTAGCCTCCGAATGCCTCAGTATGACCGCCACTGTCACCGAGTCCAGCCTAATGTTCAGCGTAGAAAGCACGGCTCCCGCCATCGGCACGCCAAACTGGAGCTCGTACATTGCCGGAACATTCGGCAAAAACGCGGCAACCTGATTGGAAACGTTCAGTTGATTCTACTAAAACTAAGTCCAAGAAACAAGGGAACACACGAAAGTGTGGAACCGGAAGCATCGACCGACCACATCACCACGAGAGATGCCGAGGGAGTGAAGGGAGGAGGCAAGCCTGATACACCTATCCCTCGTCTCCTTCCATGTGAATGTGACATCTCCGTAGACGATGCTAGGCCTGTCTCTGCAGATCTTCGCCGATCTTTCCAAGAAGCTGACAGGGGACAACGGGACGTAGTTGGCGGAACAACTGATGACTCCCTTCATCCTTTTGATCTCTTTAGTACGTGAAAACCCCGAAACAAACAAACTCACAATCACATCGAGTTCCCTCTTCTTCTTTTTATATCAAAACCAAAAAAAAAACCATCGTTTCATTTTTAATAGTCAATTATTATTCAAAATCTCATCAGTTACTCGTCTTGTTGCGTTGCTACTAGGAACGTTTCGCTTGTCACGGGAAAAAGGGATGGTAATTGCGGAGCAAGAGACTAATAATAATTATGCCCCACCATAATTACGGCATTTGTTTTTTTATTATTTTTTTTAACAGATGATCACATAAAATGACTCAAAAATATTTTGTTTCATCAGCATCGACGTAAAACAAAAGTCTGAATCTTGATATTATTAAAAAAAACAAAAATCTAAGACGCGAATTCTAGTTTTTTTTTTTTAAATCAAAATGAATAGAACACAAGTAACAACAACAAGGTTAAGATGCTTGCATCTTAGCAGCAAATCCAAGCGAATGCCCTACCACTCCATAAACACCCGGTGACTTCAAGTGTCTTCAACGCGTGAACATCGCTCAAGGCGTGATTCAAAGACGTCGAAAGCAATCATGGAGAGCTAATCGTTCCAATGACCCATAAGACAATGAAATTCATGAGTGACAAGGCACTAGAAGGGCAATAGGTCACATAGTCTCCCGAAGACGGACGAGATAAACCCATCTCGTCATTGAACCAGCAATCCAACTGGCAAATATATCTCTAAACCAGAGCAAGATTCAACATGGTATCGCTATATCCCCTTTCACACAAAGGGTACCCACCAGAAGCAACGTTGCTTTTATTAGCAATTTCTGGTCAGTCACCAAAAGGAAGGAGATCTCACATTGATCAAAATCTACCGTTTCCATAGCCAACTAACTACAAAGGGCAGCTGGATAGCTTTTTATGCGATGATCCTCCTGCAAAGATAGTGCCGCTTCTGCTGTACTCATGTGCGCCTCACGTGGTTAGCAAAAGATATATCAGGCCTTTAAGATACTCGACAATCTCGGAGCCCCCAAGCTTTGAGCTTCCAAAGACCCGATCGACAAATGTTATTGGTACCTATAGTTCAAAGAAAATATAAATCAACGTTGATCCATTGAAACTACTCGGCTCCAGCATACTCGATGTGTAAAACCCTGAACTACAAAGGGCCGGAAGAGGATCCGTACAATATGTACGCAACCTTACCCTTCACATTAATTGTAACGAGGTTATTTAATGTCTTGAATCTAAAATGAGGTTCATCCACATATCTAGTCTGAAGATGCTTTAGCAACCCAAATGAAACGGGTTAAACTGAAACAATTGCAAGAACAATTTTTCTAGTAAGCACATAAGCTGCACGAAAAATTACGAGGAAGTCAAGCCTTTTTATAAAAGAATCTGAGGCCCCTCCAATTGTTTGCAGTATGCCTAACTACCACAAACAAAGCTAATGAACTTAAGGCCATCCTTTCCGAATAAAAGATAATGGAAGATGGAAGTTCTAGAGTACCTCTTCAATATGGAATCCCTTTCTAGATGCCCGAACAATCATCTCCATTTGAAAGACATAGCCCTTACTGACACAGGAGTTAATAAGATCTTCGAGGACAGACTTCCTGTAAAGTCTTCACAAAAGAAGGTAACACCAAGTCAGTTGATTGTTGACTAAAACAATGCAGTTCCATCCGAAAAGAGTGCAAATACCAAAGCCACTCAGAATCCTAAAAGGGAGCTCAGCTTACTGACCTAAAAGATCCGGTCAAATCTGATACACCAGGCCAGAGAAATGTCTGAGCGAGAACATTGGCTCCTCTGCTTGTAAGTTTGCGCATGAGATTCCATCCATGCACACCCCCGCCTTTGACATACCTAGTTCCCGTAACTATGCTGGCTCCAGTTTCATGCTGTCTCCTGGGAAACAAGTCCAGATTTACAAGCATGACACACTGAAACGGCACCAAAATAAACAAGCATAAAGCACCAGAAAGTCTCACTTGATGAAACTCGGCAAGTACTTTGGCTGCAAAATAACAGATAAAAAAGTCGATCCAAGACCGTTTGAGGAAAAAAAACATTCAAATGCATCTTTCAGGAAATTCCAAAAGTTACATCACATGAGATTACATGATGAGATAGATCAGCATCCATGATCACAACAAAGTCGCCAGAAGCATGCTTCAAGCCATGAGCATATGCAGTTCCTAAAAAAAAAGACGACGCATGAGAGACTACTTCTCCCCGTCAAAACAAAAATCAACAAGCAGCAATGAGCAAGGCATCACCTAAACCCATCTTCCGAGGCCTGGCTCTCAAAAGCTGCAACCCGCATCAAACGAGTACATTGATTAGTAGACGTACAACCCGACACAATTCACTCATCAATTACCAAAATAAAAACGAAACCAATCCAAACACTCAACGATGCGGTCCTCGCCGTACACATCCTGCAACTGCTTCACCACGTCCTGCGTACCATCGGGGCTCCCATCGTCCACAACGATGACCTCAAAATCTACGTCCCTGCACAATACCGACAATAAAATCCAAATCAAAACCACGATCCAACCGAAGCCGCGAGTCCAGAACTTCGACCAAATCGATCGCTGCGAGGAACGAACTTGAGGTGCTTGAAGACGAGGTAGACGATCAGAGCGATGTTGAGGCGCTCGTTGTAGGTCGGAATGATCAGGCTATACTTGTCGATCCCTTTGCTCTGGCGATCGGTCATCTTCTCCGATCGAATCCCCCGGGCGACTTCTTCCCAATTGACCGACTCGAAACCCTGAAACCAACCCACGCCACGCCGATGGCGAAGTGAAATACCAGAGCAGTCCTTTAGCTTTCAGTGAATTACAGAATACTTCTAAAGTCTAGAGAATATTAACTCGATCCAGATTTTGGAGGAGTTTTCTTCCGTTAATTTTAGATATTTTTTGAAATATTTTCGCTCGTCAATTAACACTCTTAAAGTAACAATTTTGTGCTCCTTATGTATCCTCGTGACGTCCGCAAGTTCAAGCATGTTTAGTTGTAAGGTCGCTCGCTATTCTTTTCTTCACAAAAAAATGTTTCACTTTCTAAATAATATTTTATTTTCTAATGACTCGTTATTTCAAGTCATGACTTACTCTTCGTAGGAAAAAAGTCGCTGCTTTAAATAATGACTTTAAATATACCCAATAAGCTATTGAAATATTGTTACGAGGTTAGATGAACTTGTAATATTGACGTGTAAAGTATTTATATTTAAGTAGCGATTATCTTCAAGTACCTGAAGAAGTTCCTACTTCAACTAAATAGAAAGCATTTGAACTTTCAGCGAAAAAAGTGGCTACTTAAAGTAGTAAATTACAATATTAAACAAAAAATTACTTAACTACCATTGACGACTTAATTATGACGTAACAAAATCGCTATTTGAATTATGATGTCAAGTATAAAACAAAGTCGCTATTTAGTAGTGAGGACAGTAATTAAATTTTATAACTCGCGAATGTATTTTACAATTTTTTTTAAAAAACTATCGGTACTTAGGGACATTCATCTCAGATTTTGTATACATAATTAAAGTGCTATTATTTGGTACATCTGAGTCTCGTAGCAAGCACGTAAAATTAGATGAGCCACGGAAGAAGTTCAATGCTTTCTCAGTCGTCGTCCAAGCCGTCCTCGATATCATCCCGGATCAAACCTTTCACCAGAGTTGAGTCCAATATCCTCGATATTATTCCTGATCGAACCTTTCACCAGAGTTGAGTCAAATACCGACTCGTCCTCAACCGTGGCCAAGTCGTCTACGTTGGCCTCTTTACCCACACTGTCTATTGCTGGTGCATCATCTATGCTCAGGTCGTCATTTTCTTAGCTTTCATCAACTCTACAGTAAGCCTGGGGAATGGCAAATAATCTAGTACTCTACAGTACTAGCAAATAATGTAACAAAACCTCGAGTTCGTGGACTGGTGTCCCAGGAATGGCATTAACGTTCGCAGGTTCTTGGAGGAGATAGGACTTTGAAGGAGTTGGGTCGGTTGTTGAAGTTCGTCTCGGGGATTCTCTCTGGATTCGTGCATGGCCTACCTACAAGAGGGAAAACATTGGGATATGTCAGACAGAAACGAAGGACAGAGTAGTATCGTTGGAAACTCATGGGTTTATGAAGAGAAGAGGCCGAAGAGGCCAAAGCGGCCAGTTATTACATCAAAGGAATGTTCATACCCTTCCTTATCCGCCGAACTCTCTGGCATCACTGTCGATCTATATTTCCCCGGAGCCGACTTTGTACCTGTCAAATTCAATGTCGCGAGTTTGATAACTCTGGAATACGAGAAAAGGAGAAATTGGGTTATGTACCCATCATGTGTTCTCTGGGTGAAAGTTGGACACCGAAACAGGGTCTCCACGCTCGAACACGATGATCCGCTCAATATAATGCCAGGCATGGTCAGAATGAATCATGACCTACTCCTAGTCCTTCTGTCAGTCGAGATAGAGATAAACTTTTTTACCTTATCCAGATTTTCAGTTGAATATCACAATTTGGTAATGCTCCAATACTTTGAACAAAAGAATATATTTCTTTGTGACAGAATGGTATAGCAATGAAGGAAGCAGAAAACGTTTTTATAGAGGCAGAATATATACCTTATCTTCTTCACTACTCACTAGTGCTGCTGACAATTTGTTTAGTGGACGAGACGAATAAAAACTTTTCACTGAGTAAATTCATAGCACTTTCAAACGCGTGCATAAACTATGTCATGCAGAACTCTGATATCAATTGTGACGGGCCCGAGACGTTACTACGGCCAACTCAATCTACCAGCGCGACTCGCCCGGCGTCGTGCCCACCCAAGCACGGCCAGCCTACTCTCACTATCCCAGGAACACAATGACCTAAACCCAGAACACCCAACCCAATAAGATGATGACAATCACCGTATTATCACTCGCAATAATACAAGGGGACTACAAGGCTCTCGTGTGTACAACAGGCTCCCGCTAAGCACACTCACATGCTTACATAAGCTCTCGTCTCACCCAAGTCTCGCTCACATTTTTATAGGGGCCAAGGGGACTTACAATAAGATTACATGACAATGGACTCTTGGACACAATGCGGCCACGAGCAACCCAACAGTCCCGGAACACCAACGGTCGTCAGCAGCCTAGAACACAAAGGGTTGTAAGTACTCACGCCAAGGGACTGCAGCCTCTTGCAGCAGCCATCCGAAGGGTCGCCTGCAGTTTACTTCAGGACTCTTCCGTCAGCAACCACCTACAAACATCCTCCATGGAATTTCCGTAGCTTCCTGCGGCACGCCACAACAGCAGCTTCGCACACCAGGAGCGCCCAACAGCCAGATTCCTTCCCCGACCCGTACATCTCGTCGCATCCTCATTGTTCGTTGTCCAGCACGTTACTGTCCGTGCCTTTGCCAATTTTCCCTTTTCTGTGGGTCCACCACAGTGTGTACTTGGACGCTCACGTCCTCATACGATTGCCTCCAATGCACGTCCCTCGGCGTGCTGTCCGCCACCCGCTAGTCCGCCAACGAGTGTAGCCCAGGCTTCGTGCTTAAGCTGATCCCCACACCCAGGGATTCGGGACAAGTGCTCGTGCCTCACTCACGAACACCGCTCTAGCACTCGCACTAGAGACCTCCGCATTCTGGACACGCCTCGCTCGTGCCCAGATTCGATGCCCGAGCCTCGCTCACGAGTACCGATGAGCGCTACCCAATGCTCAAGCCCGTGCCTCCTTCACGGACTGCCGCCTAAGCAGCCCGCCACCCGCTAGTGCGCCAACGAGTGAAGCCCAGGCTTCATGCCTAAGCTGATCCCCATACCCAGAGATTCGGGACAAGTGCTCGTGCCTCGCTCACGAACACCGCTCTAGCACTCGCACTAGAAACCTCCGCATTCTGGACACGCCTCACTCATGCCCAGATTCGATGCCCGAGCCTCGCTCCCGAGCACCGATGAGCACCACCCAACGCTCAAGCCCGTGCCTCCTTCACGGACTGCCGCCTAAGTAGCCTTGCTCAAGCCTCGCTAGATGGTTGGCAAAAGGCCCCTGTCTGACCCTGTGACAAACCACCCCCACCGGTTGGAGTCGACGCCGTGTCAAGGCACGCCCGCGCTAGTCCCTGACAAAAAAAAAAACACAAGTTAGCTGCCCCAACAGCCTCCGCAACACTTGGTTCACCCTCCGGCGCCTCATTCGGAGTTTCGGAGAATGGAACATTGGAAAGCTTCACCCTTTGGTTGCCTCCGCGACACTTTCTTCGGCCTCCGGCGCCTCATCCGGAGATTCGGGGAATAGTACTTGGACCAGCTTCACCCTTTGGAATGCCTTCATGCCACACGCCTTGTAGGAAACACCCGCCAGCAAGCCCCCGTTGCAATCCTTCTCCAGCTGCATGGTTGTCACGCGCTCGGCAACAGCACCATCTTCCCGGCCTGAAATGCCCCTTCCTCTCTTGCAGCGTCCCCAAGAGCTGCAAAGAAGCAACACGAGCCTCGGAAGCATCCTCGCTGGCGTCGGGAATCGCGTTCAGCCTCTCTTTCGTTGGACAGTCTCATGCCCGATGAGGTCCATTGCAAATGAAACAATCTGAGCGAGCCTTGGATCCATCCGCGACTCATCTCTCATTCTGTCATCTGCTCCGGTAGCCAAGCCGTCACCATCACCACGCTTTGGTTTCGACCTGCCATCGCGCTTTCCCTTGCCTCCGCCGTTCCGTGGCCACACATCTTTGATCACAGGCTACCCATTCTGCAGAACACTAAGAACACTAAGAAAGCAGAGATCCAAGATCAATGATGATGAAAATCCACATGGAAAAATACAAAAGGCCGGAGAAGAATTAAACAATGTATCACAAACCTTGTATCGCAAGTGATCAGTGTTCACTAAATCCCACTAGCGCCTCCATTTGACATAACTCCATCCATTTCCTTCTATTGGAAAATCTATCCACTCCGAATGGCCAAACTAAACAAAGACGTGGTTGAGATAGAAGAAAGCTGTAGAATTGCAAGATATTTGTAAGCTTACCTCATTTCCCATAAAGTTTAAGTAACCTTCTCCTCCAAGTGCCATGGTAAGGAAATGAATCATCTGAACATTAAGAGGCAATATCACTTTGCAGAAATCTATTTTATAATATTGGATGGAGTTTGTGGCTATAGCTGGCTGAAAAATTATTGATTTCTTAATCTCTATCATTTTCAGTGTTGAGTACGTCAAATTCATTGCTATTTATCACATAATGGTTATCACTGGACAAGGAATTATGGTTGATTGGAAAATATCGAAGGTTACTAGACACTAGCAGTGGTTAGTAATAAAAATTTCTAAAGTCTATACATTTTTTCTAAAAGACCCTTTTTTTCATATAGGGACATACTGTTGCCCCTCTTTGTGAGGGAGGCTTGGAAAGATTTTCTCGCAAAGACTTCATTAATATCCCAAATTATGGAAATTGTGGTATCCCTTATAGACCTGTACTTTGGAATCTCATCAAGAAAAATGTCAGTAATAAACGAGACCTCGTGAAATAGGGAGTAATCAAACATGTATGATTATGACATTCATGTATGCCATTATTTATTTTAACAAAGTTTATTTGGATGTTTCTGAGCAAGGTCGGAGAAGGGCTTCTGACATTTCTCATGGCTCACTCTTATTTCTAAAAAGTGTCTAGGTGGGATTTCAGAATTCATTTGACTTGGATGCTCATGTACCAATCGAAGGAGACTTATCTAGGTTGTAATGTAGCTCTGGCGTAAGGCCTTTGGATAGAGGCTGTGAAAGTTGTTATTTGAAGGAACGAGTCTAAGGACTTTATCGAAAGCTGTTGTACCATAGAGGTTCCACCGTCCGAACGAATTCTCCATCTACCAGACAGAAAACCCGTTAAGACACGCTGTTGGGGACATGGCTAATCCTCTAGAACTTTGGAAATCTATTTTGGGGAATGTCTTCACCTCGTTTTGTCCAAGAGATAGCACATTTGCTTTTGCAACCGTTCATGTCGGCCCTAGTGCTTTAATTTGCCCTTTTTTGTTGCGCTTTGCTTTTGAAGACTTTGATCATTGCGCTGATTTTGCTTTTTTCTCGATGATTTTTGGGAACATTTTCTGGTCTTGCCCCTTTTCTGTTGGAGATGCTTTGCACTCCTTGGGGATTTTCGTTGCGTTGATGAAGACGACTATCTTTGGATCAAGGAATGTATACTCCCTTCATGTATGCCGTTGTTTTGACGGCTATTTCAAGATTTTGGCTCGAAACTTTTCCATCTTTCCACCTTCACCTTTTTGTCTGCTTAGGTTGTTTATGTGCTTATGAGACAAGCCGAATAGCAAAACAAGTAAGTTCATGTAACCTGTTTTACGAAGAAAGCATTCGTTAAGAGACAAATACTCCCTTTCATGTTATTCGCCATTTTGTCAACTGAGAATTATCCAAGATTGCTCAGAGTCTTGTCCCGAAATAGCTCGAAGGTATGTCCTAGGATAGCTTGAAGATTTGTCCCACGACCGCTCGGGGATTTCCCCCGTGATCGCTCGGGGATTTCCCCAAGATTGTTCGGAAATTTGCCCATGATCGCTCGGAATCCCTCGGAGATTTACTCCAGGAATGCTCGCATGTGTTGTCGTCTTCATGTGTGCTATTGTTTTGCCAACAAAAAGTTCTTTCGAAACTTTGGCTCGAAACTTTTCTATTTGGCCACCCTCGCCTTCGTCGTCTGTCTAGGATGCTCATGTACCTATAAGATGAATGTAGGGTAAAAATAAGTAAGCTCGTGTAACTTATTTTTGCAGGGAAGTACTATTCGGGAAGGAATACTCCCTTTCATGTGATTGTAATGTCGAAGAATGTCTGCGATGAGTGCTTGTGGCAGTTCTTCTTGGTTAAGGTGGTTGCTTTCTAGAAAGGGCATGCTTGATGGCGAACGTCTCCTTAGTAATTTGAAGAGAAATGTCTTTTGGAATTATTGACGTTTGACAGGATCCATTTGAGAATGTTGTCACCAAGTCGATTATCCTTGGATGTGTACTGTTGATTGCCCATTGAGGTGGGTCTAGGAGGGTAACTGGCCTCTCATATGGTGGGCCTTCTCCTTGGGACGAGCTCCAGAGAGTCAGTAATTGAATTTCTACTGGAATGATTGCTTAGGTACCGTGAATAAGCTTGATGGGAGTTGCCCCAGTCCAAGTACGCGTCATCGTTAGGTAGATTGCATGTTCTTTGGTATAGAGGGAAGCTGTTATGTAAGCGTTACCCCAGACGATTCATCTTGTGTTGTGAAATAAATGGATACCCCAGTGTTGGCGGTTTGAATATCGGTGGCCCCGCCAGACATGTCTTGAGTTGTTGGAAGGCGAGTAACACAAATGGGAGTTTCTGATGCCGGTCACGCTATCTATTTGCCGTCTCTTGAAGAATCTGGTCCATGTTCATGTTTTTGTCGTGGGGATGCTTTGGATCCGACGTTCGTCGAGTTCTTGTTATCGAAGAAACAATGAGGTTGAATCTCCATAGACGCCGTGTGATCGTATTTGAAGGTTGATTGATTGCAGGTGTCCTGATATCGCGAGGTCGTTGTGAAGGCCGAGGTTTGCCCCTTGTTCTAGAATGTATTGTTGGCATGGTGAAGAAAGCCGACGACGGGATGTAAGCTAGAGGAACTATCTCCTGTGACTCTTCTTTGTCGATGTCGAGGGTGAGAGTTTGAGAAGTAGATTGAAGGACTGCCCCATGTTGAGGATCGATGCTTGGGTTGTATGTTGGAGAATCGTCCATGTGTGGAATGGAAGTTTTCGTTGGTGCCGAAGTTGTGCCGACTGATGACATAGTGGGATTGCTTCTGTTTTCTTGGAGCGGTTGTCGGATCAGTAGGGGCGTGATGTTCCCGGTGTGTTCAATCATAGCATGTCCGTGAACGGCTCTATGGGCTCGTCTTAGCTCCGATGTTGACTGCGGTTCGCTGGTGAGATATAACCTCGGGGTTTTCATGTTGTTGTAGATTCGACTTTGAACCTTGATAGCCGTTAGGAAACTTTGGTATTAATGTTGTTAAATATTCGGCTTTGGACCTTGGTAGCCCTTGGTATTCTTGTGCTTGTAGATGCCTTGTCCCTAGTCCCGTTCGAGGAGCCATGTTGGAGAATTAAACATCAGAAAGAAAGTAGAGAGGATGTTCGGATTAA
>CM042889.1:13625226-13815107 GCA_023653495.1 Melastoma candidum | reverse complement strand
CTGCACAGAAGATATCATGACTTACACAACCTCGCCAACGAACTGCACTTCCCGGCAGAAAATGATTCTGGCAATTCACTTTCTTCCTCGGGGCAAACAGATGGTAGAGTCGATCCTTCATTTGACGGGATAGCCAAGGGTGTTGAGGCAGTTCTGCAGCGGCTGAAGATCATCGAGCAAGAAATCAGGGACCTAAAGCAGGAGATCCAGGGGCTCAGGTATTATGAGCACAGGCTCCTGCTCGAGCTTCATCGGAAAGTCAATTACTTGGTGAACTACAATGTCCAAGTTGAGGAAAGGAAAGTACCCAATATGTTCTATTTCGTCAGGACGGAGAACTACTCAAGGAGATTGGTCACCAACATAATCTCGGGACTGACTGCGCTCAGGCTCCACATGCTATGCGAATATCGACGAGAAATGCATGTTGTAGAAGACCAGATGGGATGTGAAATGATGCATATCGATAACAGGGCAGTTCAAAGCTTGGCTCCCTACATGACAAAGTTCATGAAACTGGTTACCTTCGCTCTCAAGATTGGAGCGCATCTAGCCGCCGGAATGGGACAGCTAATCCCCGACCTGAGTAGGGAACTTGCTCATCTAGCCGATGCTTCTGTTATGACAGGGTCGGTTGGAGCTTTTGCAGCTGGGGCTGCCGGAGTTGCCGCGATGAGCCAAGTCAGAGGCATGAACAGCGACCGGCAAAGGGACATTCAGCAAGATCAACAAGCAGCACAGCAATGGGTGGTGGATTTTCTACGAGAGCGGGGGTGTTCGACGGGGAAGGACATCACAGAGAAGTTCGGACTGTACAGGGTCAGGTACAGGGATGATGGACAGGTAGCTTGGATTTGTGGGAGGCATATGCGTACCAGGGCTCATGAGATAATTCAAGTACCCATGTAAGAATTGAAGGTTTGATGATCTTGTTGTAATTGGAACCACGTCCATTTTTCAGTGCTGAATCAGAACCTGACGTAGATTCTTCAATCCCCAAAAGTTGTGGTTGCAAAGATAACAGGACCACGAGTTTTTTCTAAGATACTTTACCTTCACTACAAGCAGCTCCAGACAGCATTCTTACACAAAGACATGGCTGAGACATTCTTACATATTGACAGTACTAATTAGAGTACTAGGAGAGATTTCCAGCCACCTAAATTATCTCCGAAATACAAAGAGAGAAGCCCACACCAGCTCAACCTTAGCATTAGTCTTCCTCCTAAAGTCTGACTCGTCCGTATAATCCTTCTTCCTGTACTGCTGAAGGTGGATCAGAAGAAAGCCCTACTCCCATAGAATACGCGAGATCCACTGTTTCTCGAGGAGTCTGGTCCCTGGTCCGGGCTTTGTTCGCCCAAGCTGGCCGTATCAGTTTCAATGTCCAGAGGAAGCTTCATCTTGGCTAATGATTCGGTGAATTGCTGCATGCTCTTCATGTACATGTCTACTATGTCCTGTTGCACTACCTTCTGCTCGGGAACCTTAATGGAGACGACAGGCTTGCTGGAGTTGTCACTCCCATGATCTTCCACGAGATTCTTCGTGCTTGAAATTGGCCCACCGGCGGGTAATTCGGATGATTGTTCCTGACCCCGGGAAACAACAAGCGCTTCCGATGACTGGGAGCTGGCTTGCACCGAGGGCGAAGTTACTACACTGCTGGATGTAGTGCTTTGCGGGGAATCAAGGGCATGCTGTTGGAGTACATTAGCAGCGGCAGCAAGGCATTCGACAACCTGAACACCTATCTCTGAGTTCAATGGGGTTTCATTATCCGGGGCATCCAACTTCTCATCGGTATTGGAATCTAAGCCGTTGCAGGGCAATCCAAAGTATTCCGAAACCATAATTTGGTTTTCATTGACAATTTTAGGATCGGGGAATTCGATTCTCTCCAACTCACGGGGAACTTGGTCGGCTTCCTCTGATTCCTCAATAGGTGTATCAGTGGCCAGAGAAACAGGCACCGGGGCAGGAACAAACAGAACTTCTGGTGAAGTCCCGGCATAGGAGATGGACAGTTGGACGAACCCTGCAGGAGAATGGAAAAGATCGGTAGAAGAGAGAGAGAACTCCTTCTCCAATTTCCCATTCTTCAGGAGGACGTCGGACAGAGGCACCAAGGCGACACCGAGCAGCTGATCCTCGAGATAGTTCCTCACCCTACTAAGCATCCAGATCTCACACTTCAGAGAACACTCCAGATTCCCCACTTTAAGCCGGAGTCCCTCGTTGAAAACCGGGTTTCTACCGCCTCCGTTGACAATCTTGGTCGACACGGCATTGTCGGGATCACTGGTCAAGCAGAGTTTGGCATAAACATCCTGCTTGTGATAAATGCAGATGTTATGAATGTCCCTTGCTTGATGAATGTAAACCCCTAGGCAGCCAACGGGGCCCTCCATGTCTCCGCCACTGCCCGCCTTATCTCTTCCGCCGGTATCGATGACTTGGGAATTAAGGACGAAGAAATCAGTCCGCGGCTTCTCGACGATGACGGGAGAGTTCCTCAACGCAGAGACAACAGATTGAGGCGAATCCATACAGGACGATGATCCAGCAACAAAACCTGGCAACGATAAAGCATTGAAAATTTACAAGTCGCCGACGCCCAGAACACTAAAAAACAACATTCAACCCGAGAAGGTAAAACCCATCCCCCCACCCCCACCCCTTCAAACTAAGCCCCAGAAAAAAGGACCCAATTCTGCCCCTCCAACCAGCATACACACTACCACAAGCCTTCAAAAGCAAGACCATCGCAGGGACTCGAGCATAAGGAAGCAACAGAGAGACATACAGAAACCCTAGGAATGGTTACAGGGCGGGGCGAGCGAATTCCCAGGAGTCGTGAGAAGTAAAAAAGGAAGTAGCTTCATGGAAATGGGAATACCAGGGGCTAAGCGAAGGGGAAAGGGGAAGGAGGGGGGCTGAGAGCATCCGTCCGTGGGAACAAGTGAAAAAGGTTGTCGGGGACGACCAAGTTGGGGGCTCCGACCGGGGGAGGGGATAAAAATAATGGAAAGTTTTTTTATTTGTCTTGACTTAATTCCATGATTTTGTTATTAAATTTTATTTTTATATTAATTTTGACTAATTTTAAATTAACAAAATATCGAAATTTGGTTCAATTAATTTATAAATTTTAAGTTTTGGCGTATCGTTTTAAAAGTTTTTAATTTGGCCTTATTTTAACGGCGTTAATACGTGTCATTTGTTTTTCCTACGTGGCAATGATAATGAAATAAATTAATGACAAAATATCGATATTTCACCCAATGAATTTGCCAACTTTATGTTTTGGCCTAACGTTTTAAAAGTTTTCAATTTGGCATTAAATTAATTTTAATTCGAGGAGAATTTCAAGGAAGAGGAACCAAAAACCTAGGAAAGCAGGAGTCTGCCTTAGTAACAACTAGGCTATCATCCCCCGTCTTATTTTCATCTTTGCTTCTCTCTTTACCTTTATCGATGTTAGCTGAGATATACGCCATTAGGTTCATTTTCGACTCGTGTAATGACATAAGAGATTTACGTTTGAGTCGTGTTCGGTCTGTTTTTGCTTTAGTCCTTGCCTTTTCTTCTCTTCTCAATGAACAAGTCTTGAGGCATCGCTCCCTTCCCTTGTTTCGTGACAGAAACCAAGTCGTTAGTAGAATAAGGCCAAATTGAAAACGTTTAAAACGTTAGGCCAAAACTTAAAGACGTAAAGTTGGCAAATTCATTAGGCCAAATATCGATATTTTGCCTTTGATTTATTTCATTATCATTGACACGTAAGAAAAACAAATGACACGTATTAACGCTAACGGCAAAATAGCAAACGCCGTTACGAATAAGGCCAAATTGAAAACTTTTAAAACGACATGCCAAAACGTAAAGTTGGCAAATTGATTGGGCCAAATATTGATATTTTACCTTTTAAATTTTATAAGACGAAAATCAAAAGTAGAAAATTTAAGTTGAGAGCGGTAGCGGTCGATGCTGTCTAGGTCGTGCGAAATTCGTGAGGGCTGCTAGGGAAATGCAGAAGAACACGCGGGTATGACTACGTTAAACGGTTAAACCTTTAGCTATGGCTTGATTAAATTTAGAATTGACTAAAATAAATATAAAAATAAAAATTGTTTATAAAATTGTGTCAACTTATATTTATTGCAAGGTAATAATTTTATGTGTAGTTTTCAAACGTACGATACTTTTACAAATTAATTTACACTAAATATCATTTATCATTGCATAAAATATTACTCTTGTGAAACTTCTTGTGGAAAAAACAAAAACTACATCGTTTGAAAATGCGTAGCGTCTAATTTCGTGGTTGAAATTGAAAACAGCAATTATAAAAAAAAATGTCTCCAAGGAGGAAATCTCAATTCCCTTTTTATAAGTTTGCCTTTGGGAATAGCTGAGCTTGCTTTTCTTTGGTAAATGAAATTCGCGATGTTCGTATTTCCAAAAGTTTAAAGCATAATTATATTTAATAAAGGCCAAATTATCCGATTTATTCTAAACTATACTGATTTTTTTCTTATTTATCCTATCATTTACATAATATCTCCGTATATTCCAAACTTACTCCGTTACTTTTTATTTAACATTCGTCAGTCGTCCGACTAATGGAAGTTGACATCGCACTGACATGGCACTAACGCCGTCAGTCGCCCCGCTGTCACAAAATAAATCGCCGGCCAAACTATCCGATTTATCCTAAACTATATCGGTTTTTTCCGATTTATCCTATCGTTTACGTAATATCTCCATATATCCCAAACTTACTCCGTTACTTCTTATCTATCCTCCGTTAGTCGTACGACTAACAGAAGTTGACATGACGCTGATATGGCACTAACGATGTCAGTCACCCCGCCGTCACAGAATAAATCGCCCAAACTAACCCTAAAACCCCAAATCGGGCACCGGTCCAGTAAATCTTTGTCATCGATATCAACACTAGTAATAGAATGTAGCAGTAGTGCTAGGTGTGGCTTAACCCGAGTGAAACGGCCGGTGTGTCGGGATGTGTAGCCAAAATACTTACATGAGAGTCTAAGGATTGGCCAAAATACCCAACAGTCATGCACTTGCATGAGATGTGTGGCAAGAGGAGAGAAGTCAACTGCAATCGCACCTGAATCTGAGTTCCCTACATGGACAATGGAAGAAGCATCCTTAGCTTCTTCTTATTGGCCAGTTTTACGTGCTCATGCATACCAGTAATAGCAAGGCAACGCAGATCAGCTTGTATGGGTCAGTGGAGAGGTCGGGGATTGTGTGGTTGATGGGTGAGCGATTTGGAGGTGAGTCAGTGAAGAGGTCAGCGATTTGGAGCGATTTATTTTGTGACGCTGAGGCGATTGACAGTGTTAGTGTCATGTCAGCGCCACGTCAACTTCCGTTAGTCGGACGACTGACATATGATAGATAAAAGTAACGGAGTAAGTTTGGCATATATGGAGATATTATGTAAACGATAGGGTAATCGGAAAAAACCTAGTTTAGGATAAATTAGATAATTTGGCCGACGATTTATTTTGTGACGGGGGACGACTGACGGCGTTAGTGCCATATCAGCGCCACGTCAACTTCCGTTAGTCAGACTACTGACGGAAGATAAATAAGAAGTAACGGAGTAAATTTGGGATATATGAAAATATTATGTAAACGATAGGAGAAATCGAAAAAAAATCGATATAATTTAGGATAAATCAGATAATTTGACCTTTAATAAATTATTTTACCGACCATGTAACAACAAACCTCATCCACGGCACATCATCGCAATTAATTGGATGTTTGAAAAATTGTGGCACGTCCATCCCAGTTAGACTTTTTGAAGAGCAAGTAAAATGGGGTGGATGGTTTATATATTATTATTATGTTTGCAAATAATAATTACTGTATAATTTCCCACCCCACGACGACGAGATGTTTCACTTCTAATTAATTTCCCCAGCCCCTTCATCATTACTACTTTGACGCTTTTAGTTGAAGTTAATTTTTACGGTCTAAGGATAAATATATATTAAGATTTTAAGCATTCGGAATCGCTTTTTCTCATGAAAGAAATTTTTCTCCGTTGTTTTGGGCCCGCATATGGCCCATTAAATGGCACCTTAGGGCCAGCCCGGTGAGGGTCTTCTTATGCTAGGGTTTTCGGTCCCTCGTGGGGTGGACATAAAGCTCTCCCTCTCCATTTCCTCTAATCCAAACCCTAGAAGCGGCGGCGGCACAGGGGAGGAAGTAGGGAGGGATTTCCAGCGTCCGAAATGGGTAAATGATCGCTTTGGATTCGAGCGTAGCTGATCTCTTCGAACGGGGCCTTAGCCGTATGGACCTTGCGACTGACACGGTCGGGTTCTTGCAGGTATCTCTCGTGATTCCATGCACAAGAGACGTGCAACCGGCGGGAAGAAGAAGGCTTGGAGGAAGAAGAGAAAGTAACATTCCCGTCTTCTCCTTCTGTGGTCTGTCTTCATGTGTTGCTGCTGTGGTTATGGAGTCCAGAATTGGATATGCCGCTTGTTAGTTGTTTGGACAGTTGATCATGACTTTTATCGGTTTAGGAGTCTCGTAGGAAATCCCTAGTTCTTATCTGAGGCTGAGGCTTCTCTTGTATTTTGGTTGCATTTCTGTGTCTGGATGAGAAAATTTTGTCTCTCTATGAGTGAGTTATTCTGTTATGAATTGTATAGTACGAGCTTCTTTGCAGCAGATATTGATTCAAGTGAGGTCCTTGCGTCAGGTATGAGCTCGGTAGGCAGCCTGCTAACACGAAGTTGTCAAGCAACAAGACGGTCAGGAGGGTCAGGGTTCGTGGAGGTAATGTCAAGTGGCGTGCTCTGAGGCTCGATACTGGAAACTTCTCCTGGGGAAGTGAGGCCGTGACCAGGAAGACCAGGATCCTCGACGTGGTGTACAATGCCTCCAACAATGAGTTAGTCCGTACTCAGACCCTGGTTAAGAGTGCCATCATTCAGGTCGATGCTGCTCCCTTCAAGCAGTGGTATCTCCAGCACTACGGTGTTGACATTGGTAGGAAGAAGAAAGCTCCTGCCGGTTCTAAAAAGGAAGGCGAGGTGCGCGCGAGGGTTTACACTGTTATTTTTTTGGATTCCGTTGAATTTTGATCTTATTTCCCTCCTGGATGTTATGAACTGTTGAATAGGTTACACTATTGCAATCTGTAATCCCGTGTCATTGGCTCTTTTGAATGGTTGGGTAATACTTGGATATATTCCCTCCTTCATTGTAATGGTAGTTAGGATTATAATAGGAAGAGGTTCAGCTTTCTTATGATGTTGGCAGTGCTAACTTTTGACTGAGTGAGGGGTCCCAGTATCAATCAAATGGATATCATAGATTCAGTTTCGGTCCCTTTATTTGTGGCTTCGATTTTGACCTGTTCGCATGTTCTTTGTTTTTGGTATATATATAGGAGGCTGAAACTGCCACTGAAGAAGTAAAGAAGAGTCAACATGTTCAGAGGAAATTGGCGAAACGCCAGGAGGATAGGAAGCTTGACCCACATATCGAGGAACAGTTCAGCAGCGGACGTTTGTTAGCTTGTATTTCATCCCGGCCCGGTCAGTGTGGCCGTGCTGATGGGTGAGTAAGACTAAGACTTATCAGTGATATTTTCTCGTGGAAAGGTCTGAATCTTTTCAACCTTTTATCAGCTTGTCCAGGCAACCTTTTCTAATGCCATTGTCACTCTAACAGGTACATCCTGGAAGGCAAAGAGCTCGAATTTTACATGAAGAAGATCCAGAGGAAGAAAGGAAAGGGTACTGGAGCTGCATAGAGTACTGTCACATGAGAGACCAAAGCTTTTTGTTCCATTCTTGTCTTCCTTCATTTGGAATATCGGCTCTGTTCTGGTCGCGATGTTTGCCAAATCAAGTTTGGAGTACTTTAGATAATATTTTATATGGGTATTTTGGCAGACAATGGTTATGCTAAGCTTGTCTCTTAATCGATTGTTCTACTTTGGTGGATGCAGCTCGTATTGATTCAGTCACGGTATTTGCGCCCGCTCCCTCATAACATCTGAAAATGCTAAGGTTATTCAGCTAGACAATCTTAATTAGAAAAAAAAAATCCAATAGATAATGAGCTGTCGGTACCATGAATTACATACAAAAGTTGCAAGCAATATACACCAGTAAAATATCCAGCAATTTATCTACCTAGGTCATTTCAGAGTCCAAAGCTGTCGTAACAAGATCAGTGCAACGAGGTCCGGGAAAAATTCTCTCTGCCTGTTGACTCTACGCTCAGTTACTAGGAGAGACAACGATGTCAAAGACATGAAGTAATGAACCTGGCAAGGCACTCGGACAAAATTTCAGCATCCCAAGCCCTTCAATATGCTTTTGAGTTGACCGACAACCTCTGATGGAATTGCATATGATCCCGACAAATTGATGGCATGATATTCCAAGCCTTTCCACTTTGCTATCAACTCAAAGTGGGGACGCCTGTAGTGACTGCTAATTATCTCAAGAATTACCGTGTCGGGAGTAGCTGACACAATATGTGTAAGGCCTGCACCATGAGCACCAATAATAACAGAAGCACCTTGGATGGCCTGCACTTGATCTTTCATCGACATGTGTGCAAATAATCCATTGACGAGCTTTATTTTGCATCCAGAATGACTCAACGCCCAAGTCCTCAAAGCCTCAAACACTTCTGGTTCGTTGCTCAGTCTTGACTCGGGCTTTCCGCTATGACGTGGGTGGGCCAAGTAATCCTCTCGACGCACGAAAAGTACATTATGTCTTGAGGTTCCCCTGTCCAGTGGTTTGTCCAGAGGAAAATTGAAAGCTGCTCTCATCATCTCTCCAAACTCGGACAGTCGTGCAGTCTTACGGTCATCAGGATTCACCCACAGACTTCTTGAAGAGGCCCCACTGCAATCTATCTGATCACTAAGCCCCTTGAACATTGCATTATCATACCCTAGAGGAGAGAATATAACGTGGCGGAAGCAAACAGATCCACGAAAATGCTTTGCATAGGTGAATCCTGAGAAAAGTGCCCTCCATGTTTCTTCCATTGGAGACTGAAAAAGTTTTATCGTCAAATGAACTGTCGATAAAATTAACCATAGAGCATACACTTCACGCCTTGTTAGGCAATCGGCACAAAAAAAAAAAACAGGTGCAGAATCATTGGCATACCTTACAATGACCATCAACGAAGACGACTTTTGGCCGATATGGCAATCCTGTAACTCTTGAAGAAACATATCCGTTGTACCAGTCCGTCATTGTGTGGAACAAATTTGCATATTCAAACCGGATAACAATGAGGGTCGACTCCTCAATCCACTGCAATCAGGTGCTCCAACAATCAGGGACAAAACACCGACACCAGAAATGGCACCAAAGTGAATAATATGAAAACGAGTTCAAATACTGCACAACTTACAGCTACATCACAAAGGGTTTCAAGTCAATGAACTGGCTATTTTATCGAGCGAACCCAAACATAAACTATCACTACACTATTATCTCAGATCAGAAAAGCATCTATCATAACCAGTTCCCTCAGGGCGTAATAAAGTCCGAGAGTTCCCGAACTCAGGCCAGGGTGAAACTGCAATTGACCTGATATTTTCATCCAACGAGAACGCAATCGACAATGTCTAATGACCACTAAAGTAGCTCGCAGACTAACCTCATCGCACTGCAATTGCCCTTTCTCGACAATCCTGGCAGAACCAATAAGTTCCCCCATCTTGCTCCTCCCGATGTAGTTACCAACAAACTCCTGATCAACCAATCTCTCGCCCACCTTCCTCCCATTCCCTTCCTCCACCTCGAAAGCGCCGTCCTCAAAAACCGGCATTTCCTTGTCCTCCGTCCTCCCAATGACGTCCTCCAACCTTTCTCCTCCCTTGGCCATCTTGATCTTCCCTACATTCATCCTCACATTCCCTCCCTCGCAGACCGAACTCCCCAGCGTCACGCTGAAGAAACACCGAAACCAGCCCCCTCCTCCTCCCTCCCCACCTCGGCGAGCGGAAGAAGGCGGGGAGATTACGGGGAGATCCTTGAAGAAACCGTTGCCGAAGAAGGCCTCGCAGGAGCGGTAGGAAGGGGTAAGGCCAGGGTTTGTCCAGGGGAGGTAGGAAGGGAGTATCGGCCAGCGTTTCATCGATCGGGAAGCGACGGAGCCAGACGACGAAGAAGAATCGCCGGAAGATCCCTGCGGGAGGTGGGGGAGAAGGCCGCGATCGTCGTGGATGCGTTTGGTTGGGTCAGGGTTCGGCGTGGAGGAGGGGCGGAAGTAGAAGTAGAGGGAGAGGGAGTTGAGGAGGAAGAGGAGGAGGAGGATCTTGAGGTACGTGTAACCCCGGGCTGTACGGCCGCCGCTCATCGTCGCCGACGGCATGGGAGTAGCCTGGCCGGCGGCGGCGTTGGATAGAGAAGGATTGACCGTCGACTACGGCGTTGACTGGTCAGCTGTACGGTTTGGCAACGGTGGGGAAAGCTAAAGTACTGGAGGGAAGGTTATAAACGGAAATGTGAATGGCCTCTTTAGTCAAATCGAACAATTTCTAGCTTCGCGGGGAAGTAATTATTAAAAAATACGTTCACTCTATATTACTAATTCCTCCTCCTATTTGTGCTATTACTTGTGTAAAGTCATATGAACTATGAAACCCCTAATTCGGTGTTCTTATGGGTCAATGATATTAAATTAATTTAATTTAAAAAATGGGTTAGGAACTAGGATTAATGGCCTAATTATGATAGGAAGCGGTTACGTGCACGTAACGTTACGTAGTTTACTAAATTTCATCAATCGGTTAGTAAAATTTACTAACTTTTTTAGTAAATTTTACTAAACAGTGACCATTTTTTTAGTAAAATTGTTAGTAATCGGATACTAACGGGGTTAGTAAATTTCATTAGTAATTTACTAACCCCGTTAGTACCTGATTACTAACGTTACTAATCCCGTTAGTATCCGATTACTAACGTTACTAACCCCGTTAGTATCCGATTACTAACATTTTTACTAAAAAATCTGTCTTGATTCGTAAAATCGGTAGTAATCGGATACTAACGGGGTTAGTAACGTTAGTATTCGATTACTAATGTTACTAACCCCGTTAGTATCCGATTACTAACATTACTAATCCCGTTTGTATCCGATTAGTAACGTTTTTACTAAAATTGTTAGTAATCGGATACTAACGGGGTTAGTAACGTTAGTAATCGGATACTAACGGGGTTCGTAACGTTAGTAATCGGATACTAACGGGGTTCGTAACGTTAGTAATCGGATACTAACGGGGTTCGTAACGTTAGTAATCGGATACTAACGGGGTTAGTAAATTACTAATGAGATTTACT
Source organism: Melastoma candidum (assembly GCA_023653495.1). NCBI lineage: Eukaryota > Viridiplantae > Streptophyta > Magnoliopsida > Myrtales > Melastomataceae > Melastoma > Melastoma candidum. The sequence goes on along the minus strand of CM042889.1, from coordinate 13,803,732 downwards.
AACGGGGTTAGTATCCGATTACTAACAATTTTACTAAAAAAATGGTCACTGTTTAGTAAAATTTACTAAAAAAGTTAGTAAATTTTACTAACGGGGTTAGTAATCGGATACTAACGGGGTTAGTAAATCTCATTAGTAATTTACTAACCCCGTTAGTATCCGATTACTAACGTTACGAACCCCATTAGTATCCGATTACTAACGTTACGAACCCCGTTAGTATCCGATTACTAACGTTACGAACCCCGTTAGTATCCGATTACTAACAATTTTAGTAAAAACGTTAGTAATCGGATACAAACGGGGTTAGTAACGTTAGTAATCGGATACTAACGGGGTTAGTAAATTTCATTAGTAATTTACTAACCCCGTTACTAACCCGTTAGTATCCGATTACTAACGTTACTAACCCCGTTCGTATCCGATTACTACCGATTTTACGAATCAAGACAGATTTTTTAGTAAAAATGTAGTAATCGGATACTAACGGGGTTAGTAACGTTAGTAATCGGATACTAACGGGGTTAGTAACGTTAGTAATCGAGTACTAACGGGGTTAGTAAATTACTAATAAAATTTACTAACCCCGTTAGTATCCGATTACTAACAATTTTACTAAGAAAATGGTCACTGTTTAGTAAAATTTACTAACTTTTTTAGTAAATTTTACTAACCGATTGATGAAATTTAGTAAACTACGTAACGTTACGTGCACGTAACGTTAGCCGCTTCCAATTATGATAAGGATTAAGTTTCTAATGGCATTGGACCGGGGCTCCTAATTAATTTGGTCCACGGAGATATTGATTAAAGAGGTATCAAATCACTAAAAATGAATGATTCTTTGAACTTATAAATCAATTTTGAAAAGACTTAAACATTTCGTTAATTTATAAGTTGAAGATGGATAGTTCCACTAAACAATGCACTAACAGTAAATTGAAGTTCAGACTACTACTCCCTGACATAAACGTCTCCGATCATCTCCAAGGCATGGCCTTCTCGAACCCGTTGATGCGGTTCTCGTACTCGTAAATCGCCTCATCGATCTCCTCCTCCGTGTTCATCACGAACGGCCCCAGCTGGGAGACCGGCTCGCCAATCACTTCCCCTCCCACGAGTATGAACCTGACTGGCCTCGATGACTTGTTCCAGGCCACGAGTCCATCTCCCTCGCCGAGTAGGAGTAAGTAGTGAGCCGAGGACTTTGCATTCCCGAACACGCCCTCGCCCTCAAGGACGTAAACAAATGCATTCCACGTGGCCGGGATCGGCTGCTCGAGGTAGGCTCCTGGGTCAAGGGTGAAGTCTAAGTACATTGTCGGGGTTCTTGTGTAGACTGGGGACTTCGCACCCAGCGCCTCTCCCGCGATTGCCCTGACTTTGACTCCATCTCTCGACGCCTCGGCTACCTCCCTGCTCGGTATCTCCTGGTACCTGGGCTCAATCCTGTCGAGAAGGGGGAAATCTTAGGGGATGTTCTTCGATCGAATTTAAATTTTAGGATCAAGATGATGCCTAATGATTTGATCTGGCTTACATTTTGTGCTTGGAGGAGAGGTTAACCCACAGCTGCAATCCCCTCTGAGTCCCCTGCCCTGAAGGCATTTCCGAATGCACGATCCCTCTTCCCGCCGTCATCCATTGCACGTCGCCAGGTCCGATCGTCCCCTTGTGCCCGTTGAAATCCTCGTGCGTCATCGATCCCTGGAGCATGTACGTGACCGTCTCGAATCCTCTGTGCGGATGATCAGGAAATCCCCCCGGGGCAGTCACTGAAAGGAAAGCGGCCTTCGGTTCAGACTCCGACAAAGAACAACACAGCTCTTGAAACAGAAACAGAGAAACCAAAAACAGAGCAACACAGACCAGAAAACTCATCGAGGATGAGGAACGGATCGAAGTATCTCAACTCGAACCTGAAAACCAATCGGCCAAGAACATCCATCGTCAGCACAAGGATCAATAATCACCTGTGATTTTTTTCCTTGAAACGGGGATCGCTGATAAAACGATTTACCGGCCGATGCTTCTTCGAGCGACGGAACCCACACCTTCCTGCTGAGGCCTGGCGAGGAACTTCCTAACCACGGCTCGCGGCTCCGTGACTCCACCTTCCCGCCTTCCTTGTTCCATCATCTTAGTCGGCTAAACAGAGACAGATCCCGACAGAAAGAAAACAGACAGCCGTCGAGATCAGGTGTTTGGGTGGAAAGCAGGGTATGTGGGGGTGATGCATTTATATAGACAAACGGGAAGGTAAGCGACGTGCATCATCGCGTATCAAATGATAAACATTTCAAAATAATAAATGATAAAAAATCTTGATTTCATCTGGCTGTTCAATTCGGTGTTCGTCTTTCATCTTTAGGGGTCAAACCGAACTTAGTCCTCCTTCGTGGCGGTCCCCGCCAACGGCCGATGGGTCGGGTCAAGGTGATTTCTTTTTATATTATTATTATTATTTAAAGCCAGATATCGTCGTTGGCGTCATCGTGACGTTCGGATGACGTGGTTCGAACCCGATCCGTTGACAGGAGGACGCGTGGATGTTTGGGCGGTCGGGATTGCGTGGGGGAGGGGGCAAGTGATTTTAGTTCCTCCTCGGTTGGATGCTTTTCCTTGGAGGTCGTATTTCCGGGTGCGTCGTGATTGCGTCATCATGTCGTTTCCATTGCCTAGGAAAAATAATAGTCCTTTTAATTTCCCTTGTAATTTTTTTTGTTTTTTTTGCAATATGGTAAAGAAAAAGAGCTAGTGGGTTTTGAAAAGGAAAAAAAAAAAAAATAAAACATGGGGAAGCGATTGCAAATTAGCAATGGAACATATTGCCAATGGGTCGTCGTATGGATCGAAAGGCGGTTACATGTTACTTGTCTCGTTGTGATGAATCGAAGTTATAGCAGGGATTCCCTTTCACGGGACCAACAACTGGGATGGGACCATCCATACCACCGGGACCAAACCCTTGATAGAAATAAATATTGACGAGATTTTTAGAGCTGTTCTGGTTCACGATAAGAGACGTGACTCGAGTACAAATTATTTAATGAAGAAAAAAAAAAGAAAGAAAACCAACTTTACCACAACTTCTGTTGAAGATAATTAAATATCAAAGAAAACATGTGGCGAGGGAATTGATTAAGATGGAGTACCCGAAAAGGTTCAGAATCGTGTCCGAATGAGAGGGAAGAGAGCCTTCACACCCACCCAAGCTCGTCTTAGTCTTTGGTTAGGGACAAAAAAGAAAAAAACCCAAGGACCAAAACATCGCCTCGTTTTTTTTTTTTTATTTGGTTTGGTAGAAAATTCAAGGAGTTCAAAATTAATGTGATGACGTCAAGCTAGCGTCAAGCGCACGACCATGGTCCTCGCCCTAATTGCACAACCAAAACGCAGTGAAAATTCTTCTCTCGTAAAACATTGGCTTGAAATAATCTTCTTTCTTTGTTTCTTCTTTTTTTAAAACAAAAAACAAAAAGAAGGCTAATATAATACTTAGGTCAAAGGCGGCAGCTACTCATACAATTCACAAAACATGGATTTTAATTTGTTAACGTGGTACGAGTTTTACGAACAAATCACAGTATGTGTAAAATAAGGGAAAAAGGAAAAAGGAAACTGAAGCATTACGCGGAAATCCCGACACAGATTTGAGTTAGAACCAATTAAACATATATTCTATTCAAGTGTTGGAAGCCGTTAAAAAAACAAGAAGAAGAAGAAATGGACAGCATTGATGTCGTTGGAATTAAAGTCCCGATGGCGCCGATTTTGCGTCATGGATGACAGACAGCCTTAACTAGAAGAATTTGGCAGACGCCAGAGTGTGACGTGGGAATGACGTCATGACGACGCTAACCGAAACCTTAAGGCCCGATGGGCCGGCCCTAAGTCCAAAACCATTTGCTCCCCGGGGTGAAGAAGCTATAATACACCAGGGTTCAAAGCTGAAGCCGATCAACTGGAAAGTGACATCGGCATGGGAAGCTGAGACAGAAGTACTGGAGCAGGAAAAGAAGCAGGAGCAGAGTCCCGGCTGTGGCTGTGGCTTCTACGATTGCATTGCAACTGGGGGAACCCTGCAGAGGACGAAGATTTCGACACAAAGCCACACTTCATCACTACGATGAATCTCCCTGTACTTTCATGTGTGCGGGAATCGTTGCCCTCGATGGCCCACTGGGAACACATTTGCTACCCCGAGGAAGTGGTGGAGAGGGACCTGAACCGGGATAAGGTTTAAAACTTATCCTATTGGCCTTTGAAACCACTCAATAACCTAAGGTTTTGATAACATAATCTATTTTTTAAATTAATAACCTAAGCATTTTGGGGTCATCAGGTTCTGGTTCTGGGTTTTTCAAGACTTAAAACCTGAAACCTATGCTCAGTTTCTTATTTTTAGAATTTCGAACATATTCTTGGAATCAAAAAACTATACAAGAACATACCTTGTTATTTTTTAGTATCGGTTTCGACACCCGTATCAAATTGTACAGTATAACTATTTAACGTATAGTTTAGTTTAATGTGAATTTGCTGAATCGGGATAAGAAGTTGCGATCGGAAGAGGTAATTGATGTAGACTAGACGGGTTGCCAAGCAAGCAAGCTTTGTGTAGTAAGGGTGATCAAGTTACATGTTGAACTTACCTTATTGGAGTCGTTTCAAAATTTTAGAACCCAAAACCTATCATATTAACCTTTAAAATCATTCGTGGGTTTTGATAATTCTACTCTATTTTTAAATCAATAACCTAAGCATTTATAATCAGGAATGATCGGGTTTCGGGTTTTTCAGACTTAGAAGTTGAAGCATATCCTATATGCTCGGTTCCTAATTTTTAGAATTTGAACATACTCTCTGGATCAAATAACTACCCAAAAACCTACCTTGTCGGTTCTTGTATCTGTTTCGATTCCCGTGCCAAATTATACATTTCAATTGTTTAACGTGTAATTTAATTTAATGCAAAATTACTGAATTTTTTATATGATAATCCTTTCAGAACTCCAATTCAAATCACCAACTAAACTGAGTAATTCGAACATAAGATGACGAGATTAACTAGTTCAGGGTTGTTAGCTCGATCAATTTGGGTGAAAGAGTTAGAGACTTTTGCACCAAAGAAAAAGAAGTATATCAGAATGGACTTACTAAGTCTAACTATTGATTTTGGCCTTTTGGGAGAGAAATTAAAGCTGGGTTCCTGGTTTCGTGAAAATTGCGGCAAATTTAACATCAATTATTTAATGATAATTTATATTAATTATATTATGTAAGGTCTTATGTTATCTAGGTTGGTTTCAAGTTGAGAACCTAGAACCACACTTGGTACCACCGGTTCTAAAAAATTTAGAACGTCTATTCAAAAACTTGTCTTGATATCGATCATATCGTATCGGTTCTGACCAATTCCCGATATTACCCCGAGTCGTTAGTCACCCCTGTTTATAATAACATTTTCCTCGAAATTCTATACTACTATTTTATATTAATGGGATGAGACCGGTAGAATGCAAGAGTTATAGATAAAATAAAACAATATTGAATAGCACAAATCAATTGAGCTTTGTTCTTTATTAACGTTGGTCCGCAAAATAATTTGCAACATAGGTCGGTCAAACCTAAAATTCGTCAAATAATGCCAATAACTCTAAGTTTAGAACTCATAGTTCGTTTTCCCATTGAGCTCTGAGTTCTAAACTCGAAGTTTGGTTTAAGGGACATAAATCTGAGTTTCAACCTCAATTTTTGAGCTGACCAACACCATCAGCCACGTCGGAATTCATCTTTTCAAGTGCCATAAACTCTGAGTTCTATCAGACGTCGGCTCCTTCGAAGCACGGATGGGGTGTTCGTTAAGTGCCCTAAACTCTAAGTTCCAAACTCCGAGTTCGTCCGACCTCTTTCGAACTATGAGTTTGTAACTCACAGTTATTTGAAAAATGATCTATGAGTTTCAACCTCAGAATTATTGACATTAGTTAACGAATTTTATGTTTTACAAATTATTTTACAAACTAACCTTACTAAGTAACTATCCTCCGAATCTACTTGCAATAAATGGATTGAAATGTACAACCTTGTACTAGAAATTTCAGGAGAAGTTTAGTTTGTAATATTCTCGCTTTCGCCTAATTAGATCTTTTTGCGCTACTGCCTTCAAACTTATGAGGTAATATTTATGAAATTTACAAAAAAAAATACATAAAAGTAATAAGATGTGAATAATATTAGCAAGTTATCAATACTAAATAAATAATGATACTAGTTACGTACATTGAGATACACGTATCCGGATATGCTAAATGCATATTCAGAAGCAATAATAGATACATGGATGGCCAAAATATTCCTTATCATGCAAGACAAAATCTTATACTTTGTACGTTACTTTTCTACCAATTTAAGACATCAAAATCTACTTTAAGACCGGTTGTTCACACATGGAGGTGGATGTTGTATGCCAGACGATGATCCAAAGACGTTGGAACAGGATGAAGTAGTATCTCCGTGATATGACAAGTCGATGTCCTGTAATGTGACGTTGAGGCAAGGCGCCGCAGGGCTGCACTGAAGGTTCACCGCCACTTGTGAGCTCGAGGTGCCGGTGATGTTCTTGTACTTGACATAGTGGATGGCCACGAGAGAAACTGCCTGCTGGAAGGGGGAGTCATTACCACAGGGATGTGTTTACCCTTCATATTTTGTTGAAACTGGAAAGGATGAAGTACCTTTGGATCACATGTATGGGATGGGCAGTATTGCTGATCGATGATGATTGGATTGGTGACGTTCTCTACGTGGATATCAGCGAAGGTGATGCCCGAGACGAGGCTTCGGTAAGAAGTTGCTTTTGTTTTGATCCTCAACCCGTTTGTTGTTCCTACGAAGCTGCAGTTTCCCACCCACACCAACCTTACAGGGTTTTCATCCGGGGACCCCCCGAGGCTTCCGATGCTTATACCATGACCCGGTCCACAAGTGACATTGGTGATGATGATCTTTACGCTCCCGTGGTTCATAGCTATGCAGTCGTCTCCGGTTCCGATAACTGAATCCCTTATGAATACATAGCTCGACATGCCAACCCTGATTCCATCGGTATTGGGACTGTCACCGGGTGCGGTGAGTTTCACACGTTCTAATGACACGTTCTGGCAAGCGAATATGGAGAGGTGTGCACTCTTGCTGTTGACGGAGGCTATATCGTGAAGCAACGTGTTGTTGACGTCTTGAAGCCTCAGCGTCTGGAACAGAACGCGAGAAGAGCGGGTAATGAGGCTTCCAGGATAGCCCTTTTACGAAGGAATCATCCTATGCGGAAACGAGGACTTACTGTAGGTAGCGTCTTGCATTTGGGATTCCAAAAGCAATCGTTGTACTTCCATGCCGAATGTCCTTGTCCGTCCAACACGCCATCTCCAGTGATATTCAGATCATCTATGCGCTGGAGCACTATCCAATAGTCAACATCGAGGCTAGACAAAGCAGCGGAGGCCCTCAGGATGCCATTGATGCGAAGTTCCATGCTGCCTCTGCATGGTCCGGCGAGGATCGTCGGGCTCAACAGAAACGTCCCTCGAGGCACTCGGATGACATTCATTCCTCCTAAACTGCAAGCTTGTCTCCACGCACTGAGCAGCGCCTGAGAAAAAACAGAAATCGTAAAATGCCTCGCCAAACGGCACAAAAACAAGCGCCGCGAGATCCCAAGGCATTACGTCGCTGGAGTCGATCTTTCCACCGTTCACCGCTCCGAACTGTCTCACGTCAAACACTCGTGTCTGGCTCCGAGCTCTGCCCACGAACACCAAGAACATTACAGTAAGCAAAGCAGTGATGAAGTGGAGGGCCATTTTCGGAATCGTTGTCCAAGTCCGCTTGCAGGGAAAGGTTTCACCTCTGTCCCTGTTATATAAAAACTCCCCTCCCAACACTTCCCAAAGTTTGGCATAAATTGTTTTCTATCATTTGGAATTAGATCATAATTCGTTTTCGTTTACCATAAACATTTGCAGCATTGACCCAAATCAACGTTCCATCATTATCCAATACTACTAAAAATAGAACCTGAATAATATCATTGAAATAGTAACAATATTTCTTGCTTATCATCAAGTAAATCCCCTATACATATTTCTGGGATGTGAAATGATTTATTTCCTTCATCACAAACTATCTGGAAACGTATGGGAGTATCGCAGCAGATGTGAAATTCCTGATTTCCCAAATTTTAGGGCCATGTCCAAAATATGAGTATGGATATCCTCCGCCCATCGCCTCCTGCTGTCGTCGTTGCAAGCCATGATCCGACTGTTTACGGAGACCGGGTGAGGTCAGGACATGGCGGTGGTTTCTCGGCGTTTTTATGGGCCGGGCCGGTGTTGGGCCTGGCCAGTGAGCCCAATTGAATGTGTCCAGGAGAAATTTGGTCGCTTCATTCATTACTTCTCGTTAATGGAAAATTTTCGATCAAGTCGAATATTTATTCGTTGCCTGCAAAACTACCGGCGGATACTTCTGTTGAATCAACGGGATGAGACTCTATGCATGGGGACGGATTTTGTTTGCCGGAGAATGAACCGAAGGCATTGGAATTAGAACGAAGTTGCGCCTCCTTCCCTTCGTAAGATAAGTCGATGTCTTGTAGTTGGATTCTTTTATACACAAGATAATTTCAAACCGTGGTTGACATGACGCAACCAACAACTAAAATAGAAGTTAATCGATTGAAGTGGATCGAACTCAGTTTACTGAAACTGGAGTCAGTGTATGCGACTGGACTCGGTCTACTAAAGCAAGTCTACATCGATAAGGCTCATTCTGTTGAGATTGGAATCAGTCTGCGTCTATTGGAGACAGTCAACGAAACGGGCTACGAAAAAATGACGAAGTCAGAGATGGTCTAATTGAATTTGACGGTTAGTGGATGGTAAAAGCACGCGATGAAATGCAAACAAAACACTACAACATTTTTTTTCTCCAAATAGCTGTAAAGCATTTTGTCACTATAACGTTTAATTTTATCAAGATAACGTTATTGTTACAAATTAATTTGTCATTCAACTTGTTTGAATTTCCTCATCATATACAGTAACAAAAGCATAATTCATCTCAATATGTTTATAATTGTGATAAATACGATTCTCATGATCACGATTGTCAAGAAGAGGAAGGCATGGCCATGTTATTGAAATGTTATTTCTCTAGCATTTACAAAATCATTCCCCTAATATATATACAAGAACAAAAACCCTTGTTTTTGCTAAACCATCTCTACCATTTATTATATTTGAAGCTAAAAAGGAAAAAAAAAATAAAATAGAATTTTTATTTTTATTTTTGTTAAGTGAACCCGTGCGGCAATCCCACATATCCAAAACCTTATTCATTTAAAAAATTCAATACAATGTCTTTATATATCTTCCTTTTCAACCTTTTTGCTAGTTCATGTTCTATTCTATATTAATTTGATTTTCCTCATTCCTATGCTTTTTTTTGTTATTACTAATATTTTTTATGTTTAACTCGAACTCTCGTTAGATATAAAAATTCACGCCAAGCTTGAATGAATTATTGATTTTTTTTTACGTGACTAAGAAAACGGATGAGAACTTTAAGTAAAGAAACTGAATGAAAAATAAATGGATATGGAAAGACATCGAGACAAGTATCATCGGAAAGACCCATTCAACTCTGATTTTTTTGTTTTATCATTCTATTTAACATATGAAATATATATTTTAGAATTTCAATTTTTCAGAGAATACCTAATAATTTTGTGCTTACCCCAAATCAGAGTCAAATTGAAAAGCTAATAATAACTAAGTGGGCCACATTCATATGGACTGATAATTGAGACCCGGCCCACATATCGAGGTAATCAAGGCCCAAATCTGATTTCGGCCCGATAACAAGGACGCGTGTCTCCCTTCCCAGCACACGTGTCGAAACCGCCTGCTTACACTTTCCCGCATCGAATTTCGCGGGCACTATGCAATCGCCAGGGGTGGCTGGCTACACACTCCAGTACACTCGTTGTCCTGCGTCAGGATAACTTAACCGTTATCAGTAGGAGGGACGAGCGATGGCGGCGGCAGTGCTGCAGGCGGTTGCGAATCTAGGGAACGATCACGAGCAGGTGGTGCCTATCACGTTGTTCGTGGCGGTTCTGTGCCTGTGCTTGGTGGTCGGTCATCTGCTAGAGGAAAGCCGTTGGGTGAACGAGTCGATCACCGCTATTATCATCGTAATCCCCCCTTCTCTTCCATCTCCTCCTTTTAGCGAGTTTTGTTGAAGCTTTGTGCTTGGAGACGCTCATTGAGCTTCCGGATGGAGTTACGGGGAACAGCTGGTGCGGATTGAGCGTTGACGAGTACACGGATCTTTTAGCTACGCGGCGATTCTTTTCTCAGCTGCCTTGGCCTGAAAACCTGTTCGGAAATGATCGAGTGCTTGTTTGAGTGCAATTGTGTGTCAAACAATATAATTCTCGGACGGACATAGTTGATCCTGCACACGTTTAAAAGAAAGTGCTGTTTCGTAGACAAGCGTTAGAAGGATATTGGTTCCTCAGTTTTTTCGACAAGGATTTGTATCTGGTTAGTTCTGCTCTTGAGTTTTCGGAATCTCACATGTTTTATTTTCGCCAGGGTTGCGTAACTGGATTCATAATCTTGCTCATCAGCAGGGGGAAGAGTTCACGCATCCTAAGATTTAATGAAGAGTTGTTCTTCATATACCTCCTTCCACCCATTATATTTAATGCCGGGTGAATACCTGTTCTATTGCAGGTCATCCATATGACGGTTCTGTCTCTGTGTGACCTTATTATGGTTTGCTTGTTGCAGGTTTCAGGTCAAGAAAAAGAAATTCTTCCAGAACTTCTTGACGATTATGCTTTTTGGCGTGGTCGGAGTTTTTATTTCGGCTTCCATCATCACAGTTGGTAGCTAAATATATTAATCCATCTCTTACAGACATGGCTATTTTCCATGGAAGAGCTGATCGTGGTTTACTTAATGCACTGTCTCCCAGGTAGCTGGTGGCTTTTCCCATTGTTGTCATTTAAGGGTCTGACACCTAGAGATTACCTTGGTAAGGTCTCAGTCTTTTGTTCCCATCAGAAGACTGCCAAGCTTCCTTGTTTTGTGATGTATGCTACTTCTCTTTGTGCATGTCAGCGATGGGGACCATCTTCTCATCGACTGATACAGTCTGTACCCTTCAGGTTAGCTTTGATTAACGTTTGTTCATGGGATCTGTCATGTTGAAAAGATTACTTAATATATCTATAAATAGGTTTTGCATCAAGAAGAGACTCCACTATTGTACAGCTTAGTGTTTGGCGAAGGAGTTGTGAATGATGCAACATCGGTAGTTCTGTTCAATGCTATTCAGAAGATTGATGTCAACAGACTTGACAGTAGGACAGTTCTTCGCGTCGTTGGAGACTTTCTATACCTGTTTACCTCGAGCACTGCCTTAGGAATTTCTGTGAGTATAAAAACGACGTTTTTCATCGTTATTTCTATCTCCAAAACTTCTAGGTATGGATTTTCCTGCATACCTCCATACCATTTAGGAAATGTAGATGTGTCCATACTAGTTTTTCAATCTTCTCCTGATTTACATCTAATAAGATACAAGTATGTTTTCCTTTTTCTTGCTTTGACAACCAGGCTGGTCTTCTGACATCATACTGTCTGAAATCACTGTACTTCGGGAGGTAAGTTCATGATGATTGGCAAGTAAACATTTTTGGGTACTATAGATGTTCATAGTTGTGACTTATCGAGGTTTATTTTTTGGGATTTTGTCTAATTCCCCTCAATGAATAATCTGATGCTTTGCTTTTCAACAGGCACTCGAGTGTTCGTGAAATATCACTCATGGCTCTGATGGCTTATCTTTCTTACATTTTAGCAGAGGTAATGACTCAAAATGTCCAATTGGTGTCATTAGCTAACATCATGGCATTGTCAGACGTTTGACCATGCTTCGTCTGTTTCAGCTGCTTAGGTTGAGTGGGATACTCACAGTGTTCTTCTGTGGGATTGTTATGTCCCACTATGCTTGGCACAATGTGACTGAAAATTCTAGAATTACAACCAGGCATGTATCAGCTGCTTTTTTTTTCTTTTTTTGGCTAACCTCCATTGTTTGTGGACCATCGGATGCTCTATACACTTCATTGCTCTTGTTACAGGTATGTGTTTGCGATGCTTTCTTTCATTGCGGAGACATTCATATTCCTCTATGTTGGCATGGATTCACTTGACATTGAGATGTGGAAGATGACAAAGTTAAGGTAATTTTCTTAGGGGCAGGTACTTGCATTGCTGGAACATTTACTAGCTTGGTTGTGATGAACACGAGTGAATTATATTAGTAAGACCAGGTTAAGTTCTTTAGCCTAGTGGCAATGCTAAAAGTGAAGGAGTTGTGTCATTTTACCTTAGAAGTCCTTGGTAAATAGTTTAATTTCTGTTCTTGAAAGCGTAGTATTCCTAATGATATGTTTTCCCAGTTTTGGTACTCTGATAGGAGTCTACGGTGCACTGATCTTCCTTATATTACTCGGGCGGGCTGCTTTCGTGTTCCCTCTCTCCACATTGTGCAATTACATGAGCAAGCGAACCGATAGGTCTTCGATAGTCACCTTAAAGCATCAGGTTGGTGTTATCCCAGAGCCATACATGCATTCACAGAAAGCAAACAAAATAACTTTGCTCATAAGAAATGTTTTTTATTAGGTGATAATCTGGTGGGCGGGGCTCATCAGAGGTGCTGTTTCTGTTGCTCTCGCTTTTAAACAGGTCAGTTACACTCTGAAGTGTTGTAGTATCTGTTTAGAATGAGTCTGATATCAAGCTATGTACCTTGATTCGGGATTCAGTACACATACTCTGGGATCACGGGGGATCCAATTAATGCCACAATGATCACCAACACAATAGTTGTCGTCCTCTTCAGCACGCTGGTGAGATTTTTCTCTCTTTCGCTCTTTGTTTGTGGTTACAGATGCTTAATCGCCCTGTATGGCTTCCTTGGAACTAATTCCACTGTTTTCAGGTTTTCGGTTTTCTGACCAAACCTCTGGTTAGGTATCTACTACCGCATGTGGCAAATAGCAAAGCTTCAGTTCTGCCCAAGCCGAGATCTCCTAATGAAGATATCACATTGCCGTTGATATCTCTTGAGGAGTCAACAACCACGAACCTTCTTCGAGCAAAGGACAGTTTGTCGATGCTTATAGGAAGGCCGGTGCACACCATTCATTCCTACTGGAGGAAATTCGATGACGCTTACATGCGACCCATCTTCGGTGGGCCAAACAATGGCCACTCGGCATGTTGAACTCCTGCCTTCATGAGGACTTGGCTGGGCTTTCTTTCTGTTTGGTTTTAGTCCTATTAGGGACTAAAAATGCATGAAAATGTGTATGTCAAATTATAGTTCAGAAGGCATCTGTAGACAATTTTGAGTGCTGCTTCGTCTGGGAGCTAGCTTCATGACCAACGGTCCCTTCCTGCAGCTGTCATTTTCTTCGGCTTGTTCTCGAATTTGGCTTCCAGGTGAAGGCCCATCCTCGCAGGCCATAGGGGTCTTCCAGTTTCGAACGCAATGCATCCCATTGATATCCCTATCACCACACCACTCCTGGATCCCATCCCCACTAACTTCCATTCCAGCCACCTCCAAGGACCGTCTTCTCTTGGTTCTGATGATGGCGACTGCATGCCTGACCCTCTCCCCCATCCCCTCGTGTGGTTATCCGCAGAGGCCGGGGTTCCCCTTGAAAGGACCAATGGGGATGTGTCCTCCCGTCAGTATTCGCCCTGTTAGATTGTTCCGCGACGGGTTCAAGAATCCTAGGAAGGACAGCTGAGCCAGCTCCCTTGGGATTTCTCCTACCAGGAGGTTCGTGGAGAGATTCAGTGATTCAAGATTAGTCAAATTCGTGAGTAGGACGCTGTGATCGATCCTGTGAGGAGGTTGTGAGATCGATTCAGGCCCTTCAGCGATACAAGCGACCCATATACCACTAGGGAGCTCCGTGGAAACTGTTACTCGACAAGTCAAGGATCGCGAACACATGACATTTAAACTGTTCTGGAACAGCTCGAGAATGCGCAATTGGGAGAAGGGACGAGCTTCCTTGAAAATACTTATGCTACCTTGGAACTTGTTGGACCTTAAACTGAGGACCTTCAGAAACGGAAGGTCATGTAACCTGTCGGGGAATGAATCGGCTATCATGTTGCCAGCAAAGTCCAAAACTAAGGTCAAGAGAGATCTCGGCAACAGACCTTCAAATCGGTTGCTGCTCAAATTAAGGGCCCTCAGAACACTCTCCGTTAGAACAAATCTCCGGGATTGAGCCCCGGAATTTGATCTTTTGCAGACCCAAGTATACGAGATAGGTTGCGGGTCAACCATTGTTCGACATGTCAAGGATGCGTCGCGAAAGACAATGTTGCAGACACAGGAACCGATCTCCCCGGATAAGTTATTATTCGATATCATAATAGTAAAATGTCAAGTCCGATGGAGGTGGACCATCAAAGTTATTGCTTGATAAATCCAATACTAGTAAGGTCTTCTTGAGAAAAAAAGTCAGTCGGCCACCTACCTCGGAATTTGTTGAACCGCAGATACTGTACATTTAAAGGAGGCGGTGGTTTAGCCACAGCGGAGGAGTATCGATGATGTTGTTGTAGCTGACATAGAGAACCTGCAACGATGTGCGGTTGGCTGAGAACCTCGGTAACAGCCCTGTTAACGAGTTGTTGCGCAAGTTCATGAACTCTAAGCCAGTTAGATCCCCCAAACAGTGAGGGATGCTGCCTGTCAGATTGTTTTGACCCAACGATAATCGGAGCAGAGAAGTTAGCTTGCATAACCTAGGAGATGTTTCCACGAAAACGGTTCTACGAGGCTTAAAATGTTTCGATGTGTTGTGACAAAACCGGAGTGGTCCTTTGAACAAGTTACTTTGCAGCCTAAGGTAGAGTAACTTCCTCCATGGAAGTCCATTGCGACCTCAGCAAGATTAACCATCAGAGATTCAAGAACCCCGATGTATGATTCCCGATGTCCCTGAACCAGTGAGGTATCACCCTAACCTTGTTACCAGAGAGGTCAAGGGTTCTCAGGCCTTCCGAGTGAGACAAGAACGGGAACTCCGTCAAATTGCAACCGACCATGTTCAACTTCTCGAGCCGCGGAAACATGAGGGCAGCACTGTCGCATGACTTGAGATCTCAGCTATGACACTGTTTTTGAGTCTCCTGTCCCTTAATTCGGGCATGCTGGATATGAAACAGGGGAAGTTAATCAATCTGCCTTCTTCTATGCTCAACTTCTCTAGCTTCGGGAAGTTCTGGTGTTCATCCATGGCATGGTCACCCGAAACGGATGTTCCCGAAAGATCTAGGACACGGAAATTCTCCAGAGAAGACCAGAGCGATGGGGAATCATTGACAGAAGCAGCGGAGGCGGCTGCGATGACAAGAGAAAGAAGGCATAAGCCAAGAACAATGGGCAGGCTCAAGTCTGTCCCAACCTATGTCCGATTGCTTCTGTATGTGCTCAACAAGTTGAGTTTCACAGCCCCAACCATGTTTCGCAACTCAACCTATGTCCCAACTTACTGTCCCAACCTATGTCCGAAGCTTAAACTCATTCTATTCCTTTTTCTCTGTATGCGGTCCGCAGCCCCAACCATGTTTTGCGAAACTCAACCATCCAAAATCAAGAAAGAGGTAAGGAAAATGGATAGTCGATACCGAATCCAAGATTGTTCGATTACAACATGTCTCTAGGGCTCCACTATGCAACAAAAGGGGTTACGAAATTCCCCAAATGGTAGATTTCTCTAACCTCAGTCCAAGCAAAAAACCAGTCATCATAATCATACTGTACATACGAAGTTACTACAGCAGGGAGAATTCATAACCTACTACGGAGGGTCAGCTTTACAGCAACAACCGATACGAGCACCTGCAGGGGATAAGTTTGAATAAACGATTTGTGAAAATGATTGTAAACAAAAACTGATATGGTCGAAAGGTCGCTAACCGGGAAGCATCTTCCTAACAGTCATCTCCTGATATGATTACGGTCGGCCAAGACATCTGGTATCTCCTGAGCGAGTATGCTTTCACGGCCTAATATCTCTTGCAGCTTGGCGTCACAGCGTATCAGCGAAGAGTTTTCACTATCCTGAAACGAACGTAAAAGGCAATAAAAGATTAAATGTTCGCCTTCTATAACAACGAGATTAGCATGACCGGTGACGCCGATGATGTAATTCAAATTGCTGTAAAATTAAGGAAATTAAACGAGCATATCCCAAATTCACAAGATACCTGCAGCTGCTTAAGATTGATATACTGTGATAGGCGCTCAGTTATTTCAGGCTCTAGCATCTCTGTTTCATTAACCCCAAAGAACTGGGATAGAGCTTCCGATATTTTAACAGGACTGGGTTCGATACTACTCTTAACTTCAGGTTCAGGTTCAGCTTCTACTTTAAGCTTCTTCGCCTCCGATTCTTCTGCACATCACACAAACACAAAGAGGGAGTAAACGCAAGCCAAATTGCAATTGCTTCAAGCATACTAAAACAGTAAGTGCATACCAGTAGGTTCCAGACGGCCAATATGCTTAGCTAAGAGCTTGTTCATCTTGAACATATCAGTGCTATCGGTTTCAAAAACCAGGCGCAGCTCTTCATTGCAGATTATCTTCCGTTTGTTACTAGGATCTTGGAGATTGTTCTTCCTTATGTAAGCCCACAATTGCCGAACAATCTGGGAAGGAGCCAAACAGGCCATTGAAGGCGTCAAAATGAATAATCGCACACCGCAACATCAATTAAAACCCTGTCAAAGCAAGATAACCTCAGTTCTGGGCATGGCTGGCTGCCCAACAATGGCCTGAAGTTCAGGCGAAACACGACAAAGCTTGCTGAGTCCCCCTGTAGCAGCTTTCCGTTTTGGTTTCACAGGGGCACTGAGATAACCAATCATAATTATGATTAAAATCAAACAAATACGAGGACATAAACGCCAGTTAACCTAACCCCCGAAAGTCTCTTGTTCATCGAAAACCCTAAATCACCTCAGGCGCACCTCACTAACCAATGATAACAACCACCACAACAGATTTGACTGCAAAATCAGAAACTTGCCCACAAAAATTCCATCCAATCCGGACCCAACCCTACTGGAAAGAACAAAACTTGCCGTGACACTTCTCCACAAACACCGAAAGAAAATCCAAAGATGGAAAACGCGAACCTTTCCTTGGGGGGCGGCTCGGCCCGGGAAGCTACGGGATAGAGCTGAGGGTGAGCCTGAGCCTGAGCCTGAGACTGGAATTGGACCTGGGCATTGTGGTGGTGTCCGACAGGAAGAGGGAAAGTGTGGAAAGCAGAAGGGGAAGGGTGGAAGTTGGAGAGGTGGTGGGGAGGGTATGCGTGGGGTGAGTGGAAGACGAAATGATCCTTGGTGGGGGGGACGTGGACAGAGGGATGTGCTTGCGGGGGTGGACGTGGCTGTGCAGCTGGGAATCGGAGGAGGAGCTGGATCTGGGAGCGGATGAAGTCCAGCTTGTGGAAGAGGTCGACCCCCAGCTTGGACTGGAGCTGGCGGAAGACATCGTTGAAGGTGGTGACGGTTGGTCCCGAATTAGGGTTTGGATTGGCCTCCTCCCTTAGGATGGAGTGAAGGGCTATCGTTATCTCCTGGTCGGTGACGGTGGGCCCGGCGCTTCTTCCTCCCGGTGCCGCCGCCGTCATTGTCCTGGGAAAGCTTTAACCTTTTTCTTCTCTCTGGGCCGAAACGGCGGCGTTCTCTCTCTCTCTCTCTCTCTCTCTCTCTCTCTCTCTCTATCCGTCTCTCACTACCTGATTGTATTGAATGAAATGACGGAAATGGGCTTCGGGTGTAGGATAAGATCGCCTCATCATCAAATGACAGGGCAAAAATAATGCTGCAGCAAAACCCCGGTCAAGATGAAGGTTACGTATCCATGTATCTTTGGCTATTCGGCGTGACACTATTCTTGAACACCTTTTCATAATTTCATATAGGATTTTTGTCCGATGTCGAGTTATTTTTTCACCTAAAAGTTAATAATTAGCTGAAGAATCATAATTCTATATATGTAATAGCTCAGGCGATATGGTGTGACACTATTTTCTAATATTTTTTTGAATTTCTATTTTTTTATGATTTTGACAATTTTTGTGCTTTTCCAAGCATTTTTCTAAATCGAAAGTTGTTTAGTTAACATATTAATCATATATAATTAATTTGTTTGGTTAAAATTAACATCCTAATCATGTTTAGGGATAGTTTGTGAAACTCAAAGTGCAAATTTGAAATTACTAAACTTTTGGTTCAATAATTAAAATGTCAAATAAATTTGTAAAAGAAATGATTAACAGAGGTCAATAATTTCAAGTTAATCACCTAATCATATTTAGGTATTAAATTTTTTCGAAAATAAAAAATCTAAAACTCAACCTACTAAAACTTTAGTTTAGTAGTTTGATTTTGAACCTTAAGTATTTTTATTTGTAAAGTAACTGATGGAATGTTGCATCGAGATTCGCCTTGCTCGTTGAATCTTTAAAATTTCGAAAATTCGATTTGGGGATCTACAATCGAAGTTTTTATATTACATGGTGTACCGACGTTCTCTATTTCTTTTTGAAATGTCAAGTTTATGAGCCAATTTTAGAAGACATTGTGGAGAAAGTATTCCAACGCCAGTTATTCCCAAAAAAATGGGCAAACAAAGTTTGAGTAAGAGTATGGGTTATAGTTAAATTTGCTTTCAACAATTTAGTCAATAAAAGCATACATAAGACTCCTCTTAACCTACATATGGATTAGACATCAACATGTTGTCAACCTAAGTCAACTTCTAAAGGAGGCTTGGAGTTTCTTCTTTTTCTATTCCTTCTATTTAGAAAATGGCATTTCACATCAGTACTATTGTGTTGAGGCACCACGACAAAATGATCTTGTAAAAAGAAAATATCAACAACCGTTGCCTATCGCTCATTCCTCGAAGTTTCATTATGATATCCCTTTTCCGTTTTGGGGTGAGGCCATTATGACAGCTTCTCTCATCCTAAACATATGACCTTCTTTTGTTTTGTCTATGTATACAAGAACACCTTTTGATTTTTTTTTTCCGTAAACCCACTTCTTTAAAGCATTACAAAGTTTTTGGTTATAGCTTTTATTTGTTCTTTAACTAAATTTGGGAAGAAATTTGATCCTAGAGCTCATATACATGTCTTTCTGGTTATGCAAAATGTATTAAACGATACAAATTATTGAATTTTTCTACCAATTATATTTTCATTTCCAAAGATGTGACCTTTTATGAAACTGTTTTACTTTTAAAAATGTTGAAGTTTCTGTTCTCCCACTTAGTCTTCCGCATTTTTGTTCAATTGTTTGGTTCTTATTTGGATGGTGTTAATTTTGCTCAGTCACATTCTCAAATGTCACAAGATGCTTCCATTCCAGATTATTTTTTATCAAACCAATTTTCTAAGGTTTTTATCCAATTCTATTACTTTTCCTATTGAAACACTTGATATTTTTCCCATCATTCGACGCAGTTCACAAGTTAGAGGATTACCGAGATACTTGGATGATTGTCATGATAGCGTCCTTGTGCTTGCCGATCCATTGCATTCTCATTCTAATTTTGTATTCCCTATTTCTCATCCTAAAACTTATTTTAAATATCCTATTCAAGATTATGATCAGCTTTCTTCATCTCATTGTGTCTTTGTTGTATTCAATGTTTGTTAACCACAACATTTGCACCAAGCTGTGAAAATGGAGCATTTGTTGCAGGTGGTGGCAGATGAGCTTGCCAAAAGTTAATAAAGCACTCCCTTGCCTACATGAAAGAATGCCATTGGTTTTTTATAAGGAAGGACATTGGTTCAAAGTGGGGTTATAAAGTAAAGATGAGAGCAGATGAATCTGTTGTGTGATATAAAGCTCGTTTCATGGCTAAAAGGTATAACCAGCGAAAGGGATTTGATTACACCAATACTTTCAGTGTTGTCAAATTGTTTATATCTTTAGCATTAAAAAAGTATTCGGAATTTACATCAGATTGATGTTAATAATGTTTTTCTTAATGGAAATTCACAGGAGGAAGTTTATATGGCGATTCTTCAGGGATTGGAGTTACCTACCTGAGTACAACTGAAAACAAAGGGGTTGGTTTGTAAGCTTGAAATGTCTTTATATGGTTTGAAATAAGCCTCACGACAAAATTGTAAGTTCATTGCTTGCCTTTTACAAGTTTGTTTTGTGCAGTCTCAATGTGATCATTCTCTTTTCCCAAGACGAGATACTAAAGCTTTTGTAGATATTATAGTTTATGTTGGCGATATGGCCATAGTTAGTGATGATCAATTTGCTATTGTTGATTTTATATAGTTCGTGAACAACCATTTTAAGTTCAAGGATCTGTAAACAATGAAATACTTTATGAGATATGAATTACCCCAGTCTAGTTAAGGAATTATTATGTCTCATAACAAGTATACTCTTTGACTTGTTGCATGACACCGTTTTTTAGCTACTAAACCAAGTTTCATGATCATATTTCCAAACCATAATGAGTTATGTTGGAGGCTCTTTAATAGATGATCCTTCCTTTTATCAGCAGTTGGTTGGTCGGTTACTGTTTATTGAATTTTTTCGATAATTCGGAAATTTAAATTACCTAATAAATAAAAGAAATCCGATTTCCAAACGTAAAGGTACATCTAAACAAAATTTATCAAAAACACAAATTCTTTCAAAAAATAAAAACCATTATATTTATGTTTGGGCCTAATAAATTTTGCGAACTCATCACTAAACCGAACCCTAATTTGTGTCGGTGGTAATAAAATTTGATATTAAGTAAATATTGAATTTTTTTCGATTACCGATACTAGTAAGGCACGCGGGCTGCAAAGAAAGACGAAACCCCCCACCCTCCCCAATGTCCCCAGGAATCAATTAAACAGGGGATTATGCGAATTGGATGGTCTCGAGGCACAAGCCCATGTGCAGTTCATACTCATCCGGAAAAGGTGGTCAACCAATGACTCCACCCCCCAGCCGGCCTCTAGTGCTGGACAGTTCGGTTCTTCAGAAATAAGCTGCTGACAAATAAAATATTCTAATGGCTCCATATTCCGACGCTACGTTATCAAAAAGTAGCAAAAGTGATTCCGCCCCCAACCCACACCCACACCCGCCATTGCAGCAGCTGCGGCGAAGAAGAACAGCTCGTTGGGAGCAGGCCAGGGGAAGCAGAACACAACACCATGGACATGGCGGATGAAACCGTCAACCTCGTCCTTGTCGGGTCCGCTGTCCTAACCTCAATCTGCTACTGCTACTTCATCTCCTCAACACTCCCCAAGGGCACCCTCCGCCTCCTCTCCCTCCTCCCTGTCCTCCTCCTCTTCGCTGCTCTCCCCCTCGTCCTCTCCACCGTCCTCCTCACCGGCATCACCACTTTCTTCATCACTTGGCTCGCAACCTCCAAGCTCCTCCTCTTCGCTTTCGACCAAGGCCCCCTCTCTCCCTCAGCCTACCCTCCCTACAAGCCCTTCCTCCTCTTCACCATCCTCGCCTGCTTCCCCATCAAGATCAATCCTCCCAATCCCAAAATCCCAAAATCTTCCCCCCGAAAGCGCAGCTCCCCACTCGGCCTCCCAACGAAGGCCGTCCTCCTCACGGCCACGGTCCTAATCTATGACCGCCGCGACCTCCTCCTCCGACTCCACCCGGACCTCCTCTACGGGCTGTACTCGGTCATGTTGCTCCTCTTCGTTGACGTCATGGTCGGGTTCTTCGTCTCCTCGATCGGCATCGTCCTGGGGTTCGACCTCCAGCCCCCCTCCAACGAGCCGTACCTCTCCACGTCCCTCCAGGACTTCTGGGGAAAGCGGTGGAACCTCATCGTAACAGATACGCTGCGTCACACCGTATACAACCCCCTGAGACTGTCATTAGGCCCTATTATTGGGCCTACTTGGGCCCAATTAACGGGCTTACTGGGGGCCTTCATGGTGTCGGGCCTGGTCCACGAGCTGACGTTCTACTACATCAACCGCGCAAGCCCCACATGGGAGGTCACGGGGTTCTTCGTTCTGCACGGGTTATGTGTCGCGGCGGAGGCCGCGGTGAAGACAGCCTTACCTGACAGATTCAGGCTACGTCCCGCTGTCTCGGTTGTGTTGACGCTGGGGTTCGTGGTCGGGACTGGGACGCGGCTCTTCTTTCCCCCCCTGATCAGGAACGGGGCGGATCAGAAGGCCATCGGTGAATACAAATACTTGGTCGGGTCGCTAAACGCGCTTATGGGAAATCTTGCTTCGTTGACTTGGTGGTGGAAATTTCCTCGGTAGGGTGCCGTGTGATTTGGTTCTGATGTTGCGTCAAATGAAATCCCCTAATTTAGTAAAAAGTTATCTACATAACATCGTCGTTCGTGTCGTGTCATCGAACGATTCTTCCACTCTTCACGTAATAATTTATCTACAATGAGTTTGTACAGCGAACGAGTGGACTAATAAGTAAGATCGAAAAAAATGTAGGGATCAAAACTGTAAAATACCACGGGGCTTCTATATCTATCGATCCGACCAATAACGAAAGGAGAGAAAAAAACCGAACTAAATAAACTCGCAACCTGTCCGAAATGGCGCCGTCCCTCAACTCCACCATTCCAATTCCATCCCATCGTCAAATTTCACTTCGAACGATTTTCTTCCCAATTGTGGAAATACGAGGAGCTCCTTTCAACCCCCAACCATAGTTTCCCAATTCGAAGCTGTTCTTTTAGAGCCTTTGGCCCGCCGGCGGCTCCGCTTGAGTATTAATTGGAACCACATCAGTTAGGTGGGGAATCACGTTCCCCCCCACCTTTTTATTTTCTAGCGTGATTTGTTGGGGTTAGGGTTTGATGTGGTGTTCTTGGGGAATTTGGTTTTACAGCGTCGCCGGATTGGTTGGTGGAATTGGGGATTGGTAAACTTAGGGTTAAGTGGGTCGGATTTCTGGAGACGTTATCTGTTTCCTTCACGCTGTCCGGCAGCTCGTCCGGTTTTTTTGGGTGTTCCGGGCTCTGTTAGTGGGAAGGTGTGATTTTTGTTGTCTGTGATTGGTGGAAGTGGGAGATTGCTGTCGAGTGTTATTCGGCTTAGCATGCTTGTGATTACCGGGGAGACGATGAAGTAACTTGTGCTATCTTCTTGAGGGAAATTTTGATGAGTGGTTGTGTCGTTGGCCAGAAGTTGGTTGTTTTGTCATTTTATTTGCTTCGCAGGGATGTGACTTAGCTGTGGCGTGCGACTTTTTGCTCTTGCGGGCGTGACGATGAAATGGAACGATGATGCTGTGAATTATTATCGCTGAATATGCTTCATTTATATCATGAATGTAATCTAGTAAAAAGTGTTTCTTTCTTCTGGTTTGATATCAAGCTTAAGATGGATGGATTGATTGTTGGCCGAATCAGTGAATTATATATGAAAGATTCTAATGGTGCTGGTATTGCCTTTCCTCATATGCTTAGCACAGAGTTAATAGATTTTTATGGTAGAAGGTCATTGATGAAGACTACCATATAGTTATTATTGAATTGGTCCGACCCTGGACCTGGATATATTTCTTATACATGGGTAATTTTAATCTTTTCTTTCAAACTTTTGTTATGCAGGAAAATCCTAATTTCAGCTGTCCGACCTATTGATCTGTTAGCCTGTTCCTCTCCTCTGTTTCCGTGGAGCTCTGCCTGCTTGGGAAACATTTTTCTGCTCCAGGGTCTGTGCAATTGATTGAAAGCCTTTGGAGGATCTTAGATATATATGCCAAGGGGGTATTCTTTTGAATAATGGCTGTCCAGGCTCCCATCAAACCTAAGTTATCAGACGACTTTGATGATGATGATGATGGTCCCATCATTTTCAAGAGGACTAGCACTACATCGAAGCAAAATCAGGTAAAGACTGAGGTAAAGAGGTCAGCATCTCAGGGAAATGATGGATTGCCAGGATCGTCCTGTGTGCAGACCTCCAATGGTAAAAGTCACGGCAATGAAAAGGGAGTTGCAGTGCCCTCTGCCAAGGAATCACCCCCAAAATCTCCTTTTGGAAGTCCTAAATCATCTGTAAAGTCCCCTCTTAGCAATCCTACAGGGTCTCCTTCAACACTTCCACCGAAACCCTCAATCAGTCAGCCTAAAAATCCAGTTTCATCAAAGCCCCCAAATAATTCCCCTCAGACACTGGCTAAACCGAGCATGCCCGCTTCGCTCAATGAAGAATCGAGTAATGACTCTGAAGATGATAAACCCCTAAGTAGTAGAATTCAGGTAAACTCTAGCGGTTCCAGCAAAGTTGCTCCATCTCCCACCCCAAGCAAAGTCACCTCGAAAAAGTCTTCTGATGATTCAGATGATGAGAAACCTTTAGCATCAAGGTTACCTCAAAAATCGGGTGCTGTTCCATCTGGTGGTAAGTTTCAAACCTTTGAAAAGAAACCTTTGATACCAAAAACTCAGCAAAACGGGTTGTCCTCTAAAGATGGCCGAGGGGTCTCCCCTGGAGCCTCAATGAAAAGGCCACTAGAGAAGGGTAGCTCATCTGATGCATCAAGCAAAAAACCAAAGACTTCTTTGTCAACTTCTGGTGTCGGGTCCAAAGGCTCCGTGAAGCAAGAAGAAGAAGATGATGATGATGATCACATCCCAATTTCCCAGAGAATGAAACAGGCAGCCCCGTCTACGTCCGCAAATAAGTTATCCATCACGAAGGACAAAATCAGAAAGGTGGCCTCGACAACAGTGAAAAAGATCACCAAAAAGACCAAGAAAAAGATGACGCGACAGTATTCTAAATCTACAAAGATGCAACCTAGTTCAGGTGATGGTCAAAAGAAATGGACTACCTTGGAGCACAATGGGGTCATTTTTCCGCCTCCATACAAGCCACATGGTGTGAAGATGCTATGTAAAGGGAAGCCTGTTGACTTGACCCCTGAGCAAGAAGAAGTGAGCTATTTTTGGGATTCATATATCTTGTTCTTTGGGATTTTTCATTGATTTAGTGTTGTTATTTGGTGTCTTTGTGATGCAATTGAGCTCTCAGTTTTATGATAACTTTTTCCTGATTCTCTACCGGTGCAAAATTATCTGCAGGCGGCAACAATGTTTGCTGTGATGCAGGACACTGATTACATGCAGAAAAGTAAATTCAGAGAGAATTTCTGGAATGACTGGAAAAAAATCCTTGGAAACAAACATGTAATCCAGAAATTAGAGCATTGTGATTTTACTCCAATCTATGATTGGTGCCAACTGGAGAAAGAGAAGAAGAAGCAAATGACCAAAGAAGTAAGCTCATAGATCTTTTATTCAGCGCATTAAATAACATTGTGAAACTGATTTTTTGTATTTCTACCCGTAAAACTAATAAATTTAATCCAAATTTGGAAGGGAGGTTCAATATCCTCATAATGAGAATTGGCTGCTGATTTGATAATTAGTTATGACGTTTAAAGTTAGTATAAGAATTTATCCATGCTTTCAAGGGTTGCTCTTGTTGTTTTATTTACAGCCTTTCTTCCAGCATATTGTAGTAAGTTGCTGCTTTTGTTGTCCGAAACGATTTATTTCTGTGATCCAACTCTTATTTGTCTTTGCAACTTTCTCATGACACTAGGAAAAGAATGCCTTGAAAGAAGAGAAGATGAAGCTAGAGGAGAAGTACATGTGGGCAATGGTTGACGGAGTGAAGGAGAAGGTTACATTTTTGGCATCATGATCACTTTTGCATCACGATCTTTTTTGTTTGGACATGCTTGATGGTCTCTCTTCATATTGATTGGCCCTCTGGTGTAAGGATAATACATTCATCTAGGATACAATTGTCCAGCTGTTCTCTTATTACCATTAGTTCGTCACAACAGGTTGTAGGCAGTCCTTAATGTAAATCCTTCAGAGTTTTTGTGGTTGATGTCTATCATGCTTATATTGCTTATTAAACTAACAAAGGGAAATTTCAGTTTTGTCACTTGAAGTCCGATCCTAATAGATGTCCTTCTCTAAAGCATTAAATGCTTATTCTTGTTTACAGGTAGGGAACTTCAGAGTGGAACCGCCTGGATTGTTTAGAGGTCGTGGAGAACATCCAAAGGTTTCTGCGTCATTCCGTTTCTTCTCTATGGTTGCAGCACTCCATTATTTGATGTTTGCAAAAGAATTGATTATCAGTATTTGTTTGTGTAGATGGGCAAGCTGAAGAAACGCATCCATCCCAGGGATATCACAATCAATATTGGGAAGGGCGCACCAGTTCCAGAGTGTCCAATTCCTGGTGAAAGGTACGCTGCCTTATAGTTGCTCCAAATTTCTTTGGGTTCTGCTTTAGAGCTTTTTCATGATTTTACACAATTCCTTCCCTGTTTTGCAGATGGAAAGAAGTGAGGCATGACAACACAGTCACTTGGTTAGCTTTTTGGAATGATCCCATCAACCCAAAGGAGTTCAAGTACGTTTTCCTTGCTGCTAGCAGTTCTTTGAAGGGCCAGAGTGATAAAGAGAAATATGAGAAAGCAAGGATGCTGAAGGTATCACAGATATTGCATACGGGACATCTTTGATGTCCTTTAAGAAAAATGGATTAGCAATAAAGTTGACTATCTTTATTGTAGGACTATATACATAATATCAGGGTGGCATATACAAAAGATTTTACCAGTAAAGATGTTACAAAGCGTCAGATAGCTGTTGCCACCTATCTGGTTGATAAATTGGCCCTGAGAGCTGGAAATGAGAAGGTACAGTTCTTACTTTGATAATTTTCACAAGCATTAGCACTACTTCACTAGTATTCAGACAATGTCTGTATCTTCCTTGAGAGGAAGTGGAGTTAGCTTTTACAAGGTTGCTGATTTACCCATGATTCATGTAGAATCTTTTGGAGGGATTTTGATACCATGCCAGTCTGCTTGCTAACTTTTCCATTTGTAGGCTGAAGCATTGATCTAGCAAGCCTCAAATTCTGGAGTACAGATAATGATTTTTCATTTGGGGCCTTCTGTGTAGGATGATGATGAGGCAGATACAGTTGGTTGCTGTACATTGAAGGTTGAAAATGTCAAAGCAATCAGCCCAAACAGCCTTGAGGTACAAATACTTCCGATAGAAACTGGATAAACTAGTGCAAAGTATTAAGCAGCACCTGTTTTTCGTGACATGTTTGTTCCACTCAGTTCAACTTTCTGGGTAAAGATTCTATCAGATACGAGAATACAGTGGAAGTTGAGCTCCCTGTGTACAAGGCTATTTTGCAGTTTCAAGTTGGTAAGTGATCTGCTTATTTTTCAATAATTTGTCGGATAATATGCGTGGTTGCCGAGTTGATTTTTTTTTCCTCATGTATTTCTCTTTTTGCAGGAAAGAAGCCCGGTGATCCTCTGTTTGACGAGCTGGACACTAGTAAATTGAATGCTCATTTAAAAGAACTCATGCCTGGGCTGACAGCGAAAGTTTTCCGAACATACAATGCTTCCATTACTTTGGATGACATGGTGAGTGCTCACTGTGATGAATGAACTATCCTTTTTGGGTCGTAGTTTTACATCCAATGTTTATATGTTACGTGAAGCCCTCATTGGGAATGGTTAGTCATGAATCCATTCTCTGGGTCGTTTGTTCAAACATGGAATCTCCAAAGCACCATGTTTTCTATGCATAGCGAGACCCAAATCTAGTGTAAAAGTAAATGATGGCTTCTTGACAATGACTGGTGGTGTTTTTTCTTACAACATTTTGCATTGGTGTTCCTCAATGCTCTCATCCTCTGCGGTCTTGGCCCAGGATAACATTGAGAATCCCACTTGTAAGCTAGTTAGACCGCATTAAATGAAGTCATCGATGGCTTTATTTGCTTTTCTTTTGAGTTACTGGCCCAAGTTATTATAAAGTGACTGGAACCTCAAAAAGCTAATTATACCGCTGTCAACTGCAGTTGAGTAGGGATACAAAAGATGGAGAAGCGGCTGAGAAAGTTGCAGTTTACCAGCGTGCCAACAAAGAGGTAAGCAGAGATCGCTAGAATATCCTACACCCTAAAGGGAATGAGTGGACAGAACCTTTAATATCTCCTTGGCAGGTTGCTATTATTTGCAATCATCAACGCAGCATCTCCAAGTCCCATGAAGCCCAAATGACAAGGTTGACAGAAAAGATCAATGAACTGAAGGTCATATGTCTGTCCACTACTTGTCCTGATATCAGTTTTAAGTTAAAGTGGTTTTGTTCTTTGGCCTGACAATATGTATCATTCTCAGGATAACCTGAAAGAGCTCAAAGTAGACCTGGAGAGGGCCAGAAAGGGGAAGCCCCCGCAGAAGGGCTCTGATGGAAAGCAAAAGAGGAACTTAGCCCCTGATGCGTAAGCTACTGTCATCGTCTGATGAATGAACAACTCTTCAGTGTCTGGTAGAACTTATCTTCCATGTAATAACTGGCTGTCCAAAAATGTGCAGCATACAGAAAAAGATTGCTCAAATCGATGCGAAGATTGAGAGGATGGAAAGGGACAAGACCACGAAGGAGGATCTGAAAACAGTCGCCCTTGGTACATCCAAGATAAACTACCTGGACCCCAGAATCACAGTGGCGTGGTGCAAGCGTTCAGAAGTTCCGATCGAGAAGGTAAACAAAAATGCCTCGACTGGGATGAACTGGGTACAATCTATCAGGGACTGACTGCCCAAGTAGGCTGTTCCGGGTTATGCTCTAATCATGGTAAATGATTGCAGATCTTCAACAAGTCCCTCCTGGCGAAATTCGCGTGGGCGATGGACGTGGAGCCCGACTTCAGATTTTGATCAAGTCACGTGGCCCTTCTCATATATATGTCCAACATTCCCCCAACAAAAAGCACATTCTTCTTTATCTTCTTTTAGGTTGTAGATTAGATTCTCAGTTGCAACTAACCTAATTGTTGGGATGAAGCATTTTCTTCATGAGTCCCTCTTCTTTCTTAGCCAGGTGAAGAATAACAGACGAAGCTGTGATCTTTCAGTCAGACTTGGATTTTGTCACCCCCACCAACTCACAGCTTTTCTGGTCTATTCTTGATTAGCATCAATTGTTGACTGATGTTGGAGATATTGTTAAGGTCACAGTTTCCTCTTATTACCCGCTTCATTTCTTTGTCTAATCCTGATGTTAGGACAGATTGTTCATATGTGATTCAAATCAACCTTTCAATTGGTACACGGATTCTTCCATTAGTATTACTGCTAGTAATGAGGGAAACGTCACACAGCCTACAGGCTCGAAGATACCTTTTAGTTTTGTATGAAATATCCTCGTTCATGCACCTTGCGTTGCTTGGGGTTGCATTGCAGAGCTCAAAGCAGATTCTCGATCACTGCGTCCTTCCCCTCCAGAGAACTATCTGCTCGTCCTTGAACAAGATAGGGACACAAGGCACCAAATCCTGCACAGGCAAGCATCGCAGAAAGTTGAGCCGGTGGAGCGAGCTGCAGACCTGAGTTGTGTAGTAGCAGCAGAAGAGGGGAGACAGGGACATACCCTCAGTTTTACGCCTATCCGCTTGCAATCGCTTGTACCTACGTACTTGCAGTCCAGTCTCACAACTTCGTCAACCACAAACGCCTCCCTCACTCTTTCCACTACATTGACATACACACCATTCCTGGCTGACAAAGGAATAAGCCACCCGTCGTAAGATATAGTTTGTATGAATGAATCGGAAGTGACTGAATGCTTACTGAGCTTCATCAGAGGGGGAGAGTTCAATCCTCTGTTTCTCAGTTCTTTAGTTTCGTCGAGCGTTAATCCCTCCGCAACATTCTTCACGAGCCTCGGGTATATCGGCGCATAAGGCTTCCACAGCATGAGAGGTATGACCGGTCTGTTTGCGGGATCATAGTTCCGGCCTCGGTATAAGAGAAGTATATTTATGTTTCGGTA
Organism: Melastoma candidum; assembly: GCA_023653495.1. Lineage (NCBI taxonomy): Eukaryota > Viridiplantae > Streptophyta > Magnoliopsida > Myrtales > Melastomataceae > Melastoma > Melastoma candidum. The sequence continues at coordinate 13,773,663 of CM042889.1, read as the reverse complement.
AATTATCTTACCCCCAGTTTTGTCCTACGGAAGACACTGCTACTGCATCACATGAACACACAAACCCAGAGAAACACAAGCAAAGGCATCAGTAGAATAGCTTCTGATACCTCGAGGTGAAAGCAGAGGTTGTCCATGTCGACGGTCGGCACTCCTAGGCACTTGATCCTGACTGCCTCCGCTCGCTTCCAGTGGTTGTGAATGTCATCCAACATGTTGTGAGTAACTCCTCCTTTGCCTGATTGACAACACAAATTGCACAATAAGCCATCAACAGTGTTCCGAAGCAGCAAGATCTTGCCCATCCATGCCGAACCCAAGATACGGCAATGAGACCGACATTCTATGGTTGCTCAACCTTGTAAAACCAAGATTCTAGGAACTTCCTCCTGTCAATTCAATGCGTATGTAGGGAATCCTGTTGACGATCATATACGGGCAATCCAATCTCGTCCGAACAAAGATGAAATAGTCTCCTGAAAAGCCCTAGAACGTGATGAATTCAGTAAATGAGCGCCTTAGACGTACCCAAGTTAATCTGGCGGTTGCAATCGCTGTGCCGGTACCGCTCCACGAGCTCGGCAACCTCCTCCTCTGACAAAGGGTCCCCGCAGATTCTCCGCCTCTCCTCTGCCAACACCTCCTGCTCCGCAGGGCCTAGTCCCTCACGTGCCGGAGCGGAAGTCCCCGTCCATTCCCTGTCGAGGCGTCCGGGACCAAATGGAGAGAACCGGGGCGGCTCACGGAAGCCAATGGGGTGGAGGTTGGGGTCAGTCTCGGAGTAGGAATAACGGAAGTCAAAAGGGAGGTAGGACGACGCCGGCAGTTCGGGTGGGGGCGGCAGGGATTGGTTCGGCCGGGGTTTGCGGAGAGGAGTGAACGGGGGATCGTGAGGGTCAGAGGAAAGTGATCGGACGATGATGCGGAGGAATTGGGAGGGTGAAGGTAGGGTTTTGAGAGGGTTTTTCCCCATTGGAAGGGAAGAAACGTGGGTGGAAAGGAAAGAGCTTCGAAAATGGAGGGAAAAGAAAGAAAGATCATCGACATTATATTCTTTTGAGCCTGCCGCCGCCTGCCCAGCCACGACGGCAGTCCGAATGAGTCTCAACGTGCACATGTTTCCACACGTTGATTGATTAGCATACAATGAGTTTCAGGAACGAGGGGTCGTCGCCCTTTGGAAAAGCTTCGGCTGCAGACATCGGAGCCTTATTGATCATCCCTCGCTCCCGACCTTCCATATATGCTCATCCAAGCAGTCACGTTGCCTACAACATACCTAACAATATATACAACTCTATCATTGTCCGCTCTGTTGCAGATATCTGGCTGTATGGGAGGCGAGGACCATTTCCGGCCGAACAGAAGAAGAACCATGTCCTCCGAGGAAAAACATGAGAATTCCAGAGCTTTGTCTGATGAGGCAAGAAGGGACCTCGCAGAACCCTCTTTTAGTTTTTGTCCCAATTCAACTCATGCCACAGGTTCCTGCGAACCAGAACAAGGAATCATTGGAGTTGGCAGTATCATTCATAAGATGATAAAGACCAAACATGACTCTCCCACGTTGAGCCGTGCGATCCGAACTGTTCGGGCTGAGTTGCACAATCAGCACTTATCTCTACTGCGTGCACCTTTTGTTGATTTGTCAATGGGTCGGGTGCGCGGGGATGTACTAGTTATATTGAGGCATATACATGGAGGGATCTCTTCGAAACGAGAATGACAAAACTGGTCAGGCAATGACACAAGCAGGATAAGTACCTCATATATGAAAAAGAAAATAAATATTACGTCCATGTAAAATGGGTTTAGGAAGAATCAGTTTCTCGTGATTCTGGCCATGAGACGAATGGTTCGTCTGTATAAGTGCCCTTCCATGACTGTTCGCAATAATCAGCTGCTCGGTTCTAACAACACGATGCCTCCCAGAAGCAAACCAAAGAGGTACACTCACCAAGGTGTGATTGTCTCCTGGTCTGAAGGTTTCTGAGGACCTTTTGCACATTCTACTCTCCCCCTCGACTTAGGTCCCTGGATTCGATTATTCCTTGCAAATTTCCAAATTCTCCATAAAAGCGTTATCAACCATCTCACTGTCTTCTTCAGTGATTCGGGAATTCAGACCAGAGTCTTCTTACAGTTCCCCAGGTACCTTGTTGACCTGGTGTAGTTTGTACCAAAATGAACATTTTGTAGAATCTATACCATCACTCCTCCTCACCATACTGTACGTAAACCTCATTATGTCGTGTTGAAAATCAGCCTGAACCTCTTTGTTGCTGCTAGACTTTCCATTCGGCTCAAAGTAACCTTTAGTACGACGTCTTTTAGTACGACGTCTAGGTCAAGGTTAAAATCCTGTGTTCGAGAGACATAGTGTGAAAGCAGATATACATGTCTAAACAGTAAAACAACATGGATAAAAAAGGCGCACACATGTCTAAACAAAATCGCCGACATGTTTGAACAATTTTCAATGTTGGCGTTTACATGTCCGAACTCACGTGAGTCTCGGAAACGGGATTTTAGCCGTGACCACGATATCTCGGGTTTTTGGTCCATATTCTTAAAATGTATTTGTCAGGTTGTTGATCAATATTCCTCATCTGAAGACATCATAAGACATGAGAACAATGTCATCCGTCCAACTCTAACTTCTAGCAACTGTAAGTAACCTCCAGAGTCAACGAGTTAATTTGCACAGTATGGACATTTTTCGGACCAGCATCAGCCAGTGCACTATATTTGACAACTGCTCCCTCTGATTTTTATTTTTTATTTTTGTGTATTCCATTGCATTCACTTCGTCGAAGAACTCCCTGCTCAAACAGTTCATACACTTTACGGGTGTAAACTTCCATTGTATGCTGACTAATAACGCTGCTCTTAATAGCAATGTCGGGGGCACATTGATTGCATTGAAGTTCAATTCTTCTTCTGATTCACGTAACCACAAAATGATCAAGCTCAAAGAGAAATCTAGGAAGAGACAGTCATATCAGCTACACATTGTATCTCAAGATGGGCTAACTCATTTGACTTGGGAGATGAAATCCCAATAAGGATTGTGTCCTCACTGAACGCAGATTTCCAGTTCTTACCTTTTGATGAGAATGCAGAAAGATATCAGCGAGTTTGTCCTGTAATCTTCGAGGAAACTTCTTCTTCAACATCATTCCTTTGATAAAAAGTGGAGATAAAATTCAATGTACTTTGACTTTATATGAAACATGTGATTCTTCATCATAACAATAGTTGATTGATTTGTTACAAAATATTACTGTTCAATGAGCAATCTTTTGTTGTAACCCTGACATTTACCTTATTAATCATACTACTTCACGAATAGCTTCATTTGCTGCAAATACTTTACTTTAGCAGATGATAATGCTACAATTTCGTACTTCTTTGAACCGAAAGAGATGTGTATGCTCCTCGAAGATTGTACTTCGTACAATTATTCTAAGACAAAATAGATATCTTGTAATGCTCCTCCGATCACTAAGGTTCCTATCCAATCACTATCAACACATGTCAAGGTTATCTTTTCTTCTTTCTTTGTGCACTTCAAACCAACAATCTTTGTACATTGAAGAGAGCATAAAACAAGCTTTACTACTATAAAGTGAGTCTTAGTGAGATTGCTCATGATTATCAAAAGCAAACTCACACTCTAAATAATGCCAAGCCTTATGCGGAAATGAACCAACAAAAATTCTGTGAATATTCATTTTAAATGTCTCAGAACCGTCGAGTTGCTATAACTTAGACTTTCTCTATGCGAAATTTCTTCAACATATTTCTCTTGAGAAATAGAAACATCCCCTTTGTTTTCTTCCCCTCCCCCTTCATTAATCCAAGATTTGTCATTTCGAATTCATCTGTCAATATCTTTTTTAACTTCTCAAGCAGCACCTTAATGGTATTGGTGTAAATGAGACCATCCATTTAGAAACATGATACTAGAAAATTACCATCGCACTTCTTCACATACATAGACAACTCTGCCGAGCTTCTTTTAAACTCATTCTACAAGTAAGAATCAATCTATAAATTCCATGCTCGTGGTGCTTGTTTTTGTCTATAAAGAGCTTTATGAAGTTGATGCACTTTGTCTTCTTCTCTTTAATAACGAATCATTGTGGCTGTTGAGCATCCACCTCCGCTTCTAATGCTCCATTGAGTTGGAACATTTCAGGCTCCATTTGTGTGGCAAGTGTTGACACACTCTGAATAGTCTTCATTTTGGCTATAAAAGTAAACGTCTCAATAAAATCAATACTAGACTATTATGGTAACCATTTGCAACAAGACAAGCTTTGCACTTCTACACACTTCTATCTTTATAGAACTTTATTTTGAATACTCACTTCAAGTCAATTATTTCTTTTCATTTAGAAATGTCTACCAGGGATCGAGTATCATTATTCTTATGTTGTATTTGTTTCCATGAGAAAAGAAAGGAGAACCACAAAAAAAAACATGTTTTCCAAGAAATCTTTCCATCTAAATATTCAAAATTTTCCACCATTTTCTTTCTTTTCCTCCCCATTCTGTAGTTTTCAAACAGAGCATTAATGTTGAAGTTCTTTTATTCCTCCACTTATCTTTTATTTCTCTTCATTTGCGGCCTTCACAAAATTATACGGCTTAAATGTAGCAAATGTAGCAACAAGCATACCTCCTTGATGGCGTTTCATTCCATCTTCAGAAACTTTATTATCAGAACTTATCCTTAAGAAACTGGCTGGTGATGTATTAGTAGATTTAATAAATGCACTGTTGCATGTGCTTCTCTATAAGAAAATGTTAGCTAAGTTGAAAAGACTCTTTCTCCCGCTTATACGTTGTATTCTTATAAAAGAACTAACATACTTTAAAAAATGAAATCACATGCTTGTTAGACATCGGGTCAATCAAGCGAAATCCCTTTAATTATCACTATAACCAATAAAAACTAACTTTTCACTCTTTCATATCATATTTCATAAGATGTCACGTTCTGAATACTTTTTATCAGGAATCAAACTGCGATATAGGTCGTTGTTTTCACAACTTCAATACATAATGAATTGGGAAGTCATTTCCCTTTAAGTATACTTCGTGTCATCTCTACAACAGTCTTGTTCTTTCTCTCATCAATACTATTTTGTTGAAGTGGCATATAGATGAAGTTTCCTTATTGATATGCCTTCCAATTCTTTATTTAATTTATGATTTGCTTCCCTATATTTGCTTTGTAATTGAAAAATGATAGGTTCTATAGGAACTGGACGATCCTATTTGGTCAAATACCTTGCGGCAATATATCATACCATACGAGTATAATCATCGATAAATACGAGAAAATATCTCATGTTACCAATTATGGGATTTTACTCTCTGAAAGGTATTGAGAAAATAAAGGTGCTGATTTTCATACACACATTATTCACATGCATATATTAGTGGGTGGATTCTCGGAAGACAAAAGACCCATATAATTTAAGTGTCCATATCGTATAGCAAATGTCATAATTGAGACTCATCAATAAACTCATTCTTCAATGCAACATTTAACCACAAATAGTGAAAAATAGTTATTCATCTTCGGTACAATGACCATCTTCTCATTCTTGTTAATAATCTCACACTGACCATTGACAAAGGTAATCTTGTAACATTTCTTCTTCATTTGTCATGGACTCAAAAAATTATGAGTGAATAGAGTACTTCATGAATTTGCATCTCTTCACTATTTGTTGTTTTCGTAGCAATTACTCTATTTCCTTCAATCATTGTCTTCTTTTTGTCATTGAGCTCTAACAACGATTGGTTACCATTATCGATCTCCATAAAGTTTTTCTTATTTATCACATGAATGTTGTAACCAATATAAAAAGTCACATGTATTTGTATATTACATTACATTGAAACACGCGATGAAGATCTTCTTTGTTTCTTCCTCATTTTAAAAAGTTTACTTAAGAACATTTTTAATTATTGATGAGGATGTAGATTTCCTTCGCAATAGCAGTCCCTTATTAAATGGTTAAGAATCACGCATGTCTTGCATTTGAAATAACAGTCATTCGTCATCTACATCTTTCTCGATAACAGCCTTCACGTTCATGACCAAAATATTATCTCTCTTTCACAATGATCCTTCTATTCATGCTTCTTATCTAAAAAGTAACTTCGTCTAAAAAGCTCGTTCAACAAGAGTTGAATACTTACTCTCATTTCATGCGTTTCAAGAGAACCATCAATTCATACATGGAAAGTTTTTTGGAACTGTTCAAACCTATGCAGCAAATTATTCAATACATTCTCTACAATCTTCTTATCTCAAACCGTCATCATTTTTAGGAACTCTAATAATCGTAATGGTCATCATCAAGTACCTGAATTTGGCTGGGCAAATAAAAAAAGCATATGCCATTGGAAGACTTAGTCATGACCCAATGTACTTTGATATCAAAATTTGTTGGAGGTTTTCTTGAAGAGTGGAGGTTTGCTATATTACAAGAAATGTTCCCTACGAGAAAGAAGTAAATTATATTCGATGGATGATATTTTGATGGAAATTTGGGTTGTTGAATCGCATATTTCTTTGATTTTGTGGCTTATAAACTCTCTCCGCTCTCGTTGTGATTACAATATAATCTCCTAATAAAGATCTAGAGAAAAACTCACCTCCTTCCACATTTTCAAATTAATAAAGATCAATAAATCAAAATTTAAAGAAAAAAATCTTTTAAATTGGATGGAAATGAAGGAAGAAATAGTAAGTCATTAGGTTTAGAATCTAAAACTTTTTTGTTTTATCGGATTTATGCTTTTTGATAACATATGTAAAAATGAACCATGATTCCAGTCAAAGAACTTCTTTTCAATTTTCAAAAGAAAAGAAAATGTCAGTAAAAATAAAAGACATCACTAAGAATAATGAAAAAAAGAACCCTATGCAACTACATCTAGTGAAAATAAATTTCAATCTAGTAAATTTAAAAAGATCACAGCATAAAAGAGTCCCTCTAGCTTCTCTTCTTTACTATTTTTTTTTTTTATTATTACTCTCTTAATTCTCTAGGCAACTAACTCACCTTCGGATTCCCTCTTGGCCAACTGCTCCCCTAGCTTCAGCTACTCTCACCGGCCGCCGAAAACGAAACTCGAGCAGCGGGGAAGCGGCAAACCTTGTGCCCGCAGTGGCAAATGAAATCTGGTCGTATCAGATGGATGATCAGGTTGGTCTCCCTTCCCGTCGTTAACCAGCTTTCCGGAAAACGGTCTGACATTGTCTTAAGTTTAACAAGAAGTTGGGCCTAACGTGGGGCACCGTTTGGGCCCGAATTGGAATATCAAAAAAAGAGGATGAGAGTAAATTATTGCTGGAATCAGTCGATGTGTGAAGGCGTTTTCGATGGAGAGGGGAGGCATCGGATCACGTGAAACGGCGACTATCACGGTCCATCTGTTGACCTTCTTGACAAAATAAATCCCATCCTCCAAGTCTGTTGAGTGTGGACAACATTCCGGGTCTTTCGATCCCCCAAACCCCAATCTCATAATTATCCACAAATTCCTAACCTTTTTTTATTTTACTAATTACAAGAATATTTTAATTATAGGGTTTATTAAACCGTAGCTGATATGATTGGTTCGTTTGTGACCTTTTTCAAACGGAATCCTTCTAGAAAGTCACGAGGAAGTCTCGCTTCCTCTGCGGTTATTACCGGTAAAAACGTCTGGATTGCCTGTCGGGGAAAGCCTTACCTGAATTCACGAATCGGTCCCTGATTTATTCTTTTCGTTTCAAAGTAGTCCTCCGTCCCCCCTATCTCCACCTTTCGGCGGCCAAAAGTTTTTATCATTTTCTAGTGGGGGAGTTGAAATTCGGGCAACCAGCCGACAGCACTGAAATCAGACTTCAAAATTTTTAGAAAGTTAAATTGAATTGCATGATGTTATTGACTATTTACGGAAGAGATGTTCCCCCCCGTTCAAAGAGCCTAATTATGAAAGTTTTCTCCTTTAATTGCTTCTCACATGAAGCAATTGACTTGTCGAAAGTTACCTCAAAGAAACAGTGTCGGCAAGGCTTATGAATTAACTTTGTTTTCGGTGTCCAATCCAAGGCCTAGAGAGATTGCCCCACCTAGACACACAGAGAGTAGTGAGAGAGAGTAGGTGTAAAAATGGGGGAATTTGTTGTAGACATACAAACTGAACATGATTCGTGGGATGATTGAACGGTAGATTGATTTAATTTTAGAATGATGTGGCGTAAAATTAGAAAAAGGAGCATAGAGAAGTCTTTGGTTTTCTCTTGTTCAGGTAAGACAGCTAGTTACGCTGTAGATTCTGAATTCAAAATCTGCTTAAGAGAATTCAAGCTTTAGAACCGACTCGAAAAGTCTCTCGCATACACTAAATCATCTTTTGTAGGTTTGAGATTTTTAAGGGAGTTCGCCTTAGAAGGCTGTATGGAGACAAAACCTGTGAGATTGAATTAAGTAATGTTCCTCCATCCCAACGAGGCTAAGACAGTCGATGAAAGTCATGTTTTCTCTCTCTCACTCGTTCGGAAATGAAGGGTTCTTGTACTACATCTCTCGTGACATGCCAAGAACCCGACTAGTAAGTAAAAGTCATCCAATCCTGTCTAATTGTTGTCCCTATAACGTTAGGACAAAATTAATCTATGGTCCATGTCATGGTCATGGCGCCGTTACATACGAAGGCGCACGTGATTTAGCGTCGTACGGGGGAGGCGCCTGTGCTCGAGCTATCGGGGGGTGGTTAAACGTTATCACGTTCGCTGTTATATAAATATGTGGATTTGGTTTCCTGTCTTTCCGTCGTCCTTAAAGAGAATCAAACAATAGCAGAAGCTTTCCTTAAGTAGAAGCCCATGGCCTCCAAGAGCGAAAACCTTGTCCTCCCTAGCCTCAGCCTTGAGAAACTTTTCTGCATGAAAGGTGGCAATGGCGTGAACAGCTACGCCAACAACTCCCAAGCTCAGGTCACAGCTTCGTAATGTTTTCCTCGTGATCGGACTACTTGCTTGTTTTGGTTCATGTTATGAGGATAATGCGTTCCAGTGTTAAGTTTTAGTTTTATTGACTTGGCAGGCAAGGCACGCGCAGTCTGTGCAGCCCCTACTAGAAGAAACCCTAGACCTCGTCAGCCTTTCCGATGTCGAGGAGAAGAAACATGGGAATGACAGCCTGAGGGTGTTCTCGATCGCCGACCTGGGGTGTTCGAGCAGCAGCAACACGATCCATGCCATCAACGTCATCATAAATCACATCACCAAGAGGCATGAAGCCCTCAGCCTCGAACTCCCGGAGTTCTCGGCTTTCTACTCTGACCTGCCAAGCAACGACTTCAACACCTTGTTCCAGCTCCTACCCTCGCATGTCTGCGGCAAGGAGAGTCCCCTTGTCGATGATCGCAGTCGGTCATATTTCGTAGCAGGGGTGCCGGGGTCGTTCCATCGGAGGCTTTTCCCTGCTAGATCAATTGACTTCTTTCATTCTGCATTCTCGTTGCACTGGCTCTCTCAGGTAAAGTTGATGCAGCATTCATTTAGGTCAAAACCAAAAGTCCAAAAGTTGGTTTGATTATTTGTTGTGGGACCAGGTGCCGGAGTCGGTGACGGACAACAGGTCACGGGCATACAACGGCGGGAGGGTGTTCATCCAAGGTGCGAGCGAGAGCACTGTGAAAGCATACAGGGACCAATTCCAAAGTGACCTGGCCGCATTCCTTAGGATGAGGTCAGTCGAGATGAAGAGGACAGGCTCAATGTTCCTGGTCTGCCTCGGCCGGACCTCTCCCGACCCTACGGACCAGGGGGGCCCAGGGCTCCTCTTTGGGACCCACTTTCAGGATGCTTGGGATGACCTCGTCCAAGAGGTACTTTGTCCTAAGATCGACTAGATAAAGCATCATATTGTTACGTGGTTACTCACAGTAAAGTATAACGGCCTATGACAGGGCCTCATTAGCAGCGAGAAGCGCGATGCCTTCAACGTACCAGTCTTTGCCCCGAGCGTCCAAGAGTTCAAGGAAGTCCTCGAGGCTGATGGTTCCTTCTGCATCAACAAGCTGCAGCTCTTCAAGGGAGGTAGCCCCTTTGTCCTTGGCAAGCCCGAGGATGATGCGGCGGTCGGCCGGGCCCTAGCCACCACCTGCAGGACCATTGCCGGTGTCCTCGTGGATGCCCACATTGGGGAGTGGCTGAGTGAGGAGTTGTTCTCAAGGGTGGAGATGCGGGCAACAGGTGATGCGAAGGAGGTGCTCGAAAAGGTCCAGTTATACCACATCGTTGCCTCACTCTCCTTCCGGAACGACCATGAATAGTACAAGAAACCGAGATCATCGTTATAAAAGCAATTTTAGAAAACTTCATACATAGCAAAGAAATGGAAGGGATTTTAAGTTTCTTCTTTCTGTATGTTCACACGATTTGTGTTCTTGTGATGACTGACTGTAAATGCATTTCGCTGCAACTTCATGCTTCAGTTCTTGGTACAGTTTGATTCGAGTAGAGTTTCTGTGGATCCTCTTGCCGGAGAATTGTACGTGATGATATCATCCTGTTCAGGCAACCTGAAACTCACCCTCTTCTGGGTCTTCCCACTTTTGCTCCTCTCAAATGTTGTGATTCCAGCACTGCCCCTGTGCTTGATGCAGCCGAATTCCCCTCCACCTCCTCTTCTGTCTACTTCTGCGAGCACTGATGGGATGACCTTGATCGAGAAGTGCCCTAGTGCCTGGATTTCACCATGGTCGGCCGACAACCAGTCATCCCGGGCCACGTAGTCCTTCCCTCTCATGGAATTGTTCTCCTTCCCCTTGTTCTGGCAGAAAGGATGGAAACCTTTGCCATGGTTGCTTCCTCGGCTCCAAAAGCAAGAAAGGCCGCTCCCCATGTGCTTTGAAGTCGATTGGAAATTTCGCTCGATTTATATATACATCGATGATGGCGAGTTACTTGAGGATTCGAACAATTAGAATGTAATGTTATGGGGAACAGTTTGTGTGTGCACTCCAGACAAACGTGGGATTAGAGAGGAGGTTCTCATCTGTATTTTCTATGCTGTTACTTCTATTCTACTTTTGCCATGAGATTCACGGACTGTTTCTTGTTCCTACATGAAACAGATGTTCGGCAGGATCTCTCCATGTCGGGTTTGGGTTGAACTTATCACCAAGGGCCATTGACAGCGCGTGGTTGCTTTGTGTCTTGATCTGAACGATGTGAGAGGAAGATACAACATTGTCGGGTGGGCGGCTTCCTGAAGGTAGTTCTCAGCTTCAGCACAAGAAAACAGGTTCTGCCTTGGAGACAACCTGAACAAGAAAGGCGGATTTTTCCTTGGAGACAACCTGTAATTTTCCTGGATGAATCTCTTCATATTCTCATTGGCCATTATCACATTTTAATCGGCAATAACAAAGGAGATGTTGATTTCAGGAAAACCAGCAGGATGCAACATCATGAAAGAACGGACGAGTATAGGATGCAAGAATCTGCAGCATATTAGTTGGCTTGGATGGGGCTTGCCCAGAAAAGGAAACGAGGAAGCGAGAAAACTTTTCTGTATATATTTTTCTTCACACCATTACAGGGTCCTCTATTTCCTTTATACAGCAGAACCACCCTCCTCGGGTCTCACCCCCTTCTAACCAATTACACACCTGTCATGCTCCAACAACTTACACGCCTCTAACCGAAATCCCTTCCTGCTTTTACGTATTTGCCCTTAGAGAGCATCTCATTCCCTTTGGGCCTCCCTCAATGCTTCGGCCAGTCTTCTTCCTCTAACCTTGCTTCATCCAGGTTCACGGCCCATCTCATCCTGTCAACTTTCTGCATCTTGGGGAAAACATTCGCTCCTACTTCGCTCACACTCCCCCTCAAGATGGGAGTTGTGTATGTCTGTCACTCCCATCTTGCCGAGTAAGTAGTTCAATCTCCTAGGATGCAATGCCTTAGTAAATATGTCCGCAATCTGGAATTCAGTCCGAGTGTGCACCAGCCGAATGACTCCCTCCTCGACTTTCTCTCTTACGAAGTGCAGATCGATTTCCAGATGCTTGGTACGCTCATGAAACATCGGGTTCTTACTGATGTGAATAGCGGACTTGTTGTCGCAGTATAGCGTGATAGGCTGGCTCGTAACCACTCCAAGATCCGCCATCAGCCCCCTCAGCCAAATTATCTCTGCTGTCGTGGTAGCTATGGCTCTATATTCAGCCTCTGTCGAGCTGCGTGAAACCGTACTTTGCTTCTTGGAACGCCAGCTTACTAGAGAGTCTCCCAGGAATACGCTATATCCAGTGGTCGACCTCCTGCTCATGGCGCAGCCCCCCCAATCACTGTCAGAGAATGCTTGTAGTCGTGGCTCAGCTGAGCTCGAGAAGAACACACCTCTTCCGGGCGTTCCTTTTAAATATTTCAATACCATCCCTGCTGCATCCCAGTGCTTCTTCTGGGGCTTGTCCATGAATTGAGCCAAAATGTGCACCGTGTATGTCAAATCGGGTCGTGTGATTCCCAGGTAAATGAGCCTTCCCACAAGCTGTCTGTACGCGCATGCATCTACTACTTCATCTTCCTCCACTTGCGTCAGCTTGTGATTGGGAACAATTGGGATAGAGCTCGGCTTGACTCCCAGCTTCCCAAGATCTTCTAACAGACGCAACGTATAACCTCGCTGTGAGATGAAAATACCTGCCCGTGATCTGGCAACTTCCAGCCCCAGGAAATATTTCAGGATGCCCAAGTCTCGCATTTTAAAATGACTCTGCAGATGAATGCGCAGAGTATCTATGAGATACGGATCCGACCCTGCCACCGCAATGTCGTCCACGTACACAAGAACAGCCAGGAACCCATTACAGTCTTGTTTGGTGAAAAGGGAGTAGTCGGCCTTGGATTGAACAAATCCATACTCGACCAGACAGGCGGTCAGTTTATGATTCCACTGGCGCGAGGCTTGTTTGAGGCCATAGAGTGATTTCTGGAGCTTGCAAACCAGTGGGGCAGCGGCAGAGCACTCCCCCTTAATCTCCAGACCCTGCGGCAGCTGCATATAGACTTCCTCAGTCAGCTCGCCGTTAAGAAAGGCGTTATGAATGTCAAACTGGCGAAGATGCCACCCTTTGACAGCCGCCACCGCTAAAACAGAGCGAATGGTAGAGTGCTTCGCCACCGGGCTGAAGGTCTCCTCATAGTCAAACCCCTCTCTTTGGTTGTATCCTTTGGCTACAAGCCGCGCTTTAAACCTTTCGACGGTGCCATCTGCCTTCAATTTGGTTTTGTAGACCCACTTGCACCCAATAGCACGTTTGCCTACTGGTAAAGGCACCAGAGTCCATGTGTGGTTTGCTGCCAATGCTGCCAGTTCAGAAGACATTGCCTCTGACCAGTGTGGTATAGTCCTTGCCTCACTATAGCTTCTTGGTTCATGATTGCTCTCCAAGGACAGCAGGAAAGTTTTGTAAGGAGTGGATAGTCTTTCGTAAGATATGAAAGGTGTTATAGAATGACGAGTGGAAGGTTGTGAGAGCGATAAACTTACAGACGAAGCCAATGCGGATGATTCAGGACTGGTTTGTGCAGAGGACAAGTCATGGTGATAGTCATGGAGATAGCTGGGAATTCGGTGCAGTCTTGTGCTCCGCCGCAAGTGAGACTCTGTACAGTCTGGGTCAGGGTTTTCAGAAATGGTTGGAACATGGTGGTCAGCTTGTAAGGAGGAAAGGTCTGGTGGCATAGTAGAGGTGAGATCCAGAGAGGAGGTGACAGGTAGAACTAAATCAGAAGAGGTGGAATGCGAATCTGTGGGAAGGGAAGCAAATGGAAAAATACCCTCATAGAAGCAGACATCTCTGGAAATGAAAATGCGATGCGAAACTAAGTCAAACAGTAGATACCCTTTCACATTGAAGGGATACCCTAAAAAAATGCATTTGTTTGCCCTCTTGTCTAATTTCTTACGACCGGAGGGCAGAGTGCAGGAAAAACACAGAGAACCGAACACACGCATTATATGATAAGAGGGTTTCTGTTTAAACAGTCGCTCATAAGGTGTAGTTCCTAGGAGCAAATTGCTTGGCAAACGGTTGATAATGTGCACTGCAGCTAACAAAGCATAACCCCAGAACTTCAAAGGTAGTTTTGCCTGAAATAAAAGGGCTCTAGTAACCTGTAAAAGGTGCTGGTGTTTCCTCTCAACGACCCCATTTTGCTGTGGGGTAGCTACACAGGACTTTTGATGCACTATGCCATGGATTGTATAAAAATCAGACAATTGAAACTCATTCCCATTGTCACTTCGGATAATTTTAATGTTAGTATTGAATTGGGTTTTAACAAACTGATGAAAATTAACTAAGAGTGTCTTGACTTCAGACTTGTGATGCATTAAGAAAATCCAGGTAACTCTTGTATAATCATCCACAATGGTCAAAAAGAATCTATAACCATGCATAGCAACCTCAGCATTCGGTCCCCAAATATCACAGTGAATGAGATGAAAAGGTTCTGTGGTTTTAATAGCACTTGTGGGAAAAACAAACCGTCTTTGCTTAGCCTCATGACAAACAGAACATGCATTATGAGTCAACATAGTAACAGATGGGTCAACTGTTTGTAGTGCTGACAATTTAGATAATGGCACATGTCCGAGACGCATATGCCACAAATCAAAGGCATCAAGAGTAGTATGTAGTTTGGCTGAACAAAGGTTATGTGAGGAGGTTTTTTCAGAATGTAGAGGGGCTGTGAGTCTAACTTGAGAGGGTGCACTGCTGTGTTGATTCCCAACTATCTCCCTGAGCACAAACAGACCGCCCTCTCGCTCAATCAGTCCAATCGTCATCCAATTGGACAAGTCCTGTATACAACAGCGAGTCTGTGAGAAGACAATGCAAATGTTGCTGGCTGCAGTCAGCTTACTAACAGAAAGCAGGTTAAAATGAAATGAAGGCACAAACAAAGTGTTTTTAAGGACTAGGCTGTCATTGAGTTTGACAGTTCCTATATGTGTGGCTAGGACCTTTGTGTTGTTTGGGAGCTGAATCTGCAGGGGAATTGTCAGTTTATGATATGAGGTAAATGAGGCAAGGGAAGAAGTTATGTGATCTGTCGCCCCTGTATCTATGATCCAGGAGGAACTTTGTGTTGGAGTGGCTATTTTATCAAAGGTTAGAATACCTGCAAAATTTTCTGCATGACTAAAGGGTTCAGTGGATGGTGATTCGGAAAGAGTGGAATGCTGTCCCTGTTGAGCCTTAGAAGCTGCTTGGCTCGGATTCTCCACACTGAGCAGGGCAAGGAGCCTCTGAACCTGGGCATCAGACAGACCAAACTGTGAAGACTGGAGTTGTGTGGCACTTGCGAGCTGCGGCCTTGCCTCCACCATATTGACTGTCCTTCTGTTAGGTCCAGGCTGCCTGGGGAAAGATTGTCCTCTGCCTCTCCCAAAGGCTTGATTCGGTGGGAAACCGATTAGGTGATAGCACCGGCTCTTGACGTGTCCCTTCTTGCCGCAATGCTCACATACCACCTCAGGCCTGAATTTTCTCCTTTCTGCAAACGCGAGTAACTTGTTTTGATCAAGCTGTACTGTTACCTCTTGTTTTGCTGCCGCTGCAACTGGGCTACCAAACAACGACAGCTCCTCATCTTTTACAGTTCGTTGCTGCTCCTCCCTCTGCAGAATGTTATAAGCTTCTCCCAAAGTGGGGAAAGGTTTACGCAACAAAATCTGACTTCTCAAACCACTATACTCACGATTTAGACCATTCAGAAATTTGTATACCATATCCCTCTGCAACTCCTCTGCGTATTGCTTCTCCCATCCACAGTCGCACTTCCCACATGTGCATTTCGGGTAGGGCCGATATTCACGCAACTCCCGCAAGATGCCCAGCATCTCATTGTAAAACGTAGAGACAGACTTATTACCTTGCACTAGGGAATGATACTGAAGTTGGAGACGGCAGATGCGGGAATCATCCGGCTCCCCATATCGCTCCTGCAGCTCCTCCCAAATGTCCTTCGCTGTGTGTAAGTAGAAGATGGTCGTGGCTATTGCAGGAGAGACTGACCGTTGCAACCAAGCCCGCACCAGATCATCACAGCGCTTCCATGCTGGGAAAAGTTTGTTGTCCTCTGACGGCCGAGGGATCGAACCGTCAATAAACCCAACCTTGTTTTTGATCGAGATCGCTAGCTCAAAAGAACGTCTCCATGACGCATAGTTTCCCTCTGAAAGTTCCGGAGTCACAACAGCCCCTGCCTGCAAATCCGCCGCATTGATGTAGTAGGGTGACTGCTGGCTGTCCACGCTCACCAACTCCATCGCCGATGTTGCTTCAATGAAGCTGCACCTGCTCTGATACCATGCGAGCTGGCGAATTCAGCTACAAACCCAGAAAACGATGGGGCTTGCCCAGAAAAGGAAACGAGGAAGCGAGAAAACTTTTCTGTATATATTTTTCTTCACACCATTACAGGGTCCTCTATTTCCTTTATACAGCAGAACCACCCTCCTCGGGTCTCACCCCCTTCTAACCAATTACACACCTGTCATGCTCCAACAACTTACACGCCTCTAACCGAAATCCCTTCCTGCTTTTACGTATTTGCCCTTAGAGAGCATCTCATTCCCTTTGGGCCTCCCTCAATGCTTCGGCCAGTCTTCTTCCTCTAACCTTGCTTCATCCAGGTTCACGGCCCATCTCATCCTGTCAACTTTCTGCATCTTGGGGAAAACATTCGCTCCTACTTCGCTCACACCTCGGCCAACCCCTGGCTAGCGAAATTATCAAGAGGTTCCACTTTTATAGTCGTGGGTTGGTTTTGTCTTGGAACGGGTATTCGACTTCCGTTTCGGAACCACAGTGAAATGGGGCTTAGGCGCAGAAGATGTCCGTCAACATGGCAAGACGAAAGTCTATGCAGATTCCAAAATAGCAAGATACGCTAGACAATGGCTTTCTGGAAATACAAGGGGAAAACAGTATAAGATTATAAGCAAGAATTGTTACTCTGGGATCAAAATTTCATCCATGTCCCTGACAGGAAAATTTCGTCACTCTTCCATGTGGAGTCAAAGAGCAAGAAGACATTCAACCTGTGCAGTCGACAGGTTCAAGCTTTGGCAGAAGCTTCGGATTCTTTATATGTGTGCCCTGATCTTGTCATTCTCGACTGCTTGAGTGACACCGATCTCTGCGGGGCGAATCACTCGATCATGGAGCGTATACCCAGCCTGCAAAATCAAACCATATTGAGCTTACATTTTTTGTAGGCTGCATTCATTCCATGTTCCATGCAGACGTCTCTCGCTGACTTGGTTAGACGACTAGGGCGGAATGCATCTGGACAGGAATTTTCCAATAGAACAGCCGCGACAGTGCCTGGGGCCTTGGAGCTATCGGGCACTTGGAACATGGCATTGTGCCTATGCGGATCCAAGGGCTCGTTAATAGGTTAATACTTTTCAAGTCCATACTTCCTAAATACCTGAGATCAATCACAAGAATTCACATTCAGCTAAGTGAATTTCAGCAGCAGAAGAGGAGCAGGTGACTTCAACAACGACTCAAACCTCAGGAAAGATTCATAACACTTTGAGTTAAACTCCTAATAAAATTTCAAACATGACTCTAACAAGCCCTCCTGGCAAAAGTACGGTACACCTCAAACTGAATTTCCCAACACTTCCAGTCAATATGCAATACACATGCCAGAAATCGCCTAGTTGCTTACTTGTCATCTCAACACCTTGTAGAAGGGTTTTCAAAAGGGGCGCAGCTCCACCACCATCCTTCACTTCCAATTTCAAAACTCTCTTTTATGACCCAAGGAAGCCCTCCCAAATTGTCGGGTGACGTCTAACAAGCTTTTCGCAAAATTCTGCAGATGTCAAATTGTTTATTACTTATTAATAAGCCTCAAGGGCTTGCAGAAAGAACCGCCATCTAAACGAAAACAATACCGGGAACAAACCATTTTTGCATACCTGTATGGCATACTTCTTCGAGTTCTCGGCTTCTTGTCTAGCCCTGTCCATCAAGTTCAGCATAACTCCCGAGGACCTTGTCTTGCATCTTCTCTATTTCTATATGCTTCGACTTCAAAATCTCTTCCTTCTCGGCCAGAAGCTTCGCTAATTCATCAGAGGAGAGTTCCTTCTCATCCTCCGACTCCGAATCAGAAAACACAGTTCTTCTAGCAACTGTTTCTTCGCGTCGGAAAAGGATCACGTTATGAATATTTGACACGAACGCTCACAGATATTTGGACGTCGTCGCCAGTAATGAAAGAATTGTATTAATAAACGATCTTAAACGATGTCTTACAAACAAATAAAAAAGCTTACAGCCATGAAAAATAAAAAGATTGATGATGCAAATGATGGTGACGCCGTAGACTTGCTGCTAGCGCCTGGAGCTTGCGGACTGTGGCGGTGGAATCTAGTCTCTGGTGATGTATTGGACGGGGTTATGGACGAAGGTGAAGGTGCATTGGGAAACCAATGGCCTTACGAGCTCGTTCCGGTGATGGTATGAAGGCGGCTCTCGGTAACAAGGGCCCTACGAGCTGGTGGTGGAAAGGAACGTGCAATGAAGACACCTGAACAATAAATAATTTTAAAAGTTGAATTTAAAAAATTCGATTGAAGGCACCATGTTAAATTTTAAAATTAATTTATTTATTTTACAAAATATTTTTACGATCAATTGTCGTGTTTTCCCAAACACTAACACGAAGGACAACTCTATCCCCAATATTGTATGTAGGGTTGATCTGTCCAGGGCCGTTATCCCCGTCTTGTTGTTCTTGAAAAAAAGTCATTGCACACGCACGCCGAACGTCGAAAAACGAACGTTGAGTCCAAGGCAAGATGGGGTGAAAGGGTGGACAAGTTTCGTATTGTATGCATAAACATTATCATTTGTTATTTTTATATTATACAGTTTAACACGCCATCTTAAAATGAATCGGATTAAACATAAGACTGCTATGATATTATATAGAAATATTATCATTTGACCTAAAATTTAGATGAAACTTTATTTATATTATATAGTTTAATATTGTCTTCATCATTTTCGTCCATTTACCCATCCGTGTCCCACGAACGGGAACACTTGCCCCACGCCCTGCCTCCCCGCCATGGCCGCAGACCTCTTCCCCTTATAGTGACCCGTCCAATGTTGAGCACACGTGCCATTTTGCAGTGAGGCATGTCAATGACTGTGCCTTGTGGGTTGTGATCTTGTTTCACTAAAGAACGATTTCCTACGAGGAAGTTTGCCCGGAAGATTTTTCTACACAGGATCCTACACACACATCTCGTTTGCATCCCACTGTTCTAAAGAGAAACCGGGTGAGAATTCACAAATCCTAGTCCTTATATAATATAATAAGCAAGCATGAAATGTCCTCCCCAACAATCAAACAATTGAAAGAAGGAACGGGCCTAAACCTTTCCAAATGGACCACTGAATATTGGGTAAAAGCCCATATTCAGTAGGCTTGACCCAAATCCATCCAAAAGGGAAGGTGTAAAAATTATTATACATGCACACACTGGTGATGGTGAATGATGATGTGTTTTTTGTTTTGGTTGTTGAAAGGATCGCAATAATAGTTCTGTAAATGTAGACTTTTATTTTATTTTATTTTTCAAATTGGGATAATAATTTCACAAAGAATTAGCCTTTGGGTTTATGCATTTTAATGGAAATTATGTTTTCCGCCATTAAAAGCCATAGAGAAACGTCTACAATTAATTATTTTTGCCATACTACTTCCTTTTTAATTCCACCCTAAACTTTTTTTTTTTTGGTAAATACCCTAAACTTGTTTCCATAATTTCTTTTCCCACGAATTGAAAACGTGTACCTTCAAATGTTCTTTTTTTTTTAATTTCAAAAAATATGATGGGGCTTCTGATAGTTTTTATTTATTTATTATCAAACCCTGTTTTTTTTTGTCCTAAAAAGAAGAAAAAAGAAAGAAAGCATCATCTGGCCAGTGGGATGGAAGCCATCAACCCAAATCTTCCCTTTAAAAAAAAAAAATTTAAGATTTGATTGAGAATCGTTTAGTACGAATTTCACTCCCCACCTGCCAATTTGACGAGGCACAGAGTCTGGAGCAGTGCATCATTTAATGTGGACGGGGACGGTTTCAATATTAAGATTAGTCGATTAAATTAAAAAAAAATTAAATCGTTTATAGATATTTCTTTATAAAAAGTCCAATAAAACTTTTGAAACTGATAACCTTATTTCACAAAATATTTTGTATACTAACGTTGTTAACGAGCGAGGCTCCGGTAAGGGCATCACGGGTCTTCGTTTTGTGTGGAAGCACACCATTAAAATAATTAAATTCAAATATATAACAAGGAGAAGAAAGGGAAAAAAAGAAACAAGAGTAAGATCGTCGGAAAATGGCAAAATTGGTATGAACGAATGCGTGGTGTGGGTTGATATTGGCTGGACTGGTCAAAGATGATGGAGGTGGTGGGGTCAACCGCGTTTTCATACGAGTAAAAAATAATAAATAATCAGAAGGGGGTGGGGGGGACTCTGGGGCTGAAAATCATGTGCTTAAATGTTTTTTTTTTTAAATTATGTTTACGCAAACCCGGGCCTTTGCTTTGATGTGTTTCTTTTTGTTGTTGTCTCATCAAAAAGCCAAAGCCAAATGAAGACGATGATGGTTGTGGCAATGTTCAAAGAACATGTTCCAATTTTTATTTTTTTTCTTTGCAGATACAACAGCCTCCCAACCTTCACCAAGTAGCAATGAATTCATCCACCACCCACATCCTAAAGAAAAAGAAGTTAATAGATCCATGGGAACATCCTTCCCAATTCAATGACCGGAGAAGATTTTCAGAAATGGGTTTATTTTTATATTATAGTTTATGCAATTATTATTATTATTATTATTATCATTATTGTTATTAATGGGTTTGGGAGGAAAGGAATGGGGGAGAAGCAAAAGAGGACAAGAAAAGCCAACTGGGTTGGTTGGATTGATGGGGGGTGGTTTCTTTTTGAAATTGAAACTCTCCTTTCTTCCCCCCTTTTCCCCTTTGCTTTCATCCCCGTTCTCTTCTTCCCAACCCCAATTTGTTTTTCTTTGATTCGATCCTCTTTTTTTTATGTATTTTATTTTGTAATCTTCTTCCAAAATGTAAAAGGAGTGATGGGCATGTGAAGGGAAGAGAAAGGGGGTGGCCGAACCGTGTTGGGAACCCAACCCCCTCCAATTGGCTTATCCACCCCACCACAAAAGTCAAGTAGGCCACTACCTAAGGGAGAAAAACATAGAAACACAAAAGCAAAAGAGGAAGAAGAAGAATTCTAACCCCATTAACAATTTGTTTAATTATGTGGAAGGCAAAATGGCAAATGGCAAATGAATGAGAGAATAGTGGGTTTGGTTTGTGTTGGGTTTGGGTCAAATTTCTCCATCCTTCCCCAAGAGAAAAAGCAATAGATAAAATAAAATTGAATTATGGAGCAAGAAGTATCATGTCATGTGCTGGCACCACTAAACCCAATCATCATCACCATCTTCGGGAAATTACCCAATTGCCAGTAGTTCTTCCAAAGTTCACAATCAATCCATCCACTACCCATCTAACCATTGTTTCTATGGCATCCAAAATTATGAAGGTAGGGGGAGGGATACAGATACAGATACAGGGATTCAGGAAATTAAGGCTTAACAAGTGTTTCTGGTTTTCCTTCCTTTCTTTAGAACATGATTTTTCTGACTACTCAAATTTCATCAAGCCCCAACAAGCTTCTAAGCTCGACATCATCATCATAATGATCATGTCCCTCGGCTGCCGCATCTCTTGGGGCTTCCCCACGGCAGAGATCTATCTGGGTTTCTCAGCAACCATAGATCTGATCTGATCTGACCAGACCCATGAGCTTCAGACCAAAACAACACAATGATCGGACAGACACCCTCTCCCCTCACGGCACTAGCAGTAAGGACAAGACATCAGCTCAAACTCTTGTAGTTACAACCAAAAACGAAAGAAATTTCTGCTTTTTCTATCCCCCGTCGATATTCGTGAGCTGGTTGATAGCGATCCGATAATAATTTTGATGGTACTAAGCCCCAACAGAGCAGGCACTCGTCCTCGTCGTCGTAAGGAAAAATGAGAAATTAAGAAAGAAAAAAAAAGTCTTCCTTTTTTGGCTCCGTAGTTCTGGATTCATGAGATGATCGACCGATGAAGTGATTGGTTGGGGGGGGGGGGGGGGGGGGGTGGGGGCGTCATCAAAGTCTCAAGTCCGTGCACATCTCCTCGTCCTCGTCGAGAGGGGGGAAGTTGAGATCGAACGGCAGGTCCATCGCGGACCTCCGCCGCTTCTGCCATGCCTCCGAATCCACCACAACGTCCCCACCCACACCCACGCCCACGCCCCTTCCAACCAGATCCTCCCCGAGACAGTCGTCCACCCCGGAGGATGACGAGTCGCAGTCACTCCCGCACCCGTCATCCGCCCGCGTGGCCTCAGCCGCCCTCCTCTTCCCCCGATCGGCCTCCCTGGCGACGGCAGCCACCGCCACCCTAGGGCCGCTGAAGGACTCCACGGTGCTGCTCATGCCGCTGCACGTCGGCCTCTGAGAATAAATCATGTGCCTCTCCTGATCGTCCTCGAAGGACAGGAACCTCGGGCGATGGCCCACGGGGGGAACCCCTCCCCCGATCCGGTGGTGGCCAGAGGGGAAATTCGTCTTGGCCTTGGATCCGCGAAACTTGATGGCGGCAGCATCGTAGGCCCTGGCCGCCTCCTCGGGGGAATCGAAGGTGCCGAGCCAGACCCGGGTCTTCTTAACGGGGTCCCGGATCTCCGCGGTGTACCTGCCGAGGCGCCTCCTGCGGACGCCCCTGTACCTGGGCTCGGGCAGGGTGGGTGGGGCGTTGACCAGATCGAGGGGGGCCTCTTGGATGGCGGGCTTAGCGGCGACGGTCCTCATGGCGGAGGCGTCTAAACGAATTACGCTAATTCTTTAATAAAAAAATGGAAGGGAGAAAGGAGTAAGAGAGAGAGAGCGCTTGATGATGATGATGATGATGATGATGGATGGGTTTAGAAGGAGAGGGTTTGGGAAAATGGTGTTTGGGTGGGGGTTGGGATGGGATTTAGATATATAGTGGGCGTTCAAATGCAGTGGGAAGAAGGGCGGAGGTGGAAGACTGGACTGGTCTTTTGTTGTTTGTGGTTGGCCATCGGAAGGAGGATGGGAAAAGAAGGTGAAACCAGAGCTGGTTCGTTCGTTGCCCTTTCCTTTAATCTCTATTTTAAAAAACACGGGGAATCGAGTATTTGGTTTTGTGTTGTTGTAGTTGTTTGAGGGGGGATTAATGGCATTTGGTCTCTTCCTTGTAGTAATTCATTGTCAGTAGTTCCTTTTTCACTTAAAAAAAAAAACGATTTGAGGGAATATTCTGAAATGCTCTTTTCTGTACACATTATCAAAGGCTTATTGAGAATTTTTTGGTAGTGATATTAGTCCGCATCGTCGTAAATCAGTCAGTCGGACAGACACCCAATTTTCCACATCATCTCTGCCTTCTTTTTAGGTATTTCATTTCATCAAGAAACAACAACCCCCCACCCCCATTTGGGTGTGTGTGCGTGGGGCATTTGGATATTAGCCTAATTGTTGGGTGTGAGACAACAGCGAGCGATGGAGTCCCCCCCTTGTTTTTTTTTTTCTTTATTACGTTGATTAACGATAAATAGATAGATAGATCATGGCATCCTTTGTTCATAAACTCCTGTACAAATTAACTTCTTCTCTCGCATGAGAGGGTGGGTTTGAGGGAAAAGCACGCGAGAGGAGATGATGATGATGATGATGGGTTTTGGAGACATGATTGCCATTATTTCATGATTGTATTGGGATATATATATATATTCATTAATACCATAAATTGAGGGGAGGGGGAATCCATCATGCTTTTCCTTTACTTTACTTTCCTTGTAAGACCAGCAATTAAGTAAAAGCATCCCCTCCTCCTCTTCTTCTTCTTTATCCTTTTCTTCGTATAAGAGGATATCTTTGTATTGTTTGGAATTCGTTATTCATCTTTAGTTTTCGGATAATATTGGCAAATGGGAACCTTTCCTTTTCCTTTTAATTTTAATATTAAAAAAGAAAAAAGAAAAA
The DNA here is from genome assembly GCA_023653495.1 of Melastoma candidum. NCBI lineage: Eukaryota > Viridiplantae > Streptophyta > Magnoliopsida > Myrtales > Melastomataceae > Melastoma > Melastoma candidum. The sequence goes on along the minus strand of CM042889.1, from coordinate 13,749,431 downwards.
AGAAAAAGAAAGGAATCAGTAAGCTCTGTTTCTTTTAACTCCCCCAACCTTCCCCGTTTAAATTTAAAAATGCCAGAACATAAGAAAATGAAATGGGGGGAGGGTGTGACTGCCGACCACGCCAAAAGTGGGACCCAGACGACCTCTGACCGACCAGCTTTGCTCTCCCCACCCCAAAACTTCAACTCCTCGAGACGTGTTCCTCCCTGTCACTCTTCTCCTCCCCCACTCCCCCCCCCCCCCCCCCCCCCCCCCAATTAAAATTTTAAATTTTATTTTTTTGAATGGTTCCTCTCTCGCGCATGCACCTGATACACAGAGACTTTGGGCCTCCCGGTAACCGGGTAAGGCCGGTATGCTGCGCCTTGACTCGGCCCCCGCTGCTAAACGACAGCTTTTCACTTCAGTTGTCGTTTCGTGGTTCGCGTCATGTGACCGGAGGATTATTTGTTGCGCGGGGAAGAAATGTCGTCTGTTTTTCTTATTTCCTTTGGCGCTTAGTTCTCTCTTAAAAAATATACCATTTTAATAAGAAACGTGATTTCTCTTAAAAAGTGGGACCAAAAACTTTAAAAGAAAGAGACACACGTAGAGAAATGCCCTCCCTCCCACCATCGAGTAGGTGGTGTGTTGTGTTGCTAGGGCATACCCGACTGAGGTAGAGAATTGAAATAGACCCGATACAAGTTTTTTCCTCAGATATTTGGCTTGGAAAATAACTGGAGGCCCATTAAGGTTCAACCAGTCAAGCCCATTAAAAAAAGGAGAGAGCCCATACGTCGTCCTGGTATCGGAACCATAGGGGAAGCTGATCTCGTCAAGAGTGGTGGAATGATGTCACCGGGAGTGTCCTCTGGAGGACTCTAAGAAGCCCACTGACTCCTTTGTTCGCACCTCGAAGTCAAGGGTCAGGTCCCTTTCCTTCCTCCATTTTGAGTATTGGGATTTGAAGTGTTTTTTTTTAATCATTCATAGATTCGTTCTAGATCGTAGTGGGTGTTTGATAATAATCTCGGTCTTTTTGGCTCAATGTAGGGGTTTAGGGTTTTATAGTTCTGTTGCATGGCTAAATTATTAGCAAAGATAAAGGGAGTCTAGGCCCATGAAATAAGCAAGTCGGAATCGATTATCGAGCCGGAGCTATATGTGCAGAAAGTGAGATGAAAACAATGATATCGTGATCAGGCCCACCGACGGGCAAAGTTTTCGCTAGAGAATTAACGATAGCGAAGTCAAGACAAGATATCATTATTAGAGATTGGTACATTGTAGATTCATGGAAGACGGTGAGCTCTACTTTAACCAACCGGATTTTGAGCTCATCAATCAAGGGCTCCTAAACTCAAAAGGAGACCCGGTAGTTGGGGAGATCGAATTCCAAACTTTTCTTAAGCGTGTTGATTTGGTTTCTATTGGCTTTGTTTTGATTAGGTTATCCACACTGAAGCATACATTGGTCGATCAAAGGTCGAATCTGCTGCAGTTACCTGTCGGGCGTAAGTGCTCCTACAAAAGAGCAGAAATTTTTTGCATATTAATTTTATCTGTGTCGGTGATTGAGCAGTTCCTTCTGTGTGACATCTGTGGGATGGCGGTTTCAGCATAAATTCCAGTTTGGAGGTCATAGAACACCGAGAGGCCTTGCGGACCTCTAATGCACTTGAAATTTTGAGCAAGTATGACATTGTAGTTGTTGCAACCGACAATGCTCCAAGCCGATACATGATCAACGATTGCTGCCTGTTTTTCAATCAGTTTGTCTTGTTGGCACATCCAGGCCCTTTGCGTGTCACAGAAGATACTAGTTTTTCTTTGGGGGAATGTTAGCCTAACTACCTTGAGATTGATCTTTTCTCGTTTATACCATAAAGCCCCTTGTATCTGGTGCTGCACTTGGATTGGAGGGTCAGGCAATAGGAAAGCAGCATCCAGTCACCCAACAGAATGTTGAGATTTCCATTTAAAATTTTGTGTATAGTAATTTGTTTGTCTGACATTCACAATTGTTTTTTCAGCTTACAGTTTATAATTACAAAGGAGGTCCATGCTACCGATGCTTGTTCCCTACACCACCACCCACAACAGCTTGCCAAAGATGCTCCGACAGTGGTGTTTTAGGTGTAGGTTAGTGATCCTCATTGATTACTTGTCTAATGCAATAGTCTGCTTAAATGATTTCAAGGACATGTATTGTCTTTATTTGTTTTTCAGTTCCTGGTGTAATTGGCTGTCTTCAAGCGCTAGAGGCCATAAAAATTGCCAGGACGGATGCTGTTATTTGATTCCTTGTCTGCAATAATACGTATTGTACGCTCTTTATTTCTTCATTTCTGTGTTGTTTTTCATCCAGTATAGGTTCTTGTATGATTATAGTTTTTTCGTTCTGTGGGTAGTGAAGGTCAAGATCAGGGGAAGATGTTTACAGTGTGAAGCATGCGGTGAGAATTCGGAATTCTCTAGACAATATTTCAAGGGCTTCGACTATGAAAAATTTACCCAGTCCCCCATGTCCACAGTACGAATAAATCCTTTTACACTTGGGATATTTTGATGGAATAATGTGTCGTTGATTGAACGAACTCTGACTTACTGATGGCGAGAGTGGTTTGAACCATGTAATCTGGTCTCCTAGACATTCAACCTGCCCTTTCCACTTCTCTTTCTCTTCATAACCGCATATCTGAGCCCGGGTTTTTTTCTGCAGTCTGCACCCGTGAAGCTGAATTTGCTTGGCAACGATTCCAGGATAACTACCAAGGACTATAGTGAGATTGTTAGAAATGGGAAGCACACATTCTGGTGGACGTCCGACCAGAGCACCACTACAAGATTGTCTCTCTTCCCAACTTGATTAACATTCCACTTTCTACCTTAGATAAGAGGGTCTCTGAAGTCTCTTCAGCTATGGAGCAAGCAAGAACTCAGTAGGCCGATGTTGCAGGCGAAAGGCCAAACTTGTATGTAATTTGCAGAAGAGGTAACGATTCTCAGAGGGCCGTCCACTACCTCCAGAACACAGGCTTAACTTAGGTGAAGGCTATCATTGGGGGCATTGAATCCTGGGCGCGAGATGTTGATCCTCAGTTACTGACTGAGGATGATCATTTATGTCATAGTTCAATGGCCTAAATTCATTGAGAGGGCCTAAATTCCTGTACCTAATACATAGTTCAATGGGGATGATCATTTATGTCATAGTTCGAGCTTAATGCTCTTGTATGGTTATGCCTGTTCTCGCAAATGAATGATAATGTATTTTCAATCGAGGTCTAGTGCATGGTTCTGCACCCTATAAGCCATCTGGTAGTGCATGGTCGCCTCAATAGCCATCCATGCAAATTATGAGTACAAACTATGGTTTCAGAGAATTGAGAAAAAACATTAACTTTGTAATAAGAGTTTTGTAAACAAAAAAAGAGCAAGAGAACTCGCGTTGCAGTAACATATGGAACTTTGATCTGGTCAAGTTTGCTCCTCGACTTCGGGTGGCTGATTTGGATGCTTTGCCATTTTCTTTGGAGGCCACTTTGGCGGCCACTTCGGCGGCCACTCAGAAGGCGGCATAGGAGGAATCGGGAAGGGAAGTTTGGGCCACGGCTGAGCATAGCCACACATCCCGAACCTGCACCGGCTGAACAAAGGGCACCTGTTAAAACACTTACCGCAATGAAAGGGGTTGCGGTTTATGTTCCTGCACCAGCCACGGCAGCACTGCCAATTGAAAGGACATCTGATATTGCACAGCCCACAATGGTTAGGGTCCTCCCAGACATCGATGCAACGGTTCCAGCAGCATCGCATGCGAAACATGGGGAATTCCCCCAGGCTGCACACCCATGGCCTTCTCCAACACCCTCCGGGTCTAAAGTTCTTCGTGACAGTCCTCAGCCATGGTGAAGGTAACGTCCCGTTCTTTTCCTGTCTCAGGACTCCGGCAGTTGGCTTTCCTTCCGATGTAGACAAGAGAACAAGCAGTATGAAGAGCAACAAGGAGATAAATGACGCCTGCTTTGGCCAAAACATCTCCAATCACCCAAGGAGGAGAATCGTTGAGGAGTCCCGGTTCTGGTTTATATTAACTTTTAAGTGTTACGAGAACATCAGGTTTGATTCTTAATACAACGGCAACAGAGGTTGGATAATTCGTGCTTTCCTTACCAGCTATCTTGAATTACTTTTCATGTTGCAGGGGGTCTATATGTCCTGATGTAAATCACTGAAATCGTGATATCCCCTTTTTTCAGCTCTAAACTTAGTATGTGTAAGATTGAAGATTTAGCATCGACATGAAACCTCACAATCGGCAAGGGATACAAGGAAGTTAACAAAAGCAAAGGCGTCAGCATCAAAAGGGTCGACGGGACCATGCGACTAAACATGAAAAGACAAACTATAACGAGATAAAGTTAATTCTAATCAGGTGACTTAGCATGAGATAAATGTTATGTTCTTGGCTGTCAGGCATGATGATATCACTCCATGCACCGGGACACCAGCTGCAGAAATTGATAAACCGGCAACTGGGAATATCCGATCATTCTATCTCTATCTATCTTGAGGTTAAATCAACATGTAAATGCAATCCAAATGAATAACAGCTCTTCAGTGCCTTATTTTGCAATTCTAGGGGTAGTAAAGCAGTGACCAAGCAGCTAGTAGGAGATGTTCCTAGATGCTGTCTCAAATTTGTTGATGAACACCATCGAAAGCACATGGATATTATTATGTTGATCACAGATCCCAAACCATCAGCGGAACTCATTCCAACAACAGATATAAACTAAATGTGAAATTCTAGGGTATTCAGTACCAAACCAACAAAAGGAAAATGGTGTCTAAATCAGCATAGGAAAAGGAAACAGGAGAGCACTTCCAAATATTGCCCTTGTTTGTGGTCAATATTAGCTTTTCCTCAGCCATTGTCCAGAAACGGTACCCAGAAATCGGCTACGATGTCATTTCTCACTGCCTTCCACATTCTCCTGGTTCCCCTGCTCGTAACGCTTCCTGAACTTGGCAACCTGCCCGAGGCTCTCAGCCATCTGACGTTTTGCTCGGAAATGGTAGACTTTACCTGTGCTGTGAATCTTTGTCATCATGACGTGCATCAGTCTACCACTTTGCGTCACATATGAAATCCATTGCATCTGAGGGTGTATGCCCTTCTTCATCCCTGCTGACAAGCAAATTCACGTGCCTTGAATCTCAAGCAACATTTCAACTAGCAAACCGAGACTCGTTCAAAACAATAGAAAGTGACAGCTATAAAGGGAAACATCCCACAACTGCGTGAAACAGAAATTAATCAACTATCCAGGCAAAAGGAAATGCAGAAATGCCCCAACTCCCATGGAAGCTCCCTACATTCCATAAAGGTGCGCAACAACTCGTTCAAGAGAGCCAAGGAATTCGCAGAGCTTCACTTTCACCGCCCCACGAAACGTAACGCGAACTCTGCTTGGGACGATTGGAAAGTTTTATAGCAGCTCATAAACTTAAAAATCCCCGAGGAAATCAAACCCTTTTTTTCTCAGACATTTCATCGAACAGGTAAAGCTCATAAGAAGGGATAACGACAACAGACCCAAAATTAGTGAAAACCCAATTCAAACCGATCAAAGGAGAGCTTCTTAAACCATAACATCCCCCAAACAACCTCGGACAATTTCCCGACGGTATAGAACTCGAACTACTTTACTACTTGACGGGACACCAACTACAAATTCATAGCCAAACCGTTGGAACATTTCCCATTTCGGACAAAGTGGGAATCTTCTTCTTACCTGACACTTAAACAATCGGCGACTTCAAAGGGAGCAGGAAAGAAAAACAGGGCTTCTCGGAAGGCAGGGATTCGGACCGGCGACTTCGTAAACTTTCATCGACGTCGTTCCAATTGAGAGAGAGCTCTCCGGGGTAGTAATTGGGCATCCCATTTAACGGGCCGAAGTTTGCTGGCCCAACTAGCCACACTCGAATATGGGCCTTTCTTTCGGCCCAAGTTCGGAGTTTCTCCGGAACAGCCGTTTGTTTTTGTTATTCGGACATCTTCCCGGGAGAGAAAAAAGTGTCCGAAACTTTTCTGAAGATGCCTCCTTTTTCTTTTATTTTCTTCACCGACCTTATCTTGTAGTTAGTCTCCAGTTATGCTTTCCTCGCCCATTGTCTCGCTCGTTTCTCACTGCTGTGTACCATCCCCTTTATCCATTTAGCGGCCACTCGCTTCGCGTTACCCGCATGCGCAAGTTAGGGATGGGGCAGCTGAAGGCCACGTTTCGGATAAGCCCTATGCATACTACCCCGGAGATCTTCCCTTTATATAAAGGTTCAAAGGCCAACACTTCCAACTCCCCCCTCTCCCTTTGGTCTAGTCCTCCTCTGCAAGAACACCAACAACAACAAAATAATGGACAAATTGAACAAGTCCCATGTCCTAATACTTGCCCTCCTTGCAGTCTTCTTGCTCATAACACCCCTCTTGTCCTCCAACCTCAGACCAACTTACCTCTACTTCATCACCAACATCCTCATTATAGCCCTTGGGGCCGAGGCTGGCCTCCTATCCTTCTTCTCGAATTCCCCCCACTGTAAACGACTCCCAGGCAACAACAATGCCGGGACCAAAAACCTGGCATCTTCACAACCATTGTACCCAGCCATGTCTTTGTACAGCGATCGATCTCCAAAGACGGACACAGCCGTAGGGGCCACCCTGGCCTTGAGTTACGATGCCATTACCCTGGAGAAGACAGAGAATCGCAGGGATAGTGTCAGGGTGGTGGAGAAATGCCTCTCCGAGAAGGTGGGCATGATAAATGCTGGTGGTATGAAGGAGAATATGTTCAAGAGATGCCCTTCGATGCCGAGCCTGTTTTTCATTGGTGGTGCACCGGAGGCCGAGACGGGAGATGGGGATTGCGAGTCCGACTTTGCTAGCGATGGAGAGGACGGGCTGGTAGATGAGGCGATCATTAGTGGTCAGGAGCTGTTTGTGAAGGCCGAGACATTCATTGGGAACTTCTACAAGCAGCTGAAGATGCAGAGGGAGGAGTCCTGGAAGAGGATTCATGGGTTTTATCAGAAAGCCTTCTGAGGATTCTTAATCAAAGTTTCACCCAAATTAAAACAAAGATTAGAAATTATAAGACATAAGATATGAGTAAAGTAGTCCTGTTCTATTGTAGGATCATTGGTTTGAAAACATTTGTGGACAAGGGTTAAAATGATTTCAGGACCTACCTATGAATTCATGTCTATCCATTAATGTTGTAATTCCATGTTTACAAAGGATATAACATAACATTCACCCTTTTGAGTGTATATTAATTCCAACAACATCCCAAGAAAAGCTTTTTTTAAAAGACTTGCACATGCAAAATTCCATTTTTCATGAAAGAATTGACTGCAATGGAAGAAGTGTGCACTCTCCACTACAGCCACAACAATGTTCTTCCTCACCTTTTCAACCTTTTAAGATGTCCACAAGATATAGCAAATAAAGAAAAAATCCTGCATCATCCCACTTTACATGTCACCTCGGAATTCTTATCTTTTTCCAGAAAATATTCTTTCTCAGTAGATAATACACAAAATGCCCTCTTCTTGAGCTAATCGGACAGCAGTTTAAGGGTGGTGAACTACTTGTAGAGAAATAAAGACCGTGTCCCTTTTTGTCTTTGTAAAGGAATCAGAGTGGTTGGGCGTGACCTCATGCACTTTTTACCTGGTCTTTACCATGAAGTTGTCAGTCAGTCAGCACAGCAAAGTGCCAATTTGTGCTCGTGAGGTCCATCCCAACTTAATATTGCGCTGACGGTGTGGCTGCTCTTCTTTTACCTTATGCATCCTTATCTCCTTACCACCTGCTCAAGATTCACCCGTATCACAAATTCAGATTCCACGTTTAATGTCAGAGCATCACTAGATAAAAGCAACAGGACGTCAGGACAAGTATTTCCTCTGGTAACTCTCCGCGGAGAGGAAGTTTGGCATCTCGCTACACATGAGCAGAATCCTGATGCGTGACCGTGACCGCGTCGTAGTTTTGCATCTCGAACATTGGGACCGCAATTCGCGTAGAGAATAAGCGGGAAAATGACGGGAGAAGCATCAGACATGTAGATAAAAAGACCATTTCAGATTAGCATGGAATTCCACATTCACACTCCCAACTCGATGGCTCTGGTGACTTTGAACCAAAAGAATCTTAGAATGCGCATGTTCAAGCTGTTGGCCCTTAGATTGTGACTAAGAGTAGGTGAATTAGCCTTTTCGTTCGAATAGAACTTTCACGATAAACTCATAGAATCCTCACAGCGGAACGCTTAGCTCCTGTGGTTTACAGAAACTTAAAGACAAATCGGAACATTTTATAGTGGTTCGGTGAATACACCTACATCCACTTTCGGCCGCTTTCACTAATAACTTGTAAATAGTGATTAAAGTGTAGAAGGTAGAACCTTCTGTAGTATAAGAAAACATTTTCTTTAACCACGGGACGGTAAGACTATCTTAACCAATTGCGAGAAACTCTATTGCTGAGTTTGAGATGAGTCTAGGTCGAATCACAAGAAAATCAACTAGACTTAGCAAGCACAAAACCTTGGCTGGAAGCTTCAGCCTTCTGTGACGCTGTAGCGGGCTGTCCCTTCTGTGGATCTGCGAACAAACTTGGTGTCGCTTTTTCCACGTGCTTGGACGTTGTCTGGTGGGCTTCTCTTTTTATATTTTTTGTTTAATCTGCAAAACAAATAAAATAACTGTATACAGGAGGCTGCAGTTCCTCACCACTTACACCTGCTGCAGAAACTTTCTCTTGGATCTGCTGTACACCCACCTGGCGTTACGGACAGCTTCCCCAGCCAAGTCCTTCAGATTCACAGCCAACGACGCCTATGGAGTGGGTTCACCAAAGCACACCTGTTGCAAACAAACAGACAAACAAATAACCAACTACAGAAGGTTGGAGGTCCCTCACCGTTGAACGCCTGCTACGGACTCCTTCTCTTCGACCAACTCTGTACGCCGACTCGCCAACCAACGAACCTTCTCCCCAGGCCCCGGTGCACGCAGTCCGACATTACGAACGAAGTCCCGGTCGAGTCCCTCATATCTGTAACCACCGACGTCACCAGAGCGGCTTCACCCACGCTCAACCTGCTGTAGTCACCTCCTGCGAGAACGCTCGCCTGGAGAATCCGTCCTCCACACTCACACACACGTCAAAGCAGCACAATAACGTTGTATGACTTGCCCATACTTACCACGCTCAATTACAATAATCAGAAATGTTTTTGTGTTTTTCTCTTATACAGCGATTCTGTCCTCCTGTAATTAAGGAAACTTATTTTTCTAAATACAAAATATGAGCAGATTCATTCCCTTCGTGCATAAAATGATTGGGAACGAAATTCATCTGATTTCGAATTAATCAGATTATCCTATTATTAGATATTGCATTACATAAGGTTACGCCATATTTAGTCGTCAGCCTACTATAGTTGGAAAGAAAAATTATTTTGTTTCCAACTTGGGAATTGCGATTATAGGCTCGTGTGTTATATTGGGGATTTCCAGATTCAATTTCGTTTTAATTCGATGTTTTAATCCCCAGATAATGCACTATAGAAGGTTTGGCCAAAATTGAGAGTCAACCTTATATTGATGGAAATAATCAATAATTTATTTCCAAAATGAAATAATTCGTTCCACATAGATTTATCATTGTATCTGGATGAAATTTAGGAGAAAAGTTTATTTGAAAGTCTTTTCTAAATAACGTAATTCTTTACAGAAGGTTAAATATAAATTGCCAAAAATAACAAAATAATTTCCTTGATTAGGAAAAATATTTTATTTTTGACTTTCAAACATTTGTCTCATTTGAATTAATAAAATAATTAAGATAATCAATAATTAATTAATTATTAAAATATATAATTGTAGAAATATTTTCTAATCACGTCATCTCATCTGCAATGATCATTGGAGAAGATAGAAAATATTTTCGTGATATTTTTCATTTATTAGGAAGTATATCTTCGTTACAGAAGGTTACAGCTTCTGTAAAGTCATAGCAGGTCAAACCTACTGTAGCTGACAAATCATCAAAACCGTATCAACACAAGCAGTAGAACATCACGGATGGGTTTCAGACTTAATAATAGTTCAAATTGATATAGTTCGAGGCCGAAACACAAGGTTCCCTTGTATATGCCCAAGTAGAGGCCTTGTATGAGCATTAAAATCATGGGACTCAACCTCATTTCTGTTGACAACTGGAGCAGAAAATCAGCCCATGCTATAATTCTATGTACAGGGACCAACGATTAGGGCTTAACCATGCGTCATTAATTATATATGTATAAAAAAATACGCTCCATGTCCATGTATCGTTACATCCTATCAAATCATAAAAGGATAAGTTCAAGAATTGGGTTCTGGAGAGGCTTGTTAGCCATCTATTTACTTCGTTGCCTCGTATTCATAAAGTAAATAGGTACGGTCCACCTGAACCCCCATGAACTACATTTCGATCTTCCACTTCCACCACGTTAACGAACTCCTCGACCTGATACTACAAAATTATAGGACTTTGTTCGACATCGACTCAAATTGAAGGGGCAGAAGGGGCCACCATCACCCACTGGAAACGGTAAAAGGTCGAGCCCCACCTCATGCTTAGTCTTCATCTTGACTTCCGTCTCGAGCTAGATCTAGACGTCGAGCTTTTCGATCAACAACTCGAGAGGGTCAATATTGGGGAAGTACTTCACAGACAGTCAAAAGAGCTTCAAAAAGACGATTGACAACATACGAGACTTCAAGAACACAAACAAAGATCTCAATTTTCATCGTGCCAAGAGCACTCTCTTTAAAAAATTATTTGCCACACTATCAAGTTGCAAGAGAGAAAATGCCCGCAAATATATTTCCATGAGTAATGAAGAAAGAATTGTTGAACAATTTGTCTGGATGATTCTCAAAAGCGGAAGAGAAACTAATATGCCAAGCTAAGATGTGAAAGAAGAGCCTCTGAAGTCAAATAATCAAAGCCTTCAAAGCTGTACAATGAGCTAAAAGAATATTTTCACCCTCTAGGTGCAAGGTATGCGGCAATTCCCCCAGACTTCGCAAGTTCATCCATGGAAAATTTTCATCCTCTAGGTGCAAGGTTTGTATGCGACAATTCCCCCAGACTTCGCAAGTTCATCCAACTCGTGTACACTCACGTGTCAGAAATAAAAAACAAGAAATCAAATCTCTTTATAACTCAAAGAGGATTTAAAAGAGCGAGGAAGAAGAAGGGATAATTGAGCAAGAGAAAGGGAGGAGAGGCTAGGAGTTAGGAGACCCCAATGAGTGATTCCCATCCAATGTGGGACAAAGAAAATGGGCTTAATGAGCTAATGGGCTAAAGGCCCTTTTGAAAAACAAAATAAACTTAAAACCTAACACTCCCTCGTATTTTTCAAAAGGTTTGAAAATTCTATAGATTATAGAATGTAAAGCATCAAATCTAGTGTCTTTTGGACTATGAACTAGACCTAGACCAATAAGATTTACTTAAAGAGAGATTGGTAAAGTAAACTTCTATGAACCAGAATCTCGTTTACAAGTAAATGATCCAATGGCCACTTTATATTTTCTCATTAATTCTTGTTTAATGCGGTTTTGCGCAAATAAGCCGTGCGCTCGTCCGGTATTCGTGAATGCTCTAGTAATTCAGCCACGAATTACATAGGAGTGACCCCACTCCGACATTCAGATAGGTGATTTTCATCAAGCATATCCTGCATTGAGATATACCACTAATAATGGATATGAAAATCATTAAGAGCTTTAAGCTCAACCTCTCGATAAAATGCATTGCAACATCTCACAAACCATAAGAATTGACTATCATTGTATGATGCTACCAGAATCATCAAATAACTTGCTTTTACCCATATGAACCTACTTCATGGAATTTCCAATCACATAGGTTAGGTTACCATTACCGACGATTTCGTAGACTTGCTTTCTTCCCAACAGTTTAGTAAGAGGATCGGCCAAATTCACTTATGACTTCACATAATCGATCGATATCACATTTTCTTTATGCAATTGATTCACAATGTTGTGTCGCAACCTAATGTATCTGTTCTTGCCATTAAAGCTTTTATTCTTTGCCATTGTGATTGCAGCGTGATTATCACAATGCATAGGCCCAGAAGGTGTTGGTTTTATTCCGATTGGAATCTTTGCTAAGAAGTTTCTCAACCACTCAGCCTTAGTACCAGCCAACTCCAGAGCTATAAACTCTGATTCCATGGTAGACTTGGCTATTATAGTTTGTTTGGCTGATTTCCAAGCTACCACACCACCACCAAAGGTGAATACAAATCCACTAGTGGATTTAGTCTCATATGAATCAGAGATCCAATTTGAATCACTGAATCCTTCTAACACAGTGGGTGAACCACTACTATACATGATGCCATAATTAATGGTTCCTTTGAGATATTTCATTACTCGAACCGACGAAATCAAATGTTCAAAACTTGGTTTCTTAGTATATCTGCTTAGCCTACATACAACATAAGCAATGTCTAGTCGAGTGAAGTTCATTAAGTGTTCTAGACTCCCAATAATTTATGTATATTCTATCTGTGAAACTGGGTTTCCACGATTCTTTTTTAGATGAATCGTACCATCATAAGGAGTACTCACATGCGTCACATCAAAATTTTCAAACTTACTAAGAAGTTTCTCAACGTGATGTTCTTGTGGCAACATAATTCCTTTGTCATTCCTTATGCTACGAACTCCCAATATCACATTTGCTTCACCCCAATCTTTCATATCAAACTTGGAGCATGAAAACCTTTTGGTTTTCTCGACAATCTCAAGATTGGATCCAAATAGTAGCATATCATCAACATATAAGCTAATAATAATGAAATCACAACCATCAATCTTGGTATAGACACACTTGTCTAATTCCATTGAAGAAAAACCATCATTCATCATAACTTCATCGAATTTCTCATGCCATTGTTTTGGTGCTTGCTTTAATCCATATAAGGATTTTTGCAGTTTACACACTTTGTGCTCCAGACCAGATATTTCACAACCCTCCGGTTGATTCATAAAAATCTCTTCTTCTAAGTCACCATTGAGAAAAGCTGTTTTAACATCCTTATGATGAATGAATAACTTATGAATGGTGGCTAGAGTAAAAGTCATCTTCTTTTCGTAGTCCCTTACTTCTTCTTACTTCTTCAACTTCATTTTCTTTTACATCAGTCAGTTGAGTTGTATGAGAAATCTTCTCCGACAATGGAAAAATATATTAAAAAATTCGGCATTTTTTGTTTCAACACTGGTGTTATTGTTTAACATATCACTCTTTAAAACTAGAAACCTATAGGCTGCACTATGATTGGCATAACCGACAAACATAAAATTTGAGGTTTTTGACCTGACTTTCCTTTTCTTCGGATAAGGTAACATCAACTTTCTATTTAGGAGACATGAGGCGTTACTTCATGAATGATTTGATTTAGGAGAATATGGAGGCGTTACTTCATGAATTATTCTTTCTTTCTCACAAATTCATTGAATAGAGCAAATTCACCTCCTCGATCTGATCTAACACGTTTGATCTTTCTATTTAGTTGATTTTCCACCTCAGCTTTATATATAAACAAAATTGTGCCTCATCTTTTTTCTCAGCAAATATACTTGAATATATCGAGATAAATCATCAATAAACGTGACATAATATTTCTTACCACCTCTACTCATTGTGTGGATTAAGCTCAAAAGTTATGTTTCTCGTTTGACAGAAGAACAACTTTTCTTGGTTATATTAGCTCCAAAACATATTTCACACTTGTTCAAGGTTGTGTTGTTGATCTTTTTTATGAGACCCATTAAATTCATCTTTTGTAGATAACAAGAATTCACATGGCCTAGTCTAACATGACACAAATTAACAGAGTCAATCAAGTTAGCATAAGAAGCACTTGCATTTCCATTAAAACCATCAACAATGTTGATGATAAATAATAATTGACTACAATAGCCCTTGTCCAAAAACACATTATTCTTAGTCATTACGATCTTATCGGATTCGAATGACACCTTAATTCCTACCCTTCCTAACAGTGACACTGACACGAGGTATCATATTAGGGACATGCAAAACCTCACTCAAAGATAGAGTCTTGCCAGATGTGAGCTTTAAAAGGACTTTTTATTTTCCCAAAACCTTAGTACTTCTGGAGTCACTAAGATAAACAGACCCTTCACCATCCCCATAGATGAGTAGGAGGTAAAAGTATTTCTATTTGCACAAATATGCCGCGTAGCACCAGAGTCTATTATCCATTCATTCACATTGGTAATAAGGTAAGCTTGAGAAATGATTGTAGCAATGATATCAACTGCCTCGGCCAGATTAACCCTTGGCTTAACATGATTGTCACTTCTCATTCTCTTCCTACATTGAGCAGCATGATGCCAGGAGTTCCACAAACAAAGCATGATCCCTTTTTCTTAAAGTTGGAATTATTGGCTTTGGGCTCGTAGTAATGCTTTGCATACCTTGTTGAATCATTACCTTTAGTTTCTCGAACAAGATTTGCTTTTGATGAGAGATGTCTAACTCTTCCAGCTTGTATTTCCTTTCGATTAGTCTCTTCTATGATAATGTGAATAATGAGATCAACAAGAAACATCTGTTTGTGCTTGTGCTTCAACTGTTGCTATAGTCATTACATGACGTAAGTAGCTTTTCAATTAGTAGACCCGCAACAAAAACTTCAGAAAGGACGATATTTCCGACTTTGAGCTCCTCCACTAGTTTGTGAAATTTGTTTATCTGAGATCGAATATCTTTGTCCTCTGTCATATATCATCGATAGTATCTTCCTATTGTAAACTTTTATCGACTTACGTCCTTGACAGTGTATTTGAGAATCATGGACTCCCATATCTCTTTAGCTTCCTTATAAGATACATAGACATCAAAGAGTTCGTTTGAGAGAGTGTTGATTATAGTATAGTGACATATTTTATTAGCTTGAGTTGATGCACCCAATTGCTTCGATTTGCTGTGTTGTCTCGTCTGGTCTTGAATCGATCAAAGCAAACGTAACTCCATATATATCTAAGATAGATGATAACTACTCCTGCCATCACTTGAAATTATTACCATCAAACACCTCAATTTTGGAAATATCTGAAAAATGGTTCACATATTGAGTAGATGGAATGAAGAAGTTATCGATTGAGAAGAGTTTGATGCATTCATTCCAGCTTCAATTGCGTTTGGCGACTCAAAGAATACTGACAGATCACTTGCGCTATAAGTAGAATAATCCTTATTGATATCCATATTCCTTTAGATTATTGACCAATTTGTCCGGATGATTCTCAAAAGCGGAAAAGAAACTAACATGACAAACTAAGATGTGAAAGAAGAGCCATTGAAGTCAAATAATCAAGCCTTCAAAGCTGAACCTGAACACAGGAGAAAACCGTTATAATAAAACACTACTTGCGTCGTGTTATAGGAACACTGAGCTAAAGGAATATTTCTGCTCTCTAGGTGCAAAGGTTTGTATGCGGCAATTCCCCTGACTTCGCAAGTTCATTTGACTCGTGTGCACTCACGAGCTAGGAACAAAAAAATAAGAATTAGAATATCTTTATAGCCCAAAGAGAATTTAAGATAGAGAGGAAGAAAAAGGAAGAATTGAGCAAGAGAAAGGAGAGGGGAATGCCCCTTTATATAGGAGTTGGGAGACCCCAAGGAGTGATTCCCATCCAATGTGAGGCAAAGAAAATGGGCTTAATGAGCTAATGGGCTAAAGCCCTTTTGAAAAACAAAATAAAATTAACAACCCAAAAAAAAAGAACAAGCACGTCGACTTTGCAAATCCAAGTGTTCCGATAAGGAATCTTAATGATAAATGGTTCTCGAACACTTAAGAGTTATGTGCAAAATCTGAATGTGATATATCCTTTATAATTACAACAGTCAAGGTGGCCGCCTTTGCCCCTGAAAAGGGAAACTCTCGAGGCAGAACACCACCTTTAACCCGACCTTGATCTCGACTAGCGGATCGGCCTCCATCTCGAAAATAACTTCCAAATCGAGTTCTCCATTCGAAGGGACTGCCCTCGCTCCTTGGGAAGGGACCCTCTCGATCTCGATTGCACCTTTAGCCGGACCTTGATCTCAACAACTTTCAGATTGAGCTTTCCAATCAACAACTTGAAGGGGGTGAAGGGGGCCTCCATCGCCCACTAGGAAAAGACACTCTTGATATGCTCATGATCTATTCACATTCTTTACCATTTTTCTTGTGTTCCCCATTATCGTTGGCGATTCACCATGTTGTCACGACCGTTGATCGCCCGCTTTTGCTCTCACTCCCTTTTCATTTGTTTGTGTTTACTCTTTTCTTCTAAGCGCTGGTCTTCATAAGAGGAGGCTGTCGTAGCCGTCGTTGTTGCTTTTCCCTTTGGTTTTTCTTTCAACCTTGTAATGGTCGTAAGTTTTTCTTCCTGTTTTTATGCTGTGTAAATTGTTACATATAAGTGTTAGAGTGTGCACTTATGTGCCAAGACACTTTATTATATTTGTGGATAAATAATTAATAAAGGCTTGTATTTATCATTGGTTAGAGTGTGCACTTATGTGCCAAGACACTTTATTGTATTTGTGGATAAATAATTAATAAAGACGAGTATTTATCATTGATTATTTTACTTTTCTGCACGTAAAATTATTAATGATAAAGTCTCACAGATTAATGAGTATATTAATATGAAATAGTCCGTAATCGGATAAATGTTTAGAGGGGACATGGACATCTAAATC
This sequence comes from Melastoma candidum, assembly GCA_023653495.1. Taxonomy (NCBI): domain Eukaryota; kingdom Viridiplantae; phylum Streptophyta; class Magnoliopsida; order Myrtales; family Melastomataceae; genus Melastoma; species Melastoma candidum. Next base: position 13,732,558 of record CM042889.1, on the reverse strand, counting down.
ATCGTTGAGTATAACTATGGTCAAGATAGACCGAGTTATTGTATATCTAAGTTATACTTAGGGGTACCCTGAGATTAGGGTTACTGGACACGACCCGATTAAGAGGATACCACATATTGAACATCATTGGTCAATCCTCTTTATGGACGAGTGTAACTGATATTTTGACTTGAGACATTCATTTATTCTATGCGTGGAGTTTGTGCACTTTGATGTCGTTAAAAGCAGTCTTTAACTGAATTGGGAGTAATACGATTGTTGGGTGTGTGACAAAGCGCAGAGAGAATAGTGTTGAGTCAATATAGGATTCATCGCTCTCTTGAATTAGAGAGTTGACATCTAGGTCACTTAATAGAGATATTAGTGACTCTAAAATCCATGGCCAGGGGAGGAATGTTTTACATTCAAGAGAGTCTATTATATCTTGGTAATCAAGTAAAAACAATTAATTTAGTGATGATGTATTTTGCGCCGAATTAATTGGGATGTCGGTTAGATGAAGAAATTGAATTACACAGTAATCGGTTCATAGTGGTTTATGATTTATGATCATTATCCTAACACGTTGGGTGACTAAAAACTGTTGCTAGACGGTTACCTTAGTTTGTGTATGGATATACACTGCCTTCGTGTATAGGACCTAGAGGGTCGCACGCATAGCACGTCGACACGAACATTATATTTTGATTATTTTAGTGAATACTAAAATTAATCATTTTATTTCAAAATTAGAATTAATTGGATTATTAATTTATTCTAAAATATCGGAAGTAAATAAATATACCAAGATCGAATATGGATTTATTCGGTTCTTTTCTTTTAGATAGAGGATATGAAATACGTATTTGATATTTTATTTGAGTAAATTAATATTTGATTAAATTTAATAATACATTTATGGGTTAAATCTATTTGTATTATTTTATTCAATATTTTTATTCTTACTAAAGGATCATACGTTACATTTTGGAAATAAATTAAGTTTCCTGCGACGTTTATTTTGGTTAATGACTTGATTGAAACGGAAAGTAAATTGGCAATCAAGTGGTCAGATTGTCTATTCTGAAAATTAAAAAGAAAAGAACGATAGAAAACAAAGGGAGATTGAAAATCCCAGAGAGTTTTTGGCTTGGCAAAAAAAAAGAGGTGGTTTTTGTGAGCTTTCGGTTTTGAGACTAGACGGATCCAAGACACTAGCACCTACCGGATCGTCGATTGTTCGTGATCGCGTGCGCGTGGATACAGCTAGAGGAGTAACACGTGAAGCTTTTGATCATTCGCTACAATTCTTATTTTACCAAAACGTCGATGTACGATTTCCAGGTAAGGTTATTTTACAGTTTATCTCAATTATATTATACGTACTGCGAGTTGATTTGGGCTAAAATATAATTATTTTATCTTTGCTGCGCCCTAAAACTGACAAGTGGCATTAGAGCTTACTTGCGGTTGGAGCGTATAATTCTGAATATTTGTTTTGATGTTATTATAAACGAAATCATAATCTACAAAATCTTAAATTCGAGAACATGATATTTGCAGATTTCGTTTTATAATTTTTGCCCGTAAAATTAAGACTTGTTTAATCTCATTAGAATTCTCAATGATGAGATTTAACATTAATATAAAAAATGAGATTTAAACTTATAATTTTATTGGATAAAGAAATTATATATAAAAATTTTATCGATCATACTAATATTAAGAAAATAATATTAGATAAGATAGATTATATTAATTTCCCATAACATCGCAAAGTTGCGATTTAAAATTCAAAATCTTAATATTAATAATTTTATAATTTGTTACGAAGAATATGGGGAATTTGAATTAAGTATTATTTAGTTAAATTATATTCCACGAGTACACATTTCCTTTTATAAATTAGTTAATAGTAAGGAAATGTATGGGTGATCGGATGGATTAAATAAAAGTTTTACACAAATTCTTAAATTACTAAATTTAAGATTATAAATTCTAAATCTAGAATTCCAAAATTATAATGGGTAAAATTAACATTTGTGGATTCAAGTATTCAACCGTTGTTTAGGCCAATCCAAGGGAATTAATTACAAGATAATTAATTTCGAAACTAATGATAATGAAAACAATAATAATATAATAATAATTATTATTTTAAATTAAGGGTTGGCTGAGATAAGAAAAATGATTTGAATTAATCATCTCAGCTGACCAAGAAATTTATTAACATATTAATGATTATTTAAAAAAAATTGAAATTATTAAGGGTCGGTTGAAATCGACAATTTTGTCCTACGACATGTTATACAGGTGAGACAATATTAAAAATAAAATTCCCTAAATATTAAGTCAATAGTTTAAATAAAGGCCCTCCATTAATATTTATTATAATAGTCGGATTTTTCCCATGAGTCGGTACAGCTTTGCTGTGGGCTTCTGATAGAACATCTGTAATTTATTCTAAATGATTAATGGGTCGACTTAACTCAATTTAGTTGACTTGTTTGGCTCAGCTAAGGTCAGTTTTTTGAGGGGCAAGTGTTGAGTTTGAGAGTTATTAGATTCAACGTAAAAACACCGAAAGTCACATGGATAATTGTGATTGGCAAGTAAATGCCTACTTGTTTCGTGTGGTGTGTAAGTACAGCTCAGTTGTGTGCATACTTCATGTTTCAAGATTTCGGTCCTACTAGGAATTATAACCAACAAATTCCTGATTTCAACAGTGGGGGCTGTTGCTTTTGAATAAAATAGTGGGAACTATATTAAAGTTCTTTATTAATTAATATTCCACAAATATTAAAACTCTGCTTTAAATTATTTTGTAGAGATGGCAAACACAAACACCCTTTCGCTGCGAAGCATTCTCAAGAAAGAGAATATCCTCATCGGTTCCAACTACCTGGATTGGTATAGAAAACTGAAAATTGTCCTAACGCACGAGAAAAAGATTTATGTGCTAGAGGATGAACCACTTAAAGAACCTGCACCTGATGCTTCTGAGGATGATCAGTCTTACTATAGTCAATACTTGGAGGATGCGCTGGATGTTCAGTGCATCATGTTGTCCTCTATGTCTCCCGAGTTACAGAGGCAGCATGAGAACATGAGTGCTAGGGAGATTGATCAGCACTTACGTGAGCTCTTCCAAGAGAGTGCAAGAGTTGAGAGGTATGAGACTTCTCGGGCACTGTTTCGAACAATGCTGGTGGAGGGTAACCTAGTTGGGCCATATGTACTCAAGATGATAGGGTATACATTGAGAAGCTCGAGAGCTTGGGTTCCAAGCTGGATCAGGACTTAGCTGTTGACCTGGTTTTGTCCTCACTCCCACCATCATTTTCTCAGTTTGTGTTGAACCTCAACATGAACAGTATGGAGAAGAGTTTGACTGATCTGATGGCTATGCTGAAAACTGTTGAGAAGGACATGAAAGTGAATCCTACACTTCGAGCAATGATGGTTAGAAAGACCAACAAGCGTCCTAGCACTGGGAAATTCAATCCCAAGGCTAAAGCAGTTAAGAGCACCGGACCTCCATCTCAAAAGAGGCTTAAGAAAGGGCAGCAGGTACCCCAGTTTGATGAGAAGGAGGCTGTATGCATTCATTGTGGCAAGAAAGGCCATTGGAAGAAGAATTGCTTCCAACTCTTGAAGAAGAATGCCAGTGGAGCAGATACTTCAGGTATCTTTGTGATTGAATGCGATCTTTCTGTTTCTTCATCATGGGTCATAGACTCCGGAAGTAGTTCTCACATTTGTGCGAACTTGTAGGGTCTAAGTGACTGCAAATGGCTGTCTAAGGGCGAGATGGACGTACGAGTGGCGAATGGAGCTAGAATTGCTGCATTAGCTGTAGGGACGTATGTAATAAAGTTGCCCAGTGGATTTGATTTAAATTTGGAGAGCTGTTATTTCGTTCCTAGTTTTTCCAAGAACATCATTTTGGTGTCGAGTTTAGACGCCAAGGGATTTGTATTTGAATTCAAGGACAAGTTGTGTTCCTTTTATTTGGATGGGATGTTCTATGGAAATGGTTCATTGAATAATGGTTTGTACGTTCTGAATTTGGACGAGTCGATTCACTGTGTTGAAGGGAAGAAACAGAAAACGCGTGACTCAAACTTAACATATCTCTGGCGCTGTAGACTTGGTCATGTAAACGAGAAACACATTGCAAGGTTACTAAGTAACGGGTATTTGGACTCTTTTGAGTTAGAGCCCATAGATACATGTGAAGCGTGTTTACAAGGATCATTATCCTTGTAATCGGTTCATAGTGGTTTATGATTTATGATCACGTTGGGTGACTAAAAATTGTTGCTAGACGGTTTCCTTAGTTTGTGTATGGATATACACTGCCTTCGTATATAGGACCTAGAGGGTCGCACGTATAGCACGTCGACACGAACATTATATTTTGATTATTTTAGTGGTACTAAAATTAATCATTTTATTTCAAAATTAGAATTAATTGGATTATTAATTTATTCTGAAATATCGGAAGTAAATAAATAGACCAAGATCGAATATGGATTTATTCGGTTCTTTTCTATTAGATAAAGGATATGAAATACGTATTTGATATTTTATTTGAGTAAATTAATATTTGATTAAATTTAATAATACATTTATGGGTTAAATCTATTTGTATTATTTTATTCAATATTTTTATTCTTGCTAAAGGATCATACGTTACATTTTGGAAGCAAATTAAGTTTCTTGTGACGTTTATTTTGGTTAATGACCTGATTGAAACGGAAAGTAAATTGGCAATCAAGTGGTCAGATTGTCTATTCTGAAAATTAAAAAGAAAAGAACGATAGAAAACAAAGGGAGATTGAAAATCCCGGAGAGTTTTTGGCTTGGCAAAAAAAAAAAGATGAGGTTTTTGTGAGCTTCCGGTTTTGAGACTAGACGGATCCAAGAGGCTAGCACCTATCGGATCGTCGAGTGTTCGTGATCGCGTGCACGTGGATATCGCTAGAGGAGTAACACGTTGGGTCTTTGATCGTTTGCTACAATTCTTATTTTACCAAAAAGTCGAGGTACGATTTTCGGGTAAGATTATTTTACAGTTTATCTCAATTATATTATACGTATTTCGAGTTGATTTGGGTTAAAATATAATTATTTTATCTTCCGCTGCGCCCTAAAACTAACAATAAGCACAAATGTACTATGTTCTTCCCTTCTTTGTCTTTTAAGTTCTAAAGGCCACTACATTTTAAAACACAAATTATAGTCGCAGAATTCGATATGTATTGCATAAGACGTTAACAACCTTGAATTAGATTTGACTTAACTGACAATTATTGTCATCTCAGTCGCAAGAATCACTTGTCCGGGGAAAAGATCAGGACTTGCCTTGGCATCAGGGGTGGCATTGCAGCGCAGGAAGGGGTAGAGCCTATTCCTCACAGCAACTTCGGCGAGCTTCTCGGTGCTGACATTGGCGGATCGCAGTAGTGAGAGCTGGCCGGGGTCAAGGCTAGGGTAAGCAAGGAAAACGTGAGTGGCTGCGGCTAGGCTGAGGGAAGTGTCTCTGACAAAATCGAGGAGTTGGTAGGAAGGGTAGTTGTCACAGGAGGAAAGCGTCAGGGCTTCCTCCAGAAGCTTCCGGTAGGCTAACGTGTAGTTGAGGATCTTCTCCACTGCCTCCACCGACTGTTCAATCCAAGGTGACGGCAGTGACACCGGTGCGGACATCTCTGGCAGCCCCCGGGGGGCGACAAGGAAAAAAAGGAAGCGAATTGGACGGACGAACTTCAGGAAAAGTGAATGAAAAATTTTGTTAAATTTTTTTACAAGATTTATGTACTCATACTATTTCCTAAGGTCGTGTTATTGAAACATTTCCACATCAATGCAATAAAATTTGAAACATTTCCACATCAATGTAATAAAATTAAGTAACGATAATTTGTACTACTGCCGAACATTCCCAACAGTTAAATTGATTGAGTAGTAAACATGAGGTGGTGACAATATTAACCGGAAAAATTGAACTAAATTACTTCACCATTTCCATGTTAAGATAAACGAAATACTCAAAACTACAATTCCGAAACTCAACCAGAAAAGATAGGTCAGAGCAGGCATCGGCATCCGGCTGCGTTGCCTCGCGAACAGTGGCAGTCCACTGGCCACAACTATTTCCAAAAAGAATAGATTGGATAAATAGAGGGGAGGAGGAGCATGACGGAATTAATACACACTTCCCTGACAAGCATTCCCTCTTCAAGTAAGAATTAACTCCACATTGGCGCCTGAGAATCTCGCTCAGTTAACCATCATGTGGTCGAACCCACCCCCTGGCTGAAGGGGGGAGACACGGTTCACCCTGACCATGTCAAGCAACTGATGAAGCCATCTCCTGGTTGTCGGATCCTCCTGCCAAATATGTCACAAGACCAGCAGATTAATTATTGCTCAGCTACACGGTTCGGTTGTTGACTGCTCATGTTGTCGAATTTCTCTGACGAACAAAAATTGCGAACCTACCAGCAAGCAAGCACTGAATGTGCCGTCTCTCAACATGTCTGGAAGACAGCTTCGCAAAGCTTCACAAGCCCTGAAAAGACATTCACACGATGTATAAACTGATGAGAAGAAACATTGATGATGGGAGAAACATGGGATATGCTCTTTAAAAGCTTGACAGAGACCTTGGATTGTCTGCCAATCGCAGATAGCATCGGATAATATGCTTAAGTAATCGAGATGAAGGTTGTTCTGCTAGGGCGGCAACCATATGTGCCAACACTCTGCCAACGGCGAAGAACCGCTCGGCAGTAGTGCAAATATAGTCCAAGCCAAAGTCATCCAACAGAATCTTCTGCACTATAAAGGTCGCCACCTGTAGAATGATAACGTCATCGATATCATGAGCATGACGTTTGGGAACAGAAGTAAAGTGATTAGATCAAGATAAGATGGATGAAACAGAACTGTTTTAGATAATTCACTGCCCATCTCCATGGTGCGGAGACACAATGGTATGATTTCGGTGGAGAGAAGAAAACTGATAACTTCAGCGTCATCAACCTGCATATAGAACAACAAAAAGTTAAGTAGTTTCACCCAACTAGCATGTGCCTTGAAAATACATTACAAACAATAAATAGTATATGAATACTGCCGTTAACCTGCCAGGATTAGCCACATCACTGAAAATTTTGGCTACCACAACTTCTCTAGTTTGATGGCAGAGAAACAATGACTTGTCTTCGTAGCCAAAAAAGAAAGTATTTCTGGAATACATTGAATGAATCAAAACCAGTGGAAAAGAATGTACCTTTACAAGTGCACCAATGACACCGAGACTAGTCAGCCTTAAATACTCAAACGGCCGAGTTTTGCTCCCAGTATTGAGAAAGGGATACAGATACAAGGGCATATGGGCTGAACAGAAAGGGTGTGAATGATGACTATGTATGATGAGCCAAATGGTAATCTTTTCCATGTATGATGAGCATGCTTTGAAGCCGGAAAAGAGCTAGAAAAATTTACCTTTGAGGAACAGCATCCTCGTGTCAGGGTGTGAGGCCACACACTTGATTAATCAACCAACCGAAGAATGTACCCATTAGTTGAAAAAGGGAAAAAGAAAAGTGAAAAACTCTGACAATAGTTTTCTTCTCAAAAAAGAGGGATCAGGAAGGAAAAGTAACTACTTAGTTAAGCTCCTAAGGACAAACTGGTTTAGAAAATTTGGCCCAAGCTACATGATAATGTGACTTTGTTCAGAATAAGCAGAAGAACTCAAACAATCTCAAGCAACATCATACCTGGAGAAGTGCAAGAGCGTTGCAAACTCGATTTGATTGAGCAGGGTTTAAAGTAGGCGGCGACAACATAGGGTATATGGAAACGATCTCCTGAAAGGAGGGACAAACAATTGTCATTCTGCACCATTCAATCCACAAATGTGCAACTACAAGCACACAGTCCATTCTATGATGCAAAGCCAACAAGGGAAAAAGTGTTCAGACATCTCCAATGACAAACTTTCAAAATGAACATGACTGCTCGCAGAGTATTAGTTGATAGACCTTCAGTGTTTTGTTCCATTAAAAAAAAGAGAAGATGGTTTTTGCACAATAATTGCTGATCACCTCCTATCAAACACTCCAAAATGAACAAATCTGGAGATTCCTTGCTTCCATCATCGAAGTGACAAAGACAATGGTTCTGTTAAATGCAGGAATGGGGATGCCAAACAATCAAGCCAAATTAGCATACCTGCAAAAGTGCAGCAATGGTACCGAAAGAATTCCACAGCAGGGGGGCCAAATCTTGAAACAGTTCTCTCTTCTGTTGATTGAAGATAGCAGACCATCAAACGATAAGACGGCCGCAACAGCACAGGGAAATGAGAACCACATCACAAGTTCCCTACTTCTGCAAACTCCATTCCATAAAAGAAAGGATCTTTCCAGAAAACATCGCACAAAGAACATCAGAAGAATCATCAAACGTTCTTCCAATCCGAATCCCCACCCGTCAAGACCGACAAAGCGAACCCCGCATCAGAAAAATCGTGATTTGCACTCTCACCGGCAGTTTCAGACCAGAAAACAAACACCCAAAAGGAAAAAAAAATCGAAACTTCACTTTAATGCAAAACAGGGAATCCGCCAAAAAAAAAAAAACACGACTTGAAATCATTTACGCATCAGAATACGGAAATCGCTGCACTGGGATTACGGCCGATTGAGAGTTTTCATTACCTTGGAGAGTTCAAGGAGAGCGTTTTCCCTGAGATCGGTGTTGCTGAGGTGAAGGACCAACTGCTCCGCCGACGCCATCTTCCGATCCTTGTTCGCAGCCTGCGCCCCTACGCCGCTCGGGCCGGCGCCGAATGGGACGTTAATCGACAGTGACTGAGTTTGGTTCGACATTAACAACCTTTGCTGCCCCCCCCCGCCCGTACCTGCTTTTTTTGCTTATTTTCAAAGTCCGAATTTCGGACTTAATGAGATGGGCTAAAATAAAATTATTTTATTTATTAATTATCAATTTACTTTCACATATGTAACGACTAAAAAAAACATTTAAAACAAAGGATTGACGAAATCAACCATCTTTGGCGGGCGTATTGAGACGATTCCATCGGATTAACATCTCAGAATTCAGCTCCGGAAGATCCCGGGCTGTCTAGTCTGATTGCTTCTTTTGATATGTCCTTGGCCCGAAAATGGTGGAACCTGCCCATCTCAATCTGCAAAAAGCAAATGGATCAATGCTCGTCACTAAGGAAAGGAATACACGGGAGTTGGTCGTGAAAATACTCTTCATTTTATAACACCCATTTTCGAAAATATGCTAATAATATTTTAAGCGGAACCCAAATCGATTTAAAACTTTAAAAGACCCGAACTCAACCTTTAAAAAGTTCCGTTCCACTCAAGACGAATTCGGGTCTGTAAATATCAAATTCGGGGTATTATAATTTAAATTGTGAAATATTTTTGCGGTAATTAGAAACATAACAGATGCCCAACACATGTCAGCTAATCAAACTTTGCTAAGATATCTCAGTTCCAGAAAACCAACTCTCTTGTGCAATACTAGGAGAAGCTGCCTAAGCGACGAGAGCGATATGTTACATCACTCCGTTGATATGTGAAGGGATAATTTTAGCAACTGATGATGAGTACGGGGCTCACCGCTTGTTCAAAGTCACCAGACATGACCATAGACAATTCACATTGCTCTTTTGCTATACCAAGTGCCTTGCAAGCATCAGTTCTACAATTGTACAGCAGCTGCAGCATTCTGTCGGAAGATAGATAGAATATAACTTTTCCAGATACTTTTTTTTTATGTAATTTTTTTTATATGATTGGTAATTGTCACATAGGAAAAGGGTAGCACCTTGAAGTTTGTAGGTGTGGATGTGTAGTATGGCATTCCTATCGTCATCAAGCCGGAAAATGCAAAGTTTGGACAGTTTAGCTTCACATACTTTGCAAGCTCCACGCAGTTCACAAGTCCCACCCCAGATTTTGCTTCAAAAATAATTTAAAGAAGAATACAACTCACCATAACAAGCAGGATAACAGTTATTTGATACTCACATGCCTCTCCGCTCGCGTTCACTTGAACCAAAACCTTCAAAGGGTTTCTACCCAGACTCGAGACTGCACGGTCAAGGTGATTGACAATCTAGAGTTATGACAGGGGATACCGAGTAACATGATTTGGCAATATTCTTACGGTTATTTGGACAAAAATATACACAAGCAGCAGATATGATTCAACAGGCTGCGGAGAATTACATCAACAAAGAGCTCTGGGGCAAATGAGAAAGATTAACACAATTTCATGCCACGTATGCTCATGACAATTTCTTCAAAATCCAATGCTCAAACTATACTGAATTTTGCTGTTTCTCTCTTTATAATTAGTGTAACATGACGTTGTGAACAATGTTTGCTGTAGTAAATATATGAAACGACTCGCTTTGGTCAGGATCATTGGGAAATCCTCACCTTCTCATTGTCAATCCCTTCAAACATATATATATTTGGGGACTCCGGCTGGAAAATGACAAATTCAAAGATAAAAGAATTGAGATATCCCACCTTCAATAAAATAACGAACAATGAACTCCAACTGATCCAGGATTGCTAAACAAGATGCCGGTACATTTTGAACTGATCTATTCACTCATGCTATTTCAAAGCAAATGACTGCCGCTTGTAGGAATCATACGGAACGACTCATTCAAACCAACACATTGGAAAATTTACCAACAAGCAAAGTAACATCCGTTGAACAAGTCCGGTTTAACCACAATTATCCGGCAAACATCGAAATCCTATATGTGGCATATTGAGCTTCAACCTTGTTATACAAAAACAAAAAGTAGAATTAGACAAAATTCTGACCAAAAGAGAGCAGAAGTCATACTAAGGAGCGTCTTCACTTTGTTACTCTGCAAGTGCCCTACGTAATGCCACTCCACGTCCCCGGGGGGCATCTAAGCCAACCACACATCAATCAGATTCGTCCATCTTTCCCACCACTCAACGGCAACAATCTATCCATGTTAAAGGAAAAGACAAACCAGCGAAGGAACCGGAACTGTGGAGCCTTTCTTTCTCTACCATCTCCTGCACGTAATTCACGCCGAAGCTGTGAGCAAAAGCATCCAGATGAAGGAAGACATGAACCGGGCTAGAAGAATGTATTGGGCCTGAACAAATCTTTGGGCTCTATTGTGTAGAAATAGAAATAAAAGAGGGGCAATAATGTAATTGTGGTGTTGGTGAGTTTGTTCGCTTAAAAAGGCCGAGGGAACGCGTAGGTGGTTGTACTGCAATTTTTGTTTCATGATTTTTTCTATAGGTATGGGAATGAAAGTGGTCGCAAGATATTTCTCTGTTATCTCCTAAATCCTTCAGAAGCAGCGGTGGCCGGCGTCATAAACCTCACGGATGATTGAAACTGGCTTGGTCTTCGACACCGCGACCACATGGACGCTCTCAGGAAGGTGATCAACATGCTCCGCCACTTCCCTGACACAAAGCATCACTGACCGGAGGGCGTGATTGCTAAGCTTTCGACTGCCGGTGGGGGATTTGTTAACTGTTGATCCTGTTTATAAACATAAAATTTTGGGTCGGGCTTCCTACCCCATAAGATGAGATGCGGGAGAGACCTTGAAAATTGAGCGACAAACGGCGATCTAGCGACGAAACGGATAACGCCGACGGAGCAACGATGTTTGTGCTGTGGGTACTAAGCGACGACCATATTGGTCAAACGCGATTATTGCTCAGAATGAAAACTTGGAGCGTCCGAACAATCCTAGCAGCCACGACCAAGCGATGAACAACAAGTTGGCTCGAGTCACAAGTCACGTGGCAGGCGAACATGAGACGTGGGCAGATTGCTGGCGGATTTTTAAGAATTAGTTAAGATCAACTATAAATATTCTTGTTTTAGATAAATCATACACGCAATCGCAGACATGCGAACTGGGTTGTGTACTCTTTCCTTCCAAGATCAATGACAGTAGTGAGTTGCGTGTTTACCTAATCAACAGGTTCGTTTGTGGTTGGTAGCGGTCGAATGAGATCCGGATCCTCTTCAATGTCCGGCTATAACTGATCGGTCATGCTAATTCTTACACTTTTTATTTCCTTAATTATGATAATGATATAATTCATTTACTAATTTTTAGAACGTTTCCCGATTATTTCAACTAAGTATAGATTTTATTAAGTAATAATAGACGTTACTTTTATTATATAGTTAAAATTCTTCCGTCTCATTATATCTTTAATTCTTTAAGATGAAATTTAATTTGTTCAGTTAATAATTTAATAAAAATGAAAAGCTAAACCGTATTCAATAAATCATAAATGTCAAACTATAAACCCTAAAAATTCTAAAAATATATACCTTAAACCACCAACCATGAATCCTAAAATTAAAATATTTTTACACTATAAATTGTTTACATCACACTAAACATTAAACCCAAACAATAAATGTTAAACAAATTATAAGAAATGTTAAACCATAACTTAAAAATCTTAATAAGTTATTTATTACTAAATACATTAAATCAAGGGGATTAGAGTAATTTTAGAATGTTAATTATAAAATTAATAGTTGGATCAAGAAAAATTTTATCTTGTACTCAGAATGGAGACTCTCCATATCTAAAGAAATGGAGAGGCGGACGGACGTCCGCTCTGCGACGAGGGCAAAGTGGGAATTTCACCGCGTCGTCGGGATTGGCTGAATATTGCTGGGTTGGCCCAAAACTTTCTAATGTAGTTGGGCTGTGATGGATGGGCCAGAGTTGATCCTTATTGGGCTGAAACCCTGTCTCGAATAGTTTGGCCCGCTAAGGCGCTCAATGACCCCGCCTGCCATTAACAACAAATGTACGAGTGAAATAATTTGTGTATTTTTTTCCTATATCTATTTAATATCATCTCATGTGCTCTTAGACCCATAAAATCCGTAAATTTCTTTTCTTTTCTTTTCGAATGTCGAGGTTGACGCAATTTGATCTTAGTCGGTTAGGACATATGCTCATATCTGATTTTATCATTGGGGTATTGTTTACTATATGCATGAAGCAGAAGTATCTGATTCATTGTACTTTTAAAACGAGATTTTAAAATTAGATTCGACTTAAAGAATTGATTACGAGTATCTCTCAATTCATGGTCGTGATCTTCTTCTTCCTCGAACTTGTATATATATTCTTTATAAACCCATAGAACTCTCTAACCCCTTCTAGCAAAGCACAAGAACCCTCCACGCCCTCCGAAGTCCCCCATGAAGATATGCAACTTGCTCCTCGTGCTCGTAGCAGTGTTCATGGTCTTTTCCGCCGTCCAGGACGAGTCGACCCTGGAATACAACTATGATGGCGATGACGGTACACAAAGCAAGGGTGACTTCGACGAGGACTGTTTGACGTACTTAGATTATTTGCGAGATATGGACATGGAATCACCCACGGACTCGGGGACAGGCGACCTGGCTTACATATGTGAATCGGGCCCGGATATAGAGTCAGACTCTGAGTCCTCGGTTGATTCTGAGACGGAACTACACGGTACTCAAGTCGACGGTGGAGTCTATTAGGAGTCCGATCCCGGCCTGTAAAACAAGATTTGGTCTAGGTTTATAAGTGCCCGATTCTATAGATTTGATGGAAGATACACGAATTTCGAAGGGGATGATTATACTAAAATGTGTGTAAGTTGAAGGTGAGTACAGGTGGGATTCATTAGGTTTATTTTGATAGCCTTTCCTCCGTTTTCGAGTTGCCCGCATAAAAAATTCTAGTAAACAAGTTAGCAAGTTGTATAGTATAAATGTCGAGGGTTCACGCCGAACAAAATGAAAAAAATTAAAAACAAATGAAAAAAGGCCACAAAAGCCGATCCTAAGTGCCAAGAAGCCCGCTTGGCGAGCTTTAATTCTATAATATTGGATTAGATAACTGCAAAAAAAAAAGACATAATCTACCAAATTTCATCAATTTGTAAATACATAGACACCCTTAGACATATACTTACAACAAATACGTGCACGTAATTTAACCTTTATCCGGAAACATTATTCGATAATTAAAGTTATTTAGGAATTCCGTGGCAGCCCAACTACGCCGTCACGCCGATCCGAGGCATCACGAAGCGTAGTTACATGATCCCAACACACACTTCACGTCCTTTGGGCAGCGGTTATTGCAACTCCCGCAGTGCTTCCTGTTAGAGGTCAACCACACGCACTTCCCCCGGCAACACGTCTTGCTGTAGACGCATCTCTTGTTGCAGTGTCCACAGTGGTTTTTATCGCCAGACATGTCAATGCACTTCTTCTTGCAGCATCGGTACTTGTGGTGTTGGTGCTCGTTGTTCTCGTCATCATCCGCATGGTGCTTGCATTTTTTGTTATCCTTGGAACACACAGAGGTCCGCCCGTTGTTGGAGTGAGCAAGGACTCGGCGGAACGGGAATAAGGACAGCCAGTCATTGGCCGGCGTCTCTTCCTCAGCCGTCTCTTCCTCCAGCATCGCTTCCTCTGCATCGTATTCTTCCAGAGTCGTGTCGGGTGCTTCGCCGAGGGCACAAATGATCGTTGCGGAGAGCGCAAGGACGGCTAAGATGAGGAGGGCCTTGGGAGTCGCCATGGCTGTTTCGGATGTGTAAATGGGGACGAGGGTTGTGTTCGTATTTATAGGATGACTTCGGGATGCAGTTGACTTCGTTTAAAGTGTTTTTAAAATGGATTTAGCGAGAGATTTCTTGCCAATGCTGAAAGTGCAAAAATATGACGACGAATATTCTCGCGATCGAAGTCGTGAGAATCCGCGTTCGATCTTTTCGATCGAGTCACGTGTCATCTTCGAACCAACTAATACTCTTAAACGTCAAATAGCCATGACATTTCACCGATTGTACCACCAAGAAGATAAACCCCACGTAGAATTATCAGGATAGCCATTTTAGGACAAGTGTCCTTATCCTCTTACAAACTTTACTGTCAGAATCGTACGGTTCTAAGAAAAACAGAAGACTTACCGTCTGGTTGGATGAAATCCCTTTGTCATGAATGAATGATAATGAAAAAAGAATGCATTGAGAATAATTCCATATAAAAACCACCCGTCACTTTTAAATAGTTTGAATCCCTACGGCCTCCCTCCCTTTTTGACTATGTAATGAGGATTCAACTGAGCGTGACACACGAAACGCGAGCATTGTTACGTGTACGTAGTCCTTCCCCTCCTCGTGGGTGGCGCCCGTTCGGAAACATGTGCTTGGGGAAACGCGTGAAACAAGATGGCCTCGCTCGTACGTCTCCGCAGAGTTGCTTATAGTCCTAGGTTTTTTTTCATAGGAATGATATGAATGAAACGATCGCTCCCTTGATTTTAAGATACTTCCTATAAGACTGTCAACACGATTTTTGAATCATTCGAACTCTTATTGATGTTTTATATTTCTTATTCTCGTGGACTTTGAATAAGCCGGCGTGTAAAGGGCGTCTTAGGGGAGGGACTTAGGAGATGGATCTTGAGTACACGTTCATTAAAGCGTCTCTGGTGAGAGAATGCGCCTTCGAAATTCGGATGTTAAAATAAATCAAGTTGTCAACCGCTGAGCCCGCGCCACCTCTTCCAGCGGACCCAATAAATTTAAGCCCAACAAGGCCCGGCCCAATAACGAACCGACGCGGAGTCCTGATCCATAAGTTAGAGAAGGAAGCAAGTAATGAAGTGAAGGCTTTCATGTTGTGTGCGTTGTTATGGGAATCCTGATGAAAGCGATGAAGCCAAAAGTATCTGAGATTGAGATCGGCTTTCGGAACTGTGGGGACGTTTCTGTTATGAAGGAAATGCTATCAAAAGTCAAAGTGAAGTTGGGGGGGGGGGGGGGGGGGGGAGAAGTCAAACTGTCACACGCTCACCACTCATTCGCACCAAGGAGAAGGGGGGGAGCCAAAATTCTCTTTCGGTAAAAACTCATGTAAGAAGTGAAAAAACCAAATTCATGCATGAAAAGCAAGATTTCGGCCTTTTTCCAGCGTTTTTATTTATGTTTGAAAAAGGAAATTCACAAATACTCCTAAAAGTCTTCTCACGGTTGGTTGGTGGGTCGAGGATTTGTGTGTTTTAATTCATCCTCTCAACTGTCCCTGGCCTCAATTCAATACTCTCCCCCGAGTTGGCCCTCACTCTGGCTCTCCAACACTATATATACTTTGCTGAATCATGGTTCTCTACATCTCAGCAACGAAGATTATCCATCATAAATGAAGGTGAAGATGAGTTCCAAGTTGTTCATCCTGTTGCTCCTGGGTATTCTGGTGTCCACCACGACATCCAGGGTGCTTAACTCGGCCGAAAGGAGTGGTTCCGTCCAGGAGGAAAAGGCCTTCTTTCCTGGATACGGCGGTGGCCTTGGGGGTGGAGGCGGGGGTGGTTTCGGAGGAGGTGGCGGTGGAGGATTGGGCGGAGGGTATGGCGGTGGTGCTGGATATGGCGGAGGAGCAGGTGGTGGACTGGGCGGAGGTGGCGGTCTAGGAGGCGGAGGCGGTTATGGAGGTGGTGGCGGTGGAGGATTGGGAGGTGGATATGGATCTGGTGGAGGATTTGGTGGTGGAGCGGGCTACGGTAGTGGTCTGGGTGGAGGAATTGGTGGCGGAGGTGGTGGAGGGTACGGAGGAGGAGGAGGTGGTGGGCTTGGTGGTGGTGCCGGAGGAGGGTACGGTGGTGGTGCAGGCTTCGGCGGGGGATTCGGGGGTTATCCTTGAAGACTTTATAATGGGAGTGTATTTCAGAAATATTGTGAAGATCAAGTCAAAGGAAAACCTTTCAATGTCTACCAAAATACTTATTATAAAGGAAAAATTTTCATTGTTGCTATTCGTGGTGTAATGTTAAAGTAACACATTGTTATATTTTGCCTATAGATACTCATGCATTTTCGGAATGCCGCCAATGTCACCTCCGATTCCATCTCTCATGCCACTTCTAATGCCTCCCATGTAGCCACCACCTTCGCCAACGTAGACGCCTCCTGTTCCTCCCTACTATACCCCCACCCACAAATAACCTCACCTCCGCCTCCCTCAGCTATGCCGTCGCCATAATCAGAACCATCGAAGAAGTCCTCCTGCTTAATTGCAGAAGTGTTTCCCTCAAAAGGACTCAGGATGTCACCACGCCAGGTAATTTTTCACTCAAGACATCAGGATGAGTAACTTGGACAAGAAACCGGGCTCGCCATGATTCTTGCCTCGTATATGTAGAGATGTAGCGACAAGAGGATTGGGTGTGCGCATAGGCCATGTATATATCACATCCACACCACGTTCTATCGACGTGGAAGTTTCCACGTAGTATCTCACATTGTTATCTTTGATGGTCTTATGAATAAAAGAAAATTTTCTTTTATGTAATAGCAGACAAATACGAAATCTAAGAAGTGTTTTTAACTAGAAGAGATATAATACCCAAGACACTAAATTAAAACGTCTCATCCGAGTAAATAAAAAATAATAATTAATATTTGTTGAACTAAAAAAAAAAGAAATTAAGTGAGCACAGTAACTATGTTACTGATGAAAAAAAATAACATTGTTAACTACAAATTAGTAAAAGCCATGCATTTTGAGAAATATTTCTCTTTCAGATAAATATAAAATTTATCGTTTCTTTCATTTTACGCTTTTCGCCTCACTAGCACACCATTCTTTTTATGTTACACTTGTACAATCCGCCGTTATCACACAATCAATGGAATGGAACGAGAATATACAACATCCCACCTTGCTAAATGAGATCCATGCGTAGAAACCAGAAATATGCCAATTTAGAAGGGAGCCTTATCAACTTGATTAGATCAAATAATCACGAAGTCTATAAACATCTTCTACAAGAAAAGATAACTAAAGAAAATGTAGGAATCGAGAACATCGAATTTGGAGTATTGCAAGTTTAATGACAATATATACACTTTAGATCATAGATCAATGCATTGGGATATCATGTGTAGAAACATCACCGAAATCCAAATCAAATAATTAACGGTGGAAGCGCTAAAACGGTTACGCGGTTTTACGATCGTTAAGGAGATCAAGGGAAGAGAAAACGTTCCCGTAAATGTCATCCCTTGAGAATGTTCACGACGATGCAAGGACAAAAAACCTTTGCGGTGAGATCTTTTTCCCCCTTCTCCTTCACCGACGTAGATGTCTGTCAATCTATCCTTCGGTCATTGTAAAAAGTGTCATTTTAACCCATGTCTTAAATAATAAGTGAAATGTCATTTTCAAGCATTAATAAATAAAAAGTATGATGAAAGGGGGGTGTGAACTAGCCATAAATAACATAAGTTATATAACTTATTGTCTTCTACATCAACCGATCATAGGATACAAAAATAACTTACACCTAGCCGTAAGCCACATCAAATATACGAGATATGCATAGCCCAAACAAATTTAGCAATCTTGATATTTTTGTGATATTTATGCACCGTCTTACGTTATAACCCGTTCTATGAAATGAACTTTAATATAATAATCCGAAATAAAAGATAATGTAAAATTATACCATTAATGAAAATCCAACTAAGAATATTATAGCGTAACTCGTCGGAAGCTTAGCAATCCAATGACGTTATGGATAAAATTTGAACCTCCACCCGAAATACAAGGTAAAACTTGTCTGTCTGCCTATCGAACTTATAATATCAAATACTATACCGAAACTTTCTGTTTTGTCACTTTCTTTTTTTGCTATACGATATTATCAAAAACTATAGGGTTGTAATTTTTTTTAGCCATTCTCCGACGGAATCCGTCTAATGGCTGATGTGGCATGACGGATTCCGTCCAGTCAGCTAATTTATTCCACATAGTTGCCTTGAGGGTTAAATCCCCAAGTCCAGCAAGTTCCCATTCGCGAATCAACTGCCTGACTTCCCAAACCTTGAGAAAAATCCCAAATTTCTAACCCTAACCCTAAATCGACTGGCCGATTTCCCAACTTCGCAAATCAACGAGGAGCTAGGGTGGCGTGGTGGCTAGGGCGGCGTGGGAGCGAAGGCCTTGCACAGAACAGCTAGAAAGAAAGGTGGAAGAAGGGAAGGAGGTGGTTCGGCAACAAGGTATGGCGACTCGTAACCGTAACCTCATTATAGTGTTTGTAGAGGTTCTGTTAAAAGTTATCGGGTTCGTTTTCTAACAGATATGACGACGAATCGCATTTCGTTCAATCTGCATTTGGGGGGGAGCATGCGTTTAGATGGTATGGCTCGTATGATGGGGGTAGGGTAGTAAACGTACCTGATGTTGACACTGATCTTCTAGGATACTTCACATTAGTTGCCTTTGGAAAAGAATCTGGGCTTAGTAAGGTTGACAGAATGTCGTATGTATATCCGGGAACCAGTTTGTCATTGGCCAGCAACATTTGTGACGATTAGGACGTAATGAACATGATTTCTGAATGTAGATGTGCTGAAGTAGATATTTATATGGAAGGCGAGGAAAGTTGCGTTGGTGATTTTGCTGGTAATGAGCCAGAATCTAGTTATGAAGTTGATCCGACTGAATTGGTTGAGGATGAACCAGAATGTGGTAGGGAAAGAGTTGATGTAGCAGCTGATTTGATGGAAGATGATGAATGTAGGGGTGAAGTAGCTGGGTGTAATACCTCAAATCTACGTGCGGACCGCGAACAATCATCTTTAAGCCAACGTTCATTTCCAATAAAATGGCCACAGCCCATACAACTCACAATCACAACATTCCACATATCCTACAAGGAGAACGGACGACAAGTTGAAATCCTGGTCGGGCATTTCATCCAAAATGAGCAACACCCCTGTTGAGCAAAGCCAAACCGGATCTTAACCACTTCGTCGCAAATAATGGAGTAGCTCGAACGATCCCTCAATCTCTCCAAGAAGTGCATTCTTTAATCAGGGAAGCGTCCACGTCACTCGAAAGAAACACGTCCAGAAAATCCATTAACCGCCAGGCATCCGAGGTAGTGCAAGAGTGACATCCTTTGGAATTTCCTAAAGAATCCCAGGACGCTTGCAGCCTTTACTTACAGCGAAGAATGGAGATGCGTGGCAGACACCGCCACAACCCCCAGAAGCAATCCCATATTCCTAACAGTGATGACCGCTTGCTGAACACCCTGACCTCGTCTTGCTGGCTTGTTGAAAGAAAGCTTCAGCTCGCTCTAATAATCTCAGATCCTCCCTGCAGATTCACGAGCATCCGAAGTGATTTCTGCAAATCTATTGTGCCATGCAACAGCTCCTTCCCTATCTCTACCAAAGATTGATCAAAATTCAATCCACTCGACCAAGCTCTAAGGATTTGATTCAATTTCCCCCTACCTTTAGATATCTTTTTACATGGACTTACAGTGGCGCTGACACCCGCACTGTTAGAGAACGGCGTTCCGTGGCGTCCGTTGGATCTCTGCCCATTCCTCGGAGAAGCGACCAGCATGGGATTCTGGTTCCCAGACGAATCCGTTATCCTCAGCTTCCCTGCATTTTCAAAGACAAAAGCAAGATCCAAAGAAAAGATCCCACAGGTTATCGCACTACGGCCACCTGTGAGGAGGACCATTTGACTTGAAAATTCCGTCAGTTTCTGTCATCCAGCAGCTCGGTTCTGTAGAGGCGAACTCTTCATAGAACCCTGTGGAACAGGATCCATAGCCTGAGCATGAAACATACTCAGGCGGGCATATCAAGCTGTAATTGCGGAATCATCTCACCTTTCCATTTGAGAAATTTCGAGTCATTGACTTTGATTTCGTATAACCATCTGCACATTTATATCTGATTATGTCCGAATGAAGTACATTACAAAAGCAAGCCCACAATACAGCCCAACCCAAAGTGAAAGGCTGATCACAGCAAATCCAACCCACAAAACAATGCATCACAGCTGTCCAACCCAAACAAAGAAAAGCCCAAACCAAACCTGATGGCCTAATGCCATCAATAAGCCCACGCCCAAGCCTAAATTGAGTAAAGATCATGATTTACCTGTGAATCCCCCGACAAGAATCCCACAAGGACGGTTGCCCTCCGGACAGCTACAGACTGAAGTCCCCCTTCCCCCCTCACTGTCTGCCCCTGCAGAGAAAGATTGATTTCGACGACGCCCAGGGAGATCGTGTCCCCTAACGGTTTCGGTCTTCCTAACCAGAACTAACTCAATCCTAACCAAGGGGAGGAGATTCAACGAAATCGGAAACCAGGAAGAATTTCAACAGAGAAAAAATGAACCAGATGAGGGGGACGAGAAAACAGAAACCAGAAGAAAAGAGGAAACGGGGGAGAATAAAAGGACTCACCGTTTAATCAGACGGGAGGGGGAGGAGAATTCATTTTTTTCTGAAGGAGACGGAGGAGACTTCCGAAGCCATCGGTCTTGCTCCCCTGTTTCTCCGATAGAGTCTCTTCTTCATCAACTCCCCAAGATGCTGGTCTTCTAAAAAGCACAGTGTCTGCCCCCTCCCAATCCTTTCTTTCAAAAACCGCTAGCCTTCACCTCTGAAAACTCGTTTCTCCATTTGTTTTTGTTCATTGAATCTTTTTGTTCACCCAAGAAACTTCTCCACCGCCCCTGTCCTTCCGATCCTAGCCAAGGTAAGAAGGCAGTACCATGGAAATCCCCCCCTTCGACGACCAACTCATGCAGAGCAGTCAACAACGGTCGCACAGAGAGCACAGTACCTGGGGCTGCGACGATCTTTGATCTTGCTGGCTGCGGCTTGATCAGCAATAATCATCAACAACAGTCCCCGCTTCACCAGTCCTGACCCGTGATGCTGGATGTCTCTCCGCTGCAGCAACGGGAACAAGCTCCCGTTTAGACGACCGATCAGCTCCATTCCCTTGTCAACGACGGAAAACCAGTCCAAGCTCTCCGCGGATGCACTTAGCGTCACGGGGAGCCCTCCCTTTTGCTTTAATATATCTCCTTTCTGTGCAGATGTACGTTGGAGAGTCCCTCAGCTCGTTGCTCATGGTAACAGGGATGACAGCAGACAGTTTCTTCGTCACAGCCGCATCAGACGTGCGTTCCCTGAAGTTTATAAGCTCAACGCTCCCCGTCATCTCCAGGATCAGTAGCAGTAACAACCTGTCCCCCCGGAGCTTCTTTGAAACGACAACGGCAACCCAGTCCCCTTTGCTTCAGACCCTGCAGTTCCTGTCTCCCAAAGATCCATCAATCCTTCCTAACTCAAGCCCAATAACCAAACCCGTCTCCCAGTGAACTCCTCCCGTCCTTCCCGACGTCCCTGGATTCAGTCGCAGCGGACTCATCTCCCTGCCACAGGGATATCCCGTCACCAGCAGCCAACCCGACAGCGCCCAGCTTCGCAGCGGAGACGGCAGCCCTCCATTGGACTTCCTTCTTTGCTCCCGGTCCTCAGCAGCAGCTTTCATCCTCCGGCGCCCCCGATGACAGCGAACCCGCAGCAGATCGAGGCAGCCAGACCAGCGGGGGTTCAAACCTTCAGCAGATCAGAGGCAGATTGGCGCGTCTTCCACGTTAGCAACGCCGCGGCAGCTCCTGAAGTCTCCATCTCCGGCGGCACCGCAATGATCTACCTTCATCGTCGTCTTCAGCAACCGGCGATGGACCGCCAACCCTCTTTTTCGACCCGCTGGCGGCGACCCACGGACCCCTCGAGGCTGGCGTCTTCCCACGAACCAGGTCAGTCTCCTCTTCCTGTCGTGGTGATGTGTTTTGTTGGCCATCAAAACTAGTGGGTATACCAGTTCGAGGGTTTTGCTAAAATTCAATTTTAATTTATAAAATTAACACGTGTTCTACTGTTTCAGTCAAAATAACCTTTTTTGCAATTGATTTTTAATTCCCATTAACTATCTGTGTTAGATGATAAAATTATAATTAATTTCAATCATTGTCTAAATACGTGACTAAGCAATGCATTTGTCCGAATGCCTTTTTTAATGTTTATCTTTCATTCCATGTACTCGTGACTTCTACTCGACTATTTTGTTAATATTCATGCTTTCTAATGTCTATTTCTTCCTTATTTTGCATGAGAAAATATAACGGGAACTTGGACATTTTTTTTCTCGAAGAATTATAGTCTCACTCAATGGCCTCATGCATTAAGACATGTCTTAATTATTTTTTTTATTATTATTCATCAAGTTTTATTTGAAATTTTACGATACTAATCACACTTATATTTTCTTTGCATATACACTGAGTATGCAACTTCGAAGGATCAATTCCAAAATTTCGAAGACAAACTCGAAGGCGCGTGTATCAAACCGCGCGGATCCACCCCGGCCTAAAAACCGCGGGCTTGAAGACAAAGCGGCCCCAACCTTCAAACAAAGGTACAAAGGGGAGGTGCGGGCCTCCCCGAATTTTATTTTCAGCCCACTTGTAACGGATTGCGGGCCCAAGTGTATAGGCCCGCAATCATCGCCTTTCCCCGTCCTCTTTCATCTCGTTAATTGCTTGTGATTGCACGCATGACTTAGGCTTTAGGTTTATGCCGTGTGTTGATTTTTTAATCAAACAAACCTAAATTCGGGTCCAACACCCGTTAAAACGTCGATACAAGTCCGGCCCACTCCCGGATCGGGCCCAATACCCGTCAATCAAAAGTTAATATTTTTTGGACAAATCGCCACCCTTTTCGCATGTGTTAGATACAAAGGTTAGTAAATAGGAATCCCCGAACCCAGAACTCTTATTTTTCCGACTTAAAAATCACATTTTTTAACTAAGTCAGTGGCGACTCCGAACAACGGTTTTCCAAAGCTAAAACTAAACCCCACTACCCCCTTTTTTTCGGAGCCATTTGGGGTGAGGTGACGGCTACTCGAGCCGCTCCTTGGCCCTCCCCGAAATTCGCGAGCGAGGCCTTAACGCAGCCTTTCGCTCGCCGCCTCCAGGGGACTGGAGACGGTTGGCGAAACGCCCCCCAGACCCGTTCGCGAATCAAGGGAAGGCCCAACCCGGGGCCCCTTTCCGCAGCGTCTGGCGTTCGAGCCGGAACGCCGACCGGATTGGGCCTTGGGGGAGCGGGCCCGGATCCTCGGGCTTGCCGGAACCGCCATCGCGCGCCGCTAGGCCGGAAGGGCGCGCGTACACTGGGGTAGGAGATGAGCATGTAGAGGTTGAAGGGGATAGAAGTAATGAGGCGGAGGATGAGGTTGGTCAGACAGAAGAGTCTGAATTTAGGGAAGAAACTGTCATGACTGTGGATGAGGTTGAGTCTGAATATGATAATAGCGATGAAGATATTGCCGATGGTGAGGATGATGGTTTAACAATAGGGGAAAGAAAAAAGAAATTGAAACAAGAGTTTAGTGTGTACAATCCAAACTGTGATCACAAGAGTCTAGAATGGAAAGCTGGGATATGTTTTGAAACACCTAGGCAGATGCATCGGGCTATCCAACAGTATGCAATTGCGAATGGTTTTAACCTTAGATGGAAAAGAAGCACAAAAGATAGATAGGAAGCCATTTGTGTTAAGGGTTGTCCTTGGAGGTTATACGGGTCTTTTATTGGTAAGGACAACAACTTTTTGGTTCGTTATGTTTACAACGTGCACAAATGTTGTCATAGTTTGAGTAACCGTCAAGCAACAAGAAAGTGGATTGCTAGTTGTTTAATGGACGGGAGCATTCGTAGGGCTGGTTTGAAGGCCCGTGAGATTCAGCAGGAATTAATGGAGAAGCATAGCCTAGAAATCCCCTTGATGACAATATACAAAGCAAGTTGGTTGACAGAAAAATTAGAAAATGGCAGCCTAGATGATCATTATAGGGATATCCGAACCTACATTAATGCTTTGAAGCTGAAATACCCTCAGTCTACATTTGAACTCGTCCGTGACTTGACTCTGTCCACTGGCTTGTACACAACGTTCAAAAGGTTGTTTATTTGCTTTGATGCTTTGCGGATTGGTTTCATAAAAGGGTGTAGACCTTTTATTGGATTTGATGGAACATTTGTTAAGCATAAGTGTGGTGGGATTGTGTTAAGTGCTGTTGGGCGTGATGGGAATGAAGGGATGTTTCCCATAGCATGGGCTGTGGTTGAAGGGGAGAACAATGATTCATGGACATGGTTTATGGAGATATTGTTCAGATTGCTCGAGGTTGGTCTTGGTGACGGATGGACATTCATAAGCGACCAGCAGAAGGTATGATTTGCTTGCTGATTAACTGGTTTGCTTGCTGAGATAATACTAACAGAATGTTGTTTTCTATTTGTACAGGGTTTGCTTAATACTATTGCTAATCTGGCGCCAAATGCTGAGCACAGAAATTGTGCGAGGCACATATACCAGCATTGGAAGGTCAAACACAGGGGCTTGTTCCTCAAAACATGTTTTTACAAGGCTGTTAAGAGCACTAATGAGCAAGATTATGAAAATGCTCTTAGGGAAATGAGAGAAGGTCGTGATGGGATGCCTGGATCAGTTGAGGCTGTGGATGATTTCTTGAAACATGGCCCGCAACAGTTTTGTAAGGCATTTTTCCGAAAATCAAGTAAGTGCTCAACTGTTACGAACAACATGTGTGAGACCTTCAATTCTTATATAATTGCTGCCCGAAGATTGCCTATCATTGATATGCTGGAAAGAATTCGCCGTTTGTTGATGGTACGTCAAGTTCAGAAAAAGAGAATAGCCAGTGGAAGCCATGATGCGTTGCTGCCAAACATCCAGAAGGAAATTGAAGCGCTTAAAGACAATTCAGGTCAGTATGTGGTGCAACCTTCACTGGCTGAATGCTTTGAGGTATCCCTGGCTTCTTATGACAAAGATAGGTACCTGGTTGATTTTGGTAGAAGGTCATGTTCATGCAACTTCTGGGACCTATGTTGTTTTCCTTGCCTGCATGTTATTGCTTGTGTAAACTACATGAAAAGGCAAGTAGAGGACTATGTTGATGATTGTTACAAGATAGAGTCGTATAAGAAGGCCTATGGACACATCTTGGAGCCTCTTGAAGGCGTTAAATTCTGGCCGCGAGATGATTTGCCTCCGATCAAGCCGCCGCCATACAGAAAACTTCCTAGAAGGCCAAAGAAGCACAATAGGAAAAAAAGCAAGGAGGAAGACCCTAAAGTTTCATCCCAGCCACAGTTGTCAAAGATGTCAAAACGAGGAGTTGAAATGAAGTGATCCTCCTGTGGTGCGTATGGACACAACAAAAGGACATGCAAGGGAGAAGGATCTTCGCAGCAGCAGGAGGTTCCTCTATCTCAAGAATCAAGTATGAAATGTTTGTCATTGCAATAAGTGCATTATTATTCCATTTGAATAACAGCTTCTTGCATTGTTTCAGGTATACGTACACAAGTGACATGCAGACAGTGTGGGCAACAAGGTCACAACAAGAGGACGTGCGCACGTAGAAACAAGACATCACAGCCTGCTGAGGAGGCTGTAGAAGCACCTGATCAGGAAGTTGTTATGACCTGAGGAGCCTGTAGCACAACTGAGGAAATGATGACTTGCACATGGATATAGCAGGCACAATTTTGCTCTAGGAGCATGCTTTTCTTATGTATTCGGATATTATGTACGTAGTTAGGGATGCTGATTAGGAACTTGTTATGAACTTATTATATGTTGTACAGACTGGTTATGAACTTGGAATGAACTCATGACTTTTTGGTTACTGGGAACTTGTTGTTCACTGGGAAATTCCAATCACATTGGATCTAAACTAAATTACATTGAATCCAACATGACACGCAGAATGTAAACTAAATTCCCATTGAACCAACATAATTCATTCTACACAGAAATCCAATAGCACAGTATAAACCCCAACACTACAACGACAGTGCGCAAGGCAAACAATTCAGCCTTTATCTTAGCCATCTTCAGTTCAATATCTTGATGCTCATGGATTTTAACTTTCAGCTTCTCAATCTTCACTTCCACCTTCTTACTTTGCCCTTCTTTAAATTCCAACTTGTCCTTCAGCAATTTTATATTGTCCTCCAACGTAGTCTTCGATTCAACGAGCCGTAAGATGACTTCTTTTGGCCGATCAGGAAAGTCCTCATCCATCCATTCGAAATAGCCACGGTCATCCTCCTGATAGAACACACACCATCCATTAACAGTCAGACATTCAATTCCGCAAAATAAAGGACTTTCAATACTACCTTCCATGAAGAACATCGCATGAACCGACGACCTAGATTCCTTTTGCTCCAGGAGGTGTACAAAACCACCCTCCTTCCGTGGAGACAAACACGCCCGCCAATAATCGAGCTCGACAGCCCAGATCGGACTGAAGTTTCGCTGCACTCTTCTCCGTCCATTCTCAGTTGATGGGAAAATGAGCTTACCTCCTTCGCCCTAGCCCCCTTTTGACCACTCGTTGATTTGGTTGCTTCTGCCCTCGGACGTTCTCTTCCCGGGATGATTTCCGGACGTTCTCTTCCTGGGACGATAGGGTTCGAAAACGGAATGGGGATTCTGGGATGCGATCTACATGGAATGAGAAATGGGGTTGATTTAGGGTTACAAATTGGGATTTCTCTCGGAGTTGATTCGCGAATGGGGACTTGCTGGACTTGGGGATTTAACCCTCAAGGCAACTACGTGGAATAAATTAGCTGACTGGACGGAATCCGTCAAGCCACATCAGCCATTAGACGGATTCCGTCGGAGAATGGCTAAAAAAAATTACAACCCTATAGTTTTTGATAATATCGTATAGCAAAAAAAGAAAGTGACAAAACAGAAAGTTTCGGTATAGTATTTGATATTATCGTATATTTTGCCAAAAAAAAAGAAAAAAACTTGTCTGCCCTCTCTTGATATTAGAGATTAGTTCCTATGTGTATGCACAACGACTCGTATAACCTTCACATCAATTGCTAGATTTTATGGGCTCGCGAGTTTCAATAACAATAATCCTTGTAAATGAATACGGGCTCGTGCCTCTCTCGTATAGGAGAGAACAATAGACCATATCTCAAATAAGTAGTTTTTTCCAAAGTTGCTCGTGTTGGCCCAAAGATTACACTAAGAGGGGGGGTGAATTAGTGTTAAGTCCAATTAAGGAATTCTTAAACGCTTTTTCACAACCCTCACAGCGGAAGTAACTTACTGTAATTTACAGAGCCTTTAAGCTTCTGTAATTACGGAACGTGTGAAATTGACTTCGAAATGAGTCGTAGAACACAAAGGATTTTATAGTGGTTCGGTGAAATCACCTACGTCCACTTTCGGTCACTTTTCACTAATAACTCGTATAGAGATTACAGTGTAGAAGGTAAAACCTTCTGTGGTGTAAGAAAACAATTTCTTTGACCACGGGACGGTAAGACAAGCTTTACCAATGCAAGAAACACTCTTGCTGTGTTTAGGATGTGTCTAGGTCGAATCACAAGGAAATCAACCAGACTTGAGCAAGCACAGAACGTTGGCTGGAAGCTTCAGCCTTCTGTGACTCTGTAGCGGGCTATTCCTTCTGTGGATCAGCGAACAGATCTGATGACGCTTTCTCCAAGTGTTTGGATGCCTCTGATATGCTTCTCTTTTTGTCTTTTTGGTTTAATCTGCAAAACAAATAAAGATAACGCGACTACAGTAGGTTTTAGTCCCTCACCACTTACGCCTGCTGCAACAACCTTCTCTTCGACCTGCTGTACGCCCACCCGGCTTCACTGACAGCACTCCTGGCCAAGTCCTTCGGTTTTGCAGCCAACGACGCTAACGGAGTGGCTTCACCAAAGCACACCTGCTGCAAACGCACAGAAAACAAAATAACCAACTACAGAAGGTTGGAGATCCCTCACCACTGAACCCCTGCTACGGACTCCTTCTCTCCGACCAACTTTGTACGCCTACTCGCCACCAACGAACCCTTCCCCAGGCCCTGATGCACGCAGTCCGACGTCACGGACAAAGTTCCGGTCGAGTCCTTCAGATCCGTACGCAACGAAGTCACCGGAGCGGCTTCACCCACGCTCAACCCGCTGTAGTTACCTCCTGCGAGAACTCTCGCCTGGAGTCTTCATTCCTGCACACTCACACACACGTTAGACACCCACTAACGCTGCCAAATGCCAAGACTTACCTCTGATCTATTCCAAGAATCGTTTTTAAAATGTTTTTAGGTTTTTCTTTTATATAGGGGTTCCGTCCTCCTGTAAAGAAGGAAACTTATTTTGCCAAAAACGTAAAGTGACCAGATTCATCCCCAACGTGTAAAAATCATTTAGGGACAATATTTGATTGATTTTAGATCAATCGAATCATCTAATCACGAGATCTCATCTTACAGAAGGTTAAAGTCTAAATCGGTCAGCAACCTTCTATAGTTGGAAAGAAAAAATATTTTATTTCCAACTTGAGAAATATGATGATGGGGTCGTGCAAATATCTGGTTGGAACCTCCATATTTAATTTTGTCTTATTTTGACAATTAAATCACCAGATAATGCATTACAGAAGGTTCGGCTAGTAACAGCAACTTAACCTTCTATATAAGGAAATAATCAACGATTTATTCCCAAAATAATTGATTCATTCCAGACAAGTAAAATATTGTATCTGGACGAAATATTAATCCAAATAATATTCCTAAGAATATTCTCTTTTTGAATTAATAATTTAATTAAGATAATCAATAATTAATTAATAAATAATTTATTATTGAAATATCTATTTTTGGAAATATTCTCTAATCACGTCTCTTGATCTGAAATGATCCTTGGAGGGTGAAGAAAATATTTTCATGATATTTTCCTCTCTTACGAAGCGTATCTTCGTTACAGGAGGTTTCAGCTTCTGTAAAGTCATAGCAGGTCAAACCTGCTGTTTGACTCATCATCAAAATCTTGTCAACAATCTCCCCCTTTTTGATGATGACAAAACTTTCATCCATAGGAGATATGTTCATACAAGACGACGTATCAAACTCCCCCTAAGATAGAGATAGTAAGGGTTTGACACTTTATAGAAGCTTTTACTTTTGCAGAGTGCAAAAGCTTCTGTGTAAGCATTCAGCTTGTACAGATTACAGGGACAAGGCTCCTGTATATTTAGCCCGACAGTAGCATGAGCTTCTGCACTCCCAGCAAAAATGAGTTGTACTCAAATTTTGCATACCCTTATAGAAGGTTAAAAAACCTCTTAGTAGGTTAGTCCTTCTATCCCGCTAAATATCACAAGAATTCTTGTGGGTTTGAGATTAGCATACGCTATATCTCTGTGTTAGTTCTCCAAAATCTCTCCCCCTTTTTGTCATATCAAAAAGTATAGAAGGTAGAAAGCGGAGATCTAAGATCCTGTAGAAGGTATTCTCACAATAGACGTAGAGAATAAAACCAAACTGCAGAATATTAAAATAGTTCATCCCAAAAGGGGTACACATCATCAGTCACTTATTTAAGACCATTACAGTAGGTCTAGGGTGCTGGAAATTAAGCAGAACACATTACTGGAGATTGTCACGGAGGAGCTTTTCCTGACGTTCAACAGTAATGACTAACTCAGCGACCGTGTCCTTGAGGACTTTAAGTTCCTCAGTCTGTGCAGCAATTTGTCGCTGCAGATCTCTGATGAGATTAGGCAAAGAGGAGGATGAGCCTTCTCGAGGTTGTTCCAGGGTTGAAGAAGGTGGAACAGTAGCTTTTGGAGCAGTAGGTCCACTCTTGTCAGAAGTAGCGGGTGCTTCCTTCTGCTGTTTCTCTTTCCCCTTGGATTTCTGAATCCAGCCTCCTTGAGTCCTCACATATTGCATACTTGCAATGATTTGTCGACCAAAATTTCCAACTCGCCATTTTTCCAGTGCGGTGGGAGGATTTGGATCAATATTGCGAAGACGGAGAAGAGCAGCTACAACCTGACCATAGGGGAGAGCTTTGTCCTTTGCTTTAAGACAAGCTTGCATGTGAGCAAAAATCATCGCCCCCAGGTTGAATGGCTTTCCCAGCAGCAAATGCTCCATAATCTGAGCATCTCTGGTTGTTACAGCATCCAGACTTCCTGTCCTTGGTAGGAGACAGAAAATGACAGATCGATGGAGGATCCGTTTAGGAAGGTTCAGTGCAGCAGATTCAAGGTACTGCGGCACCTTCACTTTAGATCCAAGTATGGCGCTGTATGACTGATTCTTGTTTGCCGCAGGAAGAACAGGGTGCTCTTTGCAGCCATACAGGGTGTTGACATCATGAATTGAAAACACCAAGAAGACACCATCAATCATGGTCCTGACATACTTAACAACGTCGTTAATCCTGAAAAAGGTGAGATTTGTATAAAATTCTCGAATCCTTGTAACAGCGACTTCGACGTAAGTTTCACAGAACACTTTTAAACCCAACTTCTCATATAGAGGCAGAATATCAAGATCATTCTCGCTAAACCAGCTAAAATCTAGCCGTTTGCACGCAGCAATCTGCCTGTTTGAGACATCACAGGAGGGAACAGCTTCTGCGTTCATGATCTGCTCTATTTCAGCCTGAGAGACAGTAGGTATTACCTGAGCTGCGATTGCACCTGTAGGCTTGGTCTTTTTTAAGACCTCCTGCTCTAAGGACTTACTCACAGACTCGGGGCTTTTGCGTTTGTGTCGTGTCCTGGAGGATACACTTCCAGAGACGATAATCGAGGCCGATCGTTTGGCTTTGACAGGGATAGGCTCCACAGCAACAGCCTTGCCTTTCACCTTCGATTTGGGTGACACAGTAGGTTGAGGAGCAGCAACTGCTAGGGGAGTGACCTCCTGCACTTCGTCCTCATCGTCATCAGAGACGACGCTGTTTCTGACAGGGGTTTCAACTTCCTGTTCCAGATCAGCATCCTCCTGAGGGTTTTTGTCCTCCAAGACGAGATCATCGGTGGGATGAGATGCTTCGTCATCCTCACCAGTAGGTTCCTCCAGAGACTCCTCAGAAACAGGGTTCTCTTTCAGAACAGGGACTTTATCCTGCTGCCCTTCGGTAGCAGCGTCAGCGACTTCCTTGTTTTCAGCGAGGGAGTACGCGACGATCTCTGGATCCAAGGGTGCGATTTCCTCATCAGCAGTAGGAATCACGGGCTTGGCTGGTTGAGACTCAGCCGAAGGAGGTGTGACGGAGAGGGAGAACGAGCGGCGAACTTCGGACTTCCTCTTAGGTGCCATAATCGGAGTTGGGTAGAGCGATTTGGCTAAGAGATTAAGTTGGAAGGACAGATTTTCTTCTAGGGTTTCTCTGTGAAGTATCAATGGTGGTGGAGAACCACGAGTGACACCGTGAGAATATAAAGAAGAAGGTAATGTTTTAATTTTGGAAAAATATTATTTTATTTCCCAAAATTGATTAATTGGGACAAAATCTTTCAATAAGATCATGTATTCCCAATTTTTTATCAAGATCATCGATTCTTGATATAATAGGAGATGAATCAGATAAGATTCTCCCTAATTTTTCAAAAATATTCTTTGGAACAGAAGGTTTAACTTTCTGTTTCAAAATTAAGGAATATATTTTGTTAAAAGAGCATTGTACAGAAGGTATAACCTTCTATGCGTAGTTTCTGTAAGAATCTACGTTAATGAGAAGGACTCTTTCTTGACAAGATTTTCATTAGAATAATATTGTCTAGAGTACTCTTTTGAAAAATACATTTCGAATTAAATTTTCGAAAGATATTTAATACAGAACGTTGAACTTGCTGTACAACGTCTCTATTATTAAAATGGATGACAAATCCCCAATTCATTCCTGAAATAGAAGAATTTCTCCTGGTCAAGGGGTTTGGTGAAAATGTCAGCCAATTGCTGGTCTGTATTAACGTATTTCACGCTTACAGAACCTTGTTGTACATTATCCCTCAGAAAATGATGTCTGAGTTCTATGTGTTTTGATCGTGAGTGATAAACTGGATTGCGCGTTAATTGAATCGCACTAGTATTATCACACATGATCGGAATTTCAGCAAATGAAAGACCATAGTCCTCAAGTTGCTGTTTCATCCATAGAAGTTGAGCACAGCAGCTTGCAGCTGCTATATACTCGGCTTCTGCAGTGGATAGAGCAACAGATGTCTGCTTCTTGGAAAACCATGAGATCAACATGTTTCCCATTAGCTGACAAGTACCACTTGTACTTTTTCTGTCGATCTTACATCCTGCAAAGTCAGCATCTGAGTACCCAACGAGAGTAAAGTCTGATCTCTTGGAATACCATATGCCAAGATTTACAGAACCTTGTAAATATCTAAAGATTCTCTTTACCATTATCAGATGAGACTCTTTAGGTGCTGATTGATATCTAGCACAGAGACATACACTAAATAGTATGTCTGGTCTAGAAGCAGTAAGATACAGAAGAGAGCCAATCATGCTTCTGTAGAGCTTATTATCTACTTCTTTACCATTTTCGTCCTTGTCTATCTTGGCACTTGTAGCCATTGGAGTAGACAGAGGCTTAGAGCCCTCTAGGCCAAATCTTTTCAGGAGTTGCTTAGTGTACTTCTCTTGATGTAAGAAAGTACCTTCATCAGTCTGCTGAATTTGTAGGCCGAGGAAGAACGTAAGTTCTCCCATCATGCTCATCTCGAACTCACTTGTCATGAGTTCAGAGAATTCTGTACAGAGTTTATCATTCGTTGATCCAAAAATAATGTCATCGACATAGATTTGGACAACTACTAAATGATCACCTCTGTGTTTGAGAAAGAGAGTTGTATCTACTCTTCCTCTTTTATAGCCCTTTTCAATAAGAAAGGAGCTAAGTCTCTCATACCATGCTCTAGGCGCCTGTTTTAGACCGTATAGAGCCTTGGAGAGTCTATAAACGTGATCCTTGTGCTGTGGATTTTCAAATCCAGGAGGTTGACTTACGTATACCTCTTCTTTGATTTCTCCATTGAGAAAAGCACTTTTCACGTCCATTTGATACAACTTGAAGTTGTTGTAGCAAGCATAGGCTAACAGTAGCCTTATTGCTTCTAGACGTGCTACAGGAGCGAACGTCTCATCAAAGTCAATACCCTCTTCTTGAGAGTACCCTTTGGCAACAAGTCGTGCTTTGTTTCTTACAACAGCACCTGACTCATCGAGTTTATTCCTGAATACCCATTTAGTTCCAATAATGGAACGGTTATCAGGTTTAGGAACAAGTGTCCACACTTTGTTCCTTTCGAATTGATTAAGCTCCTCTTGCATTGCAAGGATCCAATCTGGATCATCTAGAGCTTCATCTAATCCATCTGGTTCTTTCTGTGAAAGAAAAGCGGAATGTTCATAGTAGGCGTTTACAGAACGTCTCGTCTGAATGCCTCTATCAAAGTCTCCTATGACTTGATCAATAGGATGTCGTTTTTGATATAAAGCAGGTGCTCTTATATCATTCAGTTGATTATTCTGCGAAGGTGATGCTTCTGGAGAATTTTCAACAGTTTGTTCAGATTCTCTTCCAGAATTGTGAAGAGAATGTTCGTTCCCTTCTCTTCCTTCCTTAGAAGATTTGGGTTCTACAGGTATTTCTGTAGGTTCAAAAGATATTACTTGATTAGTATTATCTTCTGTTGGTGAGTCATTAATTTTTACATTAATTGACTCTTCTATTGTAGAAGTCCTTTTGTTAAGGACTCTATAAGCTTTGCTAGTCAGTGAGTATCCTAAAAAGATACCTTCATCTGATTTAGCATCAAATTTCCCGAGGTTGTCCTTAGAAGGTCTCAGTATAAAACATGGACTTCCAAAGGCATGAAAATAGGAAATATTTGGTATTCTCCCCCTGTATAGTTGATAGGGAGTTTTCTCTAATTTAGGTCTTAGTAGTACTCTATTAGAGATATAGCAGGCAGTATTTACTGCTTCAGCCCAAAGGTTCTGTGGAACATTGCTCTCACAAATCATGGTTCTAGCCATGTCTATAAGAGTTCGATTTTTCCTTTCTGCGACTCCATTCTGTTGAGGAGTGTAAGGAGCAGAGAAGTTGTGATCAATGCCATGTTCATCACAGAAGGTAGCAAAATCATGGTTTTCAAACTCTGTACCATGATCCGTTCGAATGGCTTTTACAGAAGATCTATTTTCATTCTGTAATTGCTTAGCGAGCTTTATGAAGGTTTCAAATGCATCGCTTTTATGAGTCAAGAACTTGACCCAGGTGTATCTAGAGTAGTCATCTACTACTACTAGACAGTATCTTCTTCCACCAATACTTTGAACTCTAGTAGGACCAAATAGATCCATATGTAGAAGTTCCAAGGGTAGAGTAGTAGAAATATCATTCTTAGACTTGAATGAAGATTTAGTTTGCTTACCAAGTGAACAAGCTTCACAGAAGTTGTCTTGCTCGAATTTGATATTAGGCAAGCCTTTTACCAATTCTTTCTTAGCAAGCTTGGATAGCAATTGGAGGTTGGAATGTCCTAACCTTCTATGCCAAAGATGAGTTTCTTCTTTGACAGACAGAAGACAGCTTTCTGTAGCACAGAAGCTCTCCTGTGTTAAAGTGTAGATGTTCCTTTTCCGATTTCCAATGAAGCGGACTTCATTGTTTAGGATACCAGAACATTTATCTTGATCAAAGGTTATAGTATAGCCTTTGTCACAAAGCTGGCTAATGCTCAGCAGGTTATGTTTAAGTTCTGTTACTAACAGAACTTCTTCTATAACCATAGATTCAGGACTTCCAATAGTTCCTGTTCCAATGACAGAGCCTTTGCTATTGTCACCGAATTTAACAGAACCTCCGTTCTGTAAGGTCAGCTTAGAGAATTTGGATGGATCTCCGGTCATGTGCCTTGAGCAGCCACTGTCCAGATACCATTCACTTTCTGTAGCTTCTGTTCGAAAACAGAATTGACTTTCTATAAAGTTTTGAGTTTCTGTGTGAGTAGTTACGCACATTAGTGCTTCTTCTTCCTCATCATCAGAATCTTCTATATCCGCCCAAGCAATCATTGCTTTCTTGGGTTTGGTTTGTACAGAAGGTTTTTCCTTCTCCTTTAGTAAAGGACAATCAGACTTGAAATGTCCCTTCCTATTGCACTCATAGCATCTGATCATCTTTGGATCATACTGCTTTTCGCGTTTCTGATTTTTCTTGTTGAAACGTCTTTTGGAAGCGAACCGCAGAAGGCGTTTAGCAATCATAGCAAGTTCATCATCCGAATCGACTTCTGCCTCAATGTCAGAGTCTTCAATTGGTTCTTCTGATGCTTTGAAGGCAATTGATGCTCTTTTCACATCAGACTGAGAGGTTCTCTCCATTTCATATGACATTAAGGAGCTCATAAGTTGATCTAATCGAAGAGTAGATAGATCCTTAGCTTCCTCAATGGCCGTTTTCTTGGCTTCCCAAGATTTGGGCAGAGTTCGTAGAACCTTTCTTACTAATTCAGAATTAGTATAGTGTTTGCCTAAGTGAGTTAAGGCATCTACCAGAAGGTTAAGTCTCTGGAACATTTGTTCTACAGATTCTTCACTCTTCATGGTAAAGTTCTCGTATTGATGAATTAAGAAATTCATCTTGGTTTCTCTAATCTGGTTCGTCCCAACATACATGGTGACAAGTTTATCCCAGATTTCTTTGCCCGAAGTGCAAGTAGAGACTTTAACAAATTCACTTTCCGACATAGCACTAAACATTAAGTACTTAGCCGTTTTGGTGAGTCGTTTGATCCTAAGGTTCTCCCGAGTAGGACGACCATCAGGACCAATTTGTAGTTCAATAGGTAGAATAGGTGGACCGTCTTCAATGAACGACCACAAATCATCATCGATTGCATCTACAAAGGCACTCATTCGAATTTTCCAATAGGAAAAATTTTTACCATCAAACATTGGAGGATTCCCAATGTGTGGTTTCGGTATGTAGTAATTATCACCCATTTTTCAATTTACAGAAGGTTAGGCTTCTGTGCAGAATAACAGAACCTTTACGGTACTGTACTGATTCTTAACGCACGAAAACTTCTGTTAAATTGAAACGGATATTGCTGGCAATCAAATCTCTGTAAAATGGAGTAAAAATGCCAAGTAGTTTAATTCCGCAGAACCCTCAAGGTTTCAGCAGAAGAAAACAGCGCAACAATCGGTTATATGCGTATAGCAGGTATAACCTTCTATAGGATGTAACTAAGCACTCAAGCTTTTGTTGAATCCTGTTTTGATGCAACTGGTTGGTTCCTAGCAGAGCAATGAGCTACTGTAGAAGAAAGACAGATAGTGATAGTAACAGAGCGTCAGCTTCTGTATATCAGGAATCTACCGCGTAGAAAGTACAGACTGCTATAGAATCTCAACAGGCTGTTAAGCTTTTGTTGAGTCACAAGTTTTTGAATTCTACCAGAGTATAATACTTCTGTAGAATAAAAATAAATTTGAGACAATTACAGAGTGTGAGCTTCTGTAAGGCAGAGACAGAGAGTAATAGAAGGTACAACCTTCTATAAGAAATCAACAAGCTATAAGGCTTTTGTTGAAACTACTTTTGTTCTAAATGTTGAATTCAAATAGAGAACTAAGCTTCTGTTGAATTCAGCAAGGTAGTAGTACTCAGAGAGCGTACAGAAGGTTCGAGCTGCTGTAAGATCTCAACGAGCGGTTAAGCTTCCGTTGAACCTTGCTCTGATACCAATTGTTGGCCCAAAGATTACACTAAGAGGGGGGGTGAATTAGTGTTAAGTCCAATTAAGGAATTCTTAAACGCTTTTTCACAACCCTCACAGCGGAAGTAACTTACTGTAATTTACAGAGCCTTTAAGCTTCTGTAATTACGGAACGTGTGAAATTGACTTCGAAATGAGTCGTAGAACACAAAGGATTTTATAGTGGTTCGGTGAAATCACCTACGTCCACTTTCGGTCACTTTTCACTAATAACTCGTATAGAGATTACAGTGTAGAAGGTAAAACCTTCTGTGGTGTAAGAAAACAATTTCTTTGACCACGGGACGGTAAGACAAGCTTTACCAATGCAAGAAACACTCTTGCTGTGTTTAGGATGTGTCTAGGTCGAATCACAAGGAAATCAACCAGACTTGAGCAAGCACAGAACGTTGGCTGGAAGCTTCAGCCTTCTGTGACTCTGTAGCGGGCTATTCCTTCTGTGGATCAGCGAACAGATCTGATGACGCTTTCTCCAAGTGTTTGGATGCCTCTGATATGCTTCTCTTTTTGTCTTTTTGGTTTAATCTGCAAAACAAATAAAGATAACGCGACTACAGTAGGTTTTAGTCCCTCACCACTTACGCCTGCTGCAACAACCTTCTCTTCGACCTGCTGTACGCCCACCCGGCTTCACTGACAGCACTCCTGGCCAAGTCCTTCGGTTTTGCAGCCAACGACGCTAACGGAGTGGCTTCACCAAAGCACACCTGCTGCAAACGCACAGAAAACAAAATAACCAACTACAGAAGGTTGGAGATCCCTCACCACTGAACCCCTGCTACGGACTCCTTCTCTCCGACCAACTTTGTACGCCTACTCGCCACCAACGAACCCTTCCCCAGGCCCTGATGCACGCAGTCCGACGTCACGGACAAAGTTCCGGTCGAGTCCTTCAGATCCGTACGCAACGAAGTCACCGGAGCGGCTTCACCCACGCTCAACCCGCTGTAGTTACCTCCTGCGAGAACTCTCGCCTGGAGTCTTCATTCCTGCACACTCACACACACGTTAGACACCCACTAACGCTGCCAAATGCCAAGACTTACCTCTGATCTATTCCAAGAATCGTTTTTAAAATGTTTTTAGGTTTTTCTTTTATATAGGGGTTCCGTCCTCCTGTAAAGAAGGAAACTTATTTTGCCAAAAACGTAAAGTGACCAGATTCATCCCCAACGTGTAAAAATCATTTAGGGACAATATTTGATTGATTTTAGATCAATCGAATCATCTAATCACGAGATCTCATCTTACAGAAGGTTAAAGTCTAAATCGGTCAGCAACCTTCTATAGTTGGAAAGAAAAAATATTTTATTTCCAACTTGAGAAATATGATGATGGGGTCGTGCAAATATCTGGTTGGAACCTCCATATTTAATTTTGTCTTATTTTGACAATTAAATCACCAGATAATGCATTACAGAAGGTTCGGCTAGTAACAGCAACTTAACCTTCTATATAAGGAAATAATCAACGATTTATTCCCAAAATAATTGATTCATTCCAGACAAGTAAAATATTGTATCTGGACGAAATATTAATCCAAATAATATTCCTAAGAATATTCTCTTTTTGAATTAATAATTTAATTAAGATAATCAATAATTAATTAATAAATAATTTATTATTGAAATATCTATTTTTGGAAATATTCTCTAATCACGTCTCTTGATCTGAAATGATCCTTGGAGGGTGAAGAAAATATTTTCATGATATTTTCCTCTCTTACGAAGCGTATCTTCGTTACAGGAGGTTTCAGCTTCTGTAAAGTCATAGCAGGTCAAACCTGCTGTTTGACTCATCATCAAAATCTTGTCAACAGCTCGTTATATTGCCCTTACCCTTGTAGTATGCCCTACCCACCGTCGAGGAAAAGCACTTCTTTGTTCTCTTGTCCTTTTTGAAAGAAAATAGTTCGCCCTCTTCAGTGACGATAACTTCGAGAATGATATGAGCATATATGAAGCCTTCGTATTAATGTTTTAAATTGTTTTATTTATGTGGTGCCTGTCATTTCACAATTTATGTTTACATTTGCCGCAATTTATTGTATTTCAAGCAATGGATATTTTTGTTAGAGTAAATGATGCATGTGAGAGTCCCACGATTATTTTTTATATTAGCAATTTACCTGGTGTCGGTCGAGAAAGTAAAAGATGCGTTTACTACTCATACATGAGTTTGATTGATTCGACTATAAATAACTGTGATGATTTTGATTGTTATTACTCGTACACATTATTATAATGGGGTGTGGGATTGATTAGTACGCGGGTAATTAGGAAGAATATGATGAGTCCTTGGCTTAAGGATCATGATAGCCAATGCCATAGTTTATTTACTCGTTTTAGAAGGTTAGACCGAGATGGATGACCCTCTAGTAGTAGATATTCGCTCTAGTAGAAATGACCACCGTTGGAGTTATGAGTACGATTCAACACTTTGCCCGCTGATTGACAAATGTATCCAACATAGTTGAGAGAAGAAGAGTTGTGCTTGATATCCCTTCAATATGAGGAGTTACGCCTACAACATAATGTAAACGTAGTTTTCCTATCAAGACATAAATCTTAGTTTCAGCGTATTTGACTTGTCCCCTTATGTATATTGTAACAAGTTTCTTCACGATTTTTTGTGCAAAATCATACCTTTGTTCTTTCTTAGTGTTATTTTAAGGAAAAGGACTAAAACCGGGTTCCT
Source organism: Melastoma candidum (assembly GCA_023653495.1). Taxonomy (NCBI): domain Eukaryota; kingdom Viridiplantae; phylum Streptophyta; class Magnoliopsida; order Myrtales; family Melastomataceae; genus Melastoma; species Melastoma candidum. The sequence continues at coordinate 13,692,210 of CM042889.1, read as the reverse complement.
TGCATAAGGACAGGACAAGTCAATCAGGTCTGTCGTCAAAGAAAAAGTCACAGCACATAATTCGATTAGTTTTGGTTTTATCTCGATATCAAGAAAAGTTAGTTCGAGAGGAGTACAACTGTCACGTTGAGATCGGGTGGGTATGAAAGGATAACCGTCACCTTCTCTTCTCATCGGATTTCCATGGAAACTATAAATCTCACTCCTCCCTCCCCCCTCAAAAAAACAAACACAATCATCCCCAAAATTCTTTCTCCAACTCGACCGTTAAGACAAGACATGGAAGGCGGTAACGTTGATGGCCCTCAGCCAATATGGAAGATCGTCACCGTGGCCTCCATCGCAGCCGGCATCCAGTTTGGCTGGGCCCTCCAGCTCTCCTTGTTGACTCCCTATGTACAGACCCTCGGCGTCCCCCACATGTGGGCCTCCTTCATCTGGCTCTGCGGTCCCCTCTCTGGCTTCCTCGTCCAGCCTATCGTTGGTTACTTCAGTGACCACTCCACATGCAAGCTTGGCCGCCGTCGCCCCTTCATCCTCGCCGGTGCGTGCTTCGTCGCCCTAGCCGTCATCCTCATTGGCTTCGCCAAGGATATCGGATACAAGGCAGGGGATGATATCAACAACACCACCAAGCCCCATGCCGTCGCCATCTTCGTGGTCGGCTTCTGGGTGCTCGACGTCGCCAATAACATGCTCCAGGGACCCTGCCGGGCCTTCCTGGCCGATATGTCCGGGAATGACCACAGTCGCATGAGGATCGCCAACAACTGCTTCTCTTTCTTCATGGCTGTCGGCAACGTCCTCGGTTATGCTTCTGGCTCCATCCCAACTCTCCACAAGATGTTGCCCTTCACCATCACCACCGTCTGCGACGAAACCTGCGCTAATCTCAAGTCGTTGTTCCTGATTGATGTCGTCCTGTTGATCGTTATCGTGGGTTTTGCCACCTCCATCGTGAAGGAGATCCCATTGCCCTCCGTGGAGGAGACGGGAGTCGCCGACACCTCTACGGCTGTTGGAGATGCGTCGTCCATCTTCAAGAGCCTGCCCAGGAACATGTGGATCCTCTATGCCGTGACCGCCGTCAACTGGATCGGGTGGTTCCCCTGGCTCCTCTATGACACCGACTGGATGGGTCACGAAGTGTACGGAGGAAATCCCCAGGGATCCGACCTAGAGAAGACGATGTATGACACGGGTGTGCGTGCCGGTTCCCTCGGCCTCATGCTCAACGCCATCGTTTTGGCATTCGCTTCTCTGCTAGTGGAGCCCGTGTCGAAGCTTGTTGGAGGGGTGAAGAGGTGGTGGTGCATCGTCAACTTCATCCTCGGCATAGGCCTTGTCCTCACAGTCCCTGTCACCAAGGCTGCCGAAGCTTACAGGGCAGTGAACGGCCTCGTTTTGCCTGGCGCGAACATCAAGGCGGCTGCCCTCGGCGTTTTCTCCCTTCTTGGCATTCCACTCGCGGTATGTTGTGGAGGGAGCTGGATGATTATGTCTTGTCTTTTCTCTCGGAAACTGAGCAGCACCATTGAATGAAAACAGGTGAACTTCAGTGTGCCGTTCGCGTTGGCTTCAATTTACTCAAACACGCTCGGGGGAGGACAAGGTCTGTCCTTGGGTCTTCTTAACTTGGCCATCGTCATCCCTCAGGTAATACCATTTTCTCCATTCTCATTAACACAGGAGAATCTCTTTCCGATTCATCAAGCAAAGTAAATAATCTCGAGTTTGATTAAAATATGTCGCAGATCATTGTGTCCCTGTCCAGTGGATTCGTCGACAAGATTTTTGGAGGCGGTAACCTGCCAGCCTTCATAATGGGCGCGATTGCCTCCTTCGTCAGCGCCCTCATGGCATTGTTGGTCCTCCCGGACACACCGGCCACGGAATCCCTCGTTCTAGTCCCCGGCGGTGGACACTGATTACCCTTAGATGATCGTCGATAGGCTGCAGTTGCACATCCCCCATCCCTCTCCACATTCCGTCCCGCTTGCATTTGGATTTTGATATTAGGAAGGTTTTTGAGTTTCATGTTGTTTTATCTCTGACATTATTATAAATTACTAATTTCTTTTTTTTTTGCTTCCTTTCAATACGTCTAAAAGAATTATCAAGCTCTGGTCCTCGGTATAAAATCATGGGACATTCCCTTAACTTTAAAATACTATATATAATAAATATTTTAATATTAAAAACTTAAAAAAAAAAACGTCTAGTCCGCTGCCCACCGAACGCTGGTACGCCGTAACCTTCGGACATCTTCTTTAGTGTTGTTATCTGTAGCCTCCAGCCCAAGTTATTTCACTCACTCGATCAGTCTCCTCAAGCTCAAGTCATTTCACTCACTCGATCAGTCTCCTTAGCGTTGAAACGTGATGCGTTGATAAATTTCATGGATCCCCGAATTAAGCCATCTTATATATATATTTCTTAATGTTAAAAAAAATAGTTTTGATATCTACCAAAAATTTTGTTGACATAATAACAAATTAATAATAGGAACAATGTTAATCTATTAACGGTTTCAAAAATTTCCTACAATGTGCCGATACATTTATGATGTCAATAGTATCTTACGAAAGAGGTAAAAAATAAAATGTAATAAAAAAACTATGTAATGATTAACTGAATTTTTATTTATTTGACTACATATTTTTTGTATTCGTGTTTAACATATTTTTATTATTATTTTTACTTAATTTTTTCATGCAAGCGATTAACAATATAGAGATACGGGATGGTATTTTTACGTTTCTATGTTAGCTATTCTTTTTTTTTTTTTTTCATTTTGGGCGGTCAAGATAATAGTAATACCTGTCACCCGCCATATCCAACAGCACATCACACCCTCTACTATCTCCGCCACAATTACCATGATAACTACACAATGTCTTCTCCTCCTTGAGTGAATGTCTATTCTTCTATGCAATATATATGAAGTCGAGTGATTAGAAGGATGACTTCCTTTGACGAGTTTATTAAACCAAATATCCAAAAGTGAAGTACGTTCTCCATAAATTTCATGTATTGGCATACCGCAGGTGGAAACCTAGTTAGTTTGTTTCTTCTTTGTCATTCGTGACGATCATCTCTTGACTAAAAAAAAAGTCTCATTAAATTTATATGACGTAGTTTTTCATTCTGATAATTGGCTCCAATAATATCGTAACCTCATCATTAGCTTTTCCCATATTAAAGTCATATCAAGGACGACAACTCTTCTTCTCTCAACTATGTTGGTTATATTCGTCAACCAACGTGCAAAAGTACTATTTCAAACGCATAACTGTAAAGGACATTTTGAAAAAACTCCAATTAGATTTATATGATGTAGTTTTCCATTCTGATAATTGGGCTCCAATAATATTATAACCTCATCGTAAATTACCTCGGTGCAGGTGGATCCTTGGCTTCAACCTGCAGGTGGTAAGTTGATGCAAATGGGAATTAGTTCCCCGTGGACAGAGGAAGAGTCATCATTGTTTTCCTTTTAATCGTATCCTCTCTATGTTGCCTTCATTTCCTCTATTTGTCTTTCTCCCATTTATAATTTTGACCAATGCATTGGGAGGGCAGACCGCAAGGAATTGCCTCTCCCATTCTTTATTTTATTTCATTGCATCTGTCCTCGTCGAGGCTTTTTCATTTCTTCATTTTGTTTTCCAAACATAGTAAATCTCAATTAATTGAGATTTTGATTCCACGATGGAATTTCAATTTTGGGAGTCCAATCCGATGGCCGCGATTAAAGAGGATGGGTTTCTAACATGTTATGACAAGTGGAAACTCGAAATATTCCACTAAAGTTATAAGATGATTAGGAAAAATTGGTATCATTAATCATCAAACTTAACGTGCGAAATATCGTTGAGTAAATTTAGTAGAGTGTTAAAATTCACATTTTTAGCACCATTGGTCATGTTTAATTAGTATTAAAATTAATCTAAGCCTAATCTCATGTGGTCAAGGCTTAATTATTGTAAATGAATGCCCACGACTGATTAAAAATTTGTCATTTTTGTGCAAAGGTGTTGAAACCAATCAACGTTGAGACCATTTAGACGGAACGAATACTCCAAAACTTCCACCGTGGTAATTTACTATTTGAGAGATCTCCAATTTGCCCCTCCTTACGAGAGAATTTGAGAAAATTTTCTCACAAGGATGTCATAGATTCCTCAAATTGTCAATTTTGGGATGTTATTGGTATGACATATACCTAAGAATGCCATCAAGAAAACTATTAGTTATAAATAAAACTGTTAGACGTAAACAATCTCACGGTCCGTATATAGACCGGAAGCAACGTACAAATTGTCGTATTGAGAAATTAGCAGGTTCAATCTCTAGTCACGGACAAAGTACGTGAGTCATCTGATTCTATACTCGTAAGATATCCGCAGTGTAGATGAGTTGAGGCTCTGACAAATATCTGCTGGAGCTTTAGGGACTGTATAATATGACCGCTTGGAAAATATACCACCGCGTCATTCCGCTATGGGGCCTTCGAAGATAAACCTGCAAGAGGGGCATTAGGGGACTACCCGCTGGGGCTTAAGAGAATAAGAGAGAATAGAGAATATTTTGTGTCCCAAATAAGGGGGAGGGGCTCCTTTTATATAGGAATTGAGAAGTCCTTAGGTAGTGTTTCTTTCCGATGTGGGACAAATGCATGTGGGCTTAAGGTTATATTGGGCCGACATTTGGATTGGGCCGATATATGGGCTAGGCCCAGTTCATTTTATAATTGGGTTAGGCTTATTGGGCTAGCGTATGGGCTGAACCACAATTTTAAAACCCAATAATAAATGGGTTGGCCTTGAACTTTTTTTTATAATCTTAGGCCCGTGTATTATATTTACACTAAGATACAAGTGCAAAATATTTCATATCGTGATGTCTTATAATATAAAGGCAATCAATCATATTCAGCCAATATAATATATGATTTGGGTCGAATGACATTATTTCGACATCAATAAAATTTCAATGTTTACAAAAACTCTGTGAAATACGGGGAACAATCAAGTATGTATGATGTGAAACTCACGCGCGTCGTGATTCACTTTGATAAAATTTATTAATATTGCTTTTGGGTGAGATCGGAGAAGGGCTTTTGACTTCTCTCATGGCTCATTTTTATTTCTGAAAGTCGTCTTGGTTGGATTTTAGAATTCATTTGACTTGGATGCTCATGTACTGGTCGAAGGAGTCTTTATCGGGGTTGTAGTAAGGCTTTATTAACAAAGGCTTTAAATTCGTCGTTTGAAGGAACGTGTCTAAGGACCTCATCGGAAGCTATTGGACCGTAGAGGTTCCATCATCCGAGCAAATCCTCCATCATTTTGACAGCGTGCCGGTCGAGGCTCTCCATTGGGGATCGATAACTGACTGTATGGTGAACTTTGGCGATCCACCTTGGGGAACATGTTTCTCTTGATTTGTTAGAGAGATAGCACATTTGCTCTTGCGACCTTTCATGTTAGCCATGATGCTTTATTTTTGCCCTTTCGATTTTCTCTCGCGCTTTGCTCATGAAGACTTTGGTCTTTGCGCTGATTTTGTTTTCGTTTTCTTTGTATGTAGAGATCTCCCCCATTTTCATTTTTTCTCCCCGTTTTAGATGCTTTGGACTTCTTGAGGATTTGTACGTCTTGCAAAGTTCTTGAAGGTTTTCATCCCTGGGTACAGCTCAACTGGCAAGCATGACCGCTAATGGTACCTCTTCACTTGAACCTTGAGGAAGTGTTCGCCTCTGTGGTCCATCGCTTCTAGTTCTAACTACATGATCTCTTTTAACCTCGATGTGAGACGATCTTTAGACTCGGAGGAGGTAGCATTTATGGAGACATCAAATTTGGCTCGGAGGGGCTTGCAATAGTTAATGTTATGTGTCTGGGGTAGAGAAGAAATGCTTGATCTCATCCCGATCTAAGTATCTTTTGTCAAAGGATTCTCTATCCTTCCTGACGCTTGTTTAGAAGGTTTTTTTTTTGTGTGTTTACACTCATATCTCTTTGGGTAAGTGTTTGAAGATTGGGTTTGCCTTCTCCGATTCTTGCCCAGAAGTATTTTCTTAATGTGAAAATTTCGATGATGCGAATAACCATGTGAATGCTTAGGAAATGTATACCTTTGGGTAAACAAACCTCTTTGGTGATATTATATGGAGTTTGAGCATGTTCGAGTTTCATGAAAAAGTAATTGTATCCTTGTGGCTGTCTCGGCTCTCGCTTGGGGTGTATGACTTGTTGGGGAAATAATGTAGTTGGGTACCTGCTGGGGAGAAGAGGTGGAGGTGCCCGTCTCGATTGTCGCTGGGGAAGAATATACCTGCATATCCAACTCGCGTTGGGGAATGCAGTGCGCACATGTAATCGACTCTAGCTTGGGGAAGCGGAAAATGGGATTCCAGTTGGGGAATAAAAGGAAAATTTGCTAGGGAATGAAGTATGTTGTACTCCTTTCTATGTGATGATTCTCGATGATGACAAAGGTAATCTCGAAACTTTGGCTCGAGATTTTCCACCCAACTGCCCACACCTTTGTTCGTAATGTAGGTTATTCATGTACCTACACTCGCTAAAGGACGGACAAACAAGTGAGCTCATGTAACTCATTATGATATAGGAAGTATTAAAATTGGACAGATACTCCCTTTCATGTCTTTTCACCATTGCGTCTTTGTCCGATGGAGTCAAAGGATTGACGAAGTCTACTCTTGCCATGTACTCTTGTATAAGGCTGCTCATGTACCTATCAAAGAGATGACCAGAAAACAAGTGAGTTCTTGCAACTTGTTTCTTTTAGAGTAGAAACGATGTTTGCTCATGTAACTTCGTTTTCTGCAAGAAAGGTGAAGTAAAATTTTTGTACTTCTTCTTGTTTTTTTTTGTTTCGCCATTGCATTTTTGTCCGCAAGAATCAAATGACTAACGAAACTGCAACAAGTCTTTGGCTTGAAGCGTTGCCGCCCTACCACCCTCCCTCGCCTTTGTCATAGGAGTTGTGTACCATTCATGGGAGGAGCTCTTGTACCTGCTCACGAGACAAAGGACGTAAGGCGAAATAAACTCATGTAATTTCGCTTAGATTTTAATGAGAAAAGTAATGATAGTGCAATTCTCCCTTTTCATGTAAGTTGTCGGCGTCCTTGCCCTAATTGACCCGCAACCATGGCAATCCCGACTTTCTTGATTCTGCCCCAACTCTCCCTCCGTTGCGGACGCGTTGCTGAATTAGGAACGCGAGATCGTCGCGGTCGCAAGTACGTTGCTTTATCTGGAACATCATCGTTATTTGGTTAGTCGAATTGCTAGGTTTATTACAACTAGCAGGAACGAATTTGCTTGAAAAAAATATAACACGCCAATTAATTAGTTATCGTCGCTCAACAACATGACGCGAGGTTGGGGACTGGATTGGTGTCATGCCCGGACTAGATCGATTGCCGGGATATGCCGATGGACTAGATTACTTGTTGGGTTTTGCTGGAGGGAGACTCGAATCCGAATGGCATGGACCGTCACGAAGATATTGGATAGAATCATCATGGAAATGGTTGCAAGCATATGATTATGCGTGATACTTTAGTAATCCAAGGGTTCTTGAACCTTATCTGCAACTTTTCGTAATCGAAAATGACACCCGGTATTATTCGCCCGAAACTGTGAAAAGTAACACACAGACATTTAAATAGAAAGTACGAGGATCCGCCACTTATTTAGGTATATACAGTAGTATGCTTATAGACATTGATGCATTTACGGAATGCCTCCAATGCCACCTCCCAATCCTCCAAGGCCACCACCCGGATAGCCGCCTTCCCCACCGTAAGTACGAGGATCCGCCACTTATTTAGGTATATACAGTAGTATGCTTATAGACATTGATGCATTTACGGAATGCCTCCAATGCCACCTCCCAATCCTCCAAGGCCACCACCCGGATAGCCGCCTTCCCCACCGTACACACCTCCTCCTCCTCCAATGACCCCGCCTCCAATAACCCCACCTCCGCCTCCTCCAATAATGCCACCGCCAAAGCCCGATCCAACGAAGAAGTCCTGCTGCTCAACGGGAGAAGTCTTTCGCTCAAAAGCACCCTGGTTGTCACCGTGCCCGCCGTTAGTGCACCCAGGAGAATCAGGACGAGCAACTTGGACAGAGAAACCATTCTCAGTTGAGCCTCGAGTTATCAAAAAGTTATCGGGTTGTTCTGTTACGGTGGTTTGGGGATGATGGACATGAATCTTGCTTTGTATATATAGAGGTGGAGCAACAAGGGGGATGCTAGCAGCATAGCCCACGAAAAGAAAAGAAAAATGCTTTAGTGGCATGGTAAACTTCATTAAGGGGGAAGCTTGGGGACCAGAGAAGTTAGGGGGGGGGGGGGGATCGTGGCACCCTCTAGTTCCTCCTTGCACAGTCGATGAACGGCGAGGCTCCATCCGATCATGTCTTCCAACCACGTAATCAAGGGAATAATTTAATGAATGAAACCTAATCCTATCATTAGCTGTGACACGTGAATGGCAAGAAATGGTTATCCGCGTGCCTTCCGCAGATCGGAATAATCAAATCCCTCGAAACAAGGAACCGTGGCACTACGAGTATTTGGTTTCTCGTAAGGTTTGGTTGGTCAGAATGTTAATGCGAGTATTTGAATAATTACAAACTACGAGTAGGTTGGATGAACTTCAGCCAATTCCAACATTTCCGGCTCATTTATAACTCATAAAGGGAATAGGATTGTGAGTAATTAGGAGTGTGAGTGGTTTATTACATTATATATATATATCTGCAAAATTGGTTCAAATTTTTTTAGAACAATCAAATATTTCTATCCAGATCAGACAATTCAAATATACTCCAACTAAAAGAAATTTAGCTACAAAGGAATTAGAGATGAGTAATTTTGTCTTGTTAACTAACCTGACTTTTAACGTGGAAACCCATTTCAGTTCGAGGCCGTGGAAACACTTTCAGTGCGACTTTTCTCGCATAACAAGTTAGAAATATTAGGAAAACGAACAGATTCGTTACCAAAAAAAGTGAAAAAAATGTGGTTGCCTTAATGAAATCAAAACGCAACGCAGATTATGAAAGACAACCTAATTGTAGCCTTTCGGTCTGCACATGAGTGATTTCGATGTCTTAACTATACGACATGCCAATGGACGTGTTTAACAATTAAAGTATATGTTGATGTAACAATGGCATTAAAATGGGGTGAATTAGTGTTATGTTCTTTTTTAACTTTTCACGACCAATAAACCCAGCAACGGAAGGTTAGATTTCTATAAATCACAAAACCCTAAGTATCAGCTGGTTTATGCAGAACCTTAAGGCATCTGCTATAAAGTCCTTGCAGATTTGACCGGCCTAGGTGTAATCAGCAAAGTCTACTCTAAGTCCTTAAAGGCACTTGTTGTAGTCGGAAGTTGGTATATAACCTTGCAGATATTTCACTACCAAGCAGTGATTGCTCGACCAGAACCTTAAAAAATTGGTGTACCTCATAGAGATTTGATATAGGACTTTTGGAGTCTTTGCCCAAATGGAGCGTGTGTCTATTGATTTGCTTATGTTAAGGTTTTTGCTGAATGATCAGTTAGAGAACCGTTGGTAAACAAAGTAAATGAGACGCAAAAAGTTTGTAGTAGTTTGACAATATCTTACGTCTACTTTTCACACTCGTAGGATGAGATTCACTATAAAACACTTATAGTTGTTACAAGACAATCAGTAAGTACAAAGACACTAATGTAGAAGGTAATGCAAATAGCCTGGAGGCTTCTCCATAAATGTAATACTAACATAAGGTACTAGAACACTTCTGTAGATGATGCTATAAATAACCCTTCATCTTTTTCACAATCAGCAACCCGATGGGTTGTGCACATATGTCCTATGACTAACTCCAAAAACTCTCCAATTGAGGTTATGTATTGAGTATAGTGATTAAGTCCACAATCTTTGTGGTTTGGGTTCTGCACTATGAACAAGACTAGCGGCAAAAGCCATCTGGTTGGGTTTAACTCGTGCAGCTCCACGCAAGCATGTAGAGAACCCTACGTAGTCAGACAACACCGTTGTCCTAGATTGGAATTTCCCTTCGGTAGCTCCACGACCTTCTTGGATCCTCACTAACACTTTCCAGAAGCAGACAGCACCTCTGGGGCTCCTCCAAGCCTGCAGCATGCATCACCCATTCTGCAGAATTGTCTATGTCAATACAACACCGGTTGCTCTAGATGCGGCCCATCTCTTGCTCATAGTCATTACACATTTACACCTTGACTTCTCCCTAAGCGTGATGCCACAGTGCAGCCAAGTTGCTCACGGCCTCAATCATGCCCAATTAGAGCTTGTACATGGGACAATCTTTCTAGACACACAAGCAACCCTGTTATGAAACAACTCCTGGTACATCATGTACATGCACCCTCTGGCCTAGAACGTCTGTGGTGATTCGGAGAATCGGAGGATCCAGGCTCGCTCCCTCAAGGCCTATCCAGTCGACGTCACTACTCGAGCGTCGGATGCTACAGAAGGGAACTGGGTTGGACCCTACCTTGGTTCCTAAATGGGCCTACTGAGCGTTTCACCGATCGTCTCCAATTCCATTATGCGCGTAGGCCTCACTAAGGACCATATCCCGTGTCGTCGTTCCTCACCCAAAAACGGCTCTGAAGAAAAATGTTATTGTTAAACCTAGTAAATTATTACGGGGTCGCCACCGACTTATTTTTGAAAACTTGTTTGAGTCGGAAATGAGAGTGGGTTTGAGGATTCCGAATTACTAACTTTTACATTCTAAGCATGTGAAAAGGTGGCGATTGTTCCAAAATTTTACTTTTGATATGCATTTATATTACGCGTGCGTCCACATCTGTAAATCTAAATCTACAAAAAACGTGCATCCGGATAATCGCACCTCGTCCATCAATGTCACCGGTCGGTACGTCGACGGATAATACAACGGCATTCTCGTCATTAGGTGGGTGAACAAGCTAGAGGCGGAGAGGCAACACTCCGAGGCATTGCGCATTTTGGACGGAAGAATCGCAACTGGACTGCGGTCTAACTAATGAGGGAGTTGAGAGATATAAAGCATGAACAAACTCTGCGATTGCGGCTTGACAAGTATGCGACATCGACCATGTATTCATTAATAATGCCAGCGGACCAGAATTCAGAAGAAACCTATAAAACCCCCTTACGCTTCCCCAGGAACCACAAATTGAATGCTATGCTTAGCGTTTAAGAATTCTACGTGCAGAGTGATTATATGTAAGAACAGCGAAATGACATGTAGAAATATAACATACACTTGTGTTAACAATGACCCGACATGTTTGAATAGTAGATGCACATAAACTATTAGTGAAATGACATGTAAAAAAAAATGGTGCCACAAATAGGAACAGTGACCGAACATGTACAAAAACCGAAGCATAAGTACAAATAGTGAATCAACAAGTATAGAATTCGGTGCACATGTCTGAAAAGTAAAACGACATGTGCAAAACTCCGCGCACATGTCTAAACAATACGTCGACATGTCTTAACAGTTGACGAATGCCGGCGGTTACATGTCCGAAATCACGGGATTATCGGACACGAAATTTTAGCTGTGACCCAATCGGTACCCATGAGCTAAGCTAAATAGGCCCAAAATTGTGATGTCAACGTATGGCCCCTCTTTAAAAAGAATTAGAAATAGCGTGCTCACACACATCTTCCCTTCGAAATTTCAAACGTCTTCATCCTCTCTTCACGATCAATACAATTCAGCGACCATTAATGGCACCTTGTATTTACTGAAATCTCGAAGTTCGCTCACCTTGATCCTCTTAGAGGGATGATGGGAAAGATCCGCTCTATTTTCTCTCGGTTGGAGTGATTTAGGGTTTTAGTTTTGGATCAACGTATGGGAAAGCCTACATGCGCATCTCACCAATCCACATCTATCTCGTCAGTGTTTCATTCCAGCAAAGCGAAGTAATCCGACTATCAATCACACATGACCTTATGTCTTAATCTGAATGAAGGCGGTCTCGATGATCCAAACAGCTTCAACCATTGGAAAATATCTTTCTCCAATCAATGCCGATATTACAAGTGGTCTCTTTCCTATGCAAATTTTATTTCTTTAGTGTTCTAACAATCATTATTATTCCTAATTTACATAGGAGATATCTTGTTGATATGGTTTTGATGATGTATCACAGCGGGTTTGACATGCTATGACTCTATAGAAGCTGTAACCTCCTGTAACGATGATATGCTTCCTAATAAACGAAAAATATCACGAAAATATTTTCTTCATCCTCCAATGAAAATTTCAGATCAAATGATGTGATTAGAAAATATTTCCATAATTAGATATTTTAATAATTAATTAATGGTTAATTAATTATTAATTATCTTAATTATTTTATATATTCAAAATAAGAATATTCCTAGAAATATTATTTGAATTAATATTAAAATGATTATCTGGAAAGATAAATCATTAAAAGTCGAAATTAAGATACTTTTCCTATTCAAGGAAATTATCTTGTCAATTTTGGAAATAGCTATATAACCTTCTGTTAAGAGATAACGTTATTTAGAACATATTTCCAATTGAATTTTTCAAATTAATTTCGTCCAGATACAATAATAAACTTATCTGGAGCGAATTATCTCATTTACAAATAAATGATTGATTATTTCCAATAACAGAAGGTTATCCCTTTATTCTGGTAGAACCTTCTATGGGATTAAACTTTCAAATTAAAACATAATTAACTTTGAAAGTCCCTAATGGATAAATGCACAAGCCTATAATCAGAATTCCCAGGTTGGAAGTAAAATATTTTTTCTTTCCAACTATAGATGGTAGTTGACTAAATCTGGCGCCAACCTTCTATATTGGAATATTTGATGATTGATTAATCTGATTGATGCAAAATCAATCAGAAATGATTTCCAAATAATTTATGAGTTATGGGAATGAATCTGGTCGTAATTGATTTTTAGAAAAATAAATTTCCTTAAACAAAAGGAGAGAACCGCTGCATAAACGAAAAACACAAAAACAATTCATTTATGGTTTTGTAACTGAGCGTGGTTAGTCTTGGCAATTCCTACAACGTTATTATGGTGCTTTAACGTGTGTGTGAGTGTGCAGGACGGATTCTCTAGGCGAGCGTTCTCGCAGGAGGTGACTAGAGCTTGTTGATCATGGTGAAGCTGCTCCGGAGACGCCGGTGGTAACGGATTCGGGGGACTCGATTGGAACATTGTTCGTAATGTCGGACTGCGTGCAACATGGCCTGGGGAGAAGGGTTGTTGGTTGGCGAGTCGGCGTACATAGTTGGTCGGAGAGAAGGAGCCCGTAGCAGGCGTAAGCGGTGAAGGGCCTACAACCTTCTATAATATGTTATATTGTTGTTTGTTTGTTTGTTTGCAGCAGTTGTGCATTGGTGAAGCCACTCCGTATGCGTTGGTGGCTGCGGATATGAAGGACTTGGTCGAGGAAGCTGTCCGTGTTAGGATTTTACGGACCGAAGTTGGTTATATTGCAATTTGGAGAATATTAGATTCACTTGTTATATACAGAAGGTGAGAGAATATATATCTTGGGGAAATATATTGGGTGATATCTGATTATATCACATAATATATTTACCTGCCAGATTTTCAATATATTTGGGGCCATCTATTCTATAAATAAGTGTCGTTATACGAAGTGAATGAAAGTACGAGAGAAAGCAAATCCTGAGAGCATAGAAGAGGGATACACAAGTGCAAAGAGTGCGTCGGTAAAGAAAAGGTGTGTGTTGGGGAAACACGGGAAACATTTCGAGGTTATTCTTACCGGCAAAGCGGGATCTTGTATTCGGGTAGGTCGAGGGGGTTAGAGAGGGTCTCAACCTAAAGTTTGTACTCCATTGAATACAGTGAAATCTTCTTCTCCGCCCATGGACGTAGATCGATTGATCGAACTACGTAAATTCTTTGTCTCCTTATTTTTCGTTAACTTCCGATCGACGATCGGATTCGGTTCAACACACTACCGAGAGCTTCCGCGTGCGCCAACAGTCCATAACGCCAACATGCATTTATCTTTATTGTTTTGCAGGTTATATAAAAAATACAAAAAGCGGAGCCCATCTGACGACGTCCGAATACGTGGAGAAAGCCTCATCGAGCCTGATCGCAGATCCACAGAGAGGACAGCCCGCTATTACGTCACAGAAAGCTGAATCTTCCAACCAAGTTTCTGTGCTTGCCAAGTCTAGTTGATTTACTTGTGATTCGGCCTAGACTCATCTCAAACTCAGCAAAAGAGTTTCTTGCATTGGTAAAGCTAGTCTTACCATCCCGTGGTTAAAGAAATTGTTTTCTTATACCACCGAAGGTTTTACCGTCTATACTGTAATAACTATTTCAAAGTATTAGTGAAAACGGCCGAAAGTGGATGTAGGTGTATTCAACGAAACCACTATAGAAACCTTTGTGTTCTCCGAATTCATTTCGAAGTCCATTTCACACGTTCTGTAATTACAAAAGTCTGGACGAAAGGTTCTGTTTTACAGCAACTTGCTTCCATTGTAAGGGTTGTGAAAAAGTGTTAAAGAAATCCTTAATTAGAAGTAAACCACTAACAAATGCGATACCGTCTTCAACTCGGCTAAGCGTTTACTAACAAACGCGACGCCACTCGACTGAGCGTTTACTGACAAACACAATGTCATCTTCAAGTTGGTTAAAGAGTTTATTAACAAATGCTATACCATGGTTAAGCATTTACTTACTAACAAATGCAACACCATTCGGCTAAGCATTTACTAACAAACGCGATGCCACTCGACTGAATGTTTAGTAAAAAACGCAAATTTATATCCAATTCGGTTAAGCGTTCGTACAAACGCGATACCACCTTCAATTCGGTTGAGCATTCGTACAAATGCTATACCACCTTCAATTCGGTTGAGAGTTCGTACAAACGCACCTTCAATTCGGTTGAGTGTTCGTACAAACGTGATACCACCTTCAATTCAGTTAAGTGTTCGTACAAACGCGATACCACCTTCAATTCGGTTGAGCGTTCGTACAAATGCGGCACAATTTTCAATTCTTTTTGGTTGAGCATTCGTACAAACACGATACCATTTTCAATCCTCCTAGTTGAGCGTCCAAACATGATACCATTTTTAAATCTTTTTGGTTAAGCGTTCGTACAAACGCTACACCACTTTTTACCAGCTCTTGGTTATGCATTTTCTAACAAATGCGACGCCATTTTTGGTCAAGCGTTTATTAACAAACGCGACCCTAGCATTCATTTTCAAAAAAATTGGGTTATCATTAATTCTTTGCTTGAAAATTTTACCAAACATTCTCACAAAGAGGGGTAACTGTTGTAACCCATTTTTTTTAAAAAACTAATAAAATCACTAAAAATCATCTAAAATCATCGAAAATCACTAAAAATCATCGAAAATCATTAAAAATAATAATAAATCTACACAAAATCAAATAAAAATATTTACATTCCATAAAATCAAAATGAGGAAACGTAATATTACATTGAAAAAATAAAAAGGACAAAAGAAACTATAAAAGGGACGGGCTTTCGACAAAAATGACAGACGGTGTTTCTTGGGAGAAAAGAACAGAGAAAGGAGAGTGGGAAGTGACGATCAGTTTACGTTCCCTATGAAAAGGTAGTCTTTTTTTTCTTATTCTTTTTTTCTTACGTTCCCTATTAAAAGTGCTTCCAGATCACATCGCTTTCCGGCCTGCCGAGCCCCCCTCTTCTTCGTACATCAATGTCGTAGCGGTCTCAGTTTGCTCCCCACGATGGCTTCGATTTACTTCCCCAGTCTAATGCGATTGATTCCGGATAAATTCTTTCCTTCACTTCTATTTTAATTTTTGATGAATCCGTCTACTTTTAATTTACTTTATGTCTACGTAGAGGATGGAACCAGAACATCAATGGTTTAGCCAATGCCCTCAACGTTAGCAAGCTTCTCCTGGTGATTCCCTTTTCCGACGACACGCCCAATCAACCGCAGCAGTTCCGTATACTCCTCTTACGGCCCCGATAGCTCCCAAACGGCTGATAATCGGATCCATCAACCATACCAGCGAAAATCCGAAGCCTACTCCATGCTAGGTCAAGGGACGGCTGCCATTCAGCCTTATCAACTCTGGCTCTAGCTGTGGAGGCACACAAGTCGCATTCCCCCGACCGTCTAAATCCTTCCTCCGACGATTCTTAAATCTGTGTCCTTAGTCTTAGTTTCTCTACCCACAAACCAGGTGTCATCAGTAGCCAACCGCAAACGGCATCCCCAACCTGAGGTTAGGCGTTTCGGCCTGTAATTTTGTTTTCCCGAGGGCAGCACCTATCTATGTCCCCTCCTACGTGACGTCGGCAACCAAGCCCTGGCTACTCTCCCGGCAACGGCCACCGCCTCCTTATCATCCTGGAGCACCCATCTTTGCATGACACCTCAAGACGATACCTCAGCTCTCGCAGGAACGAGCCTCGCATCAGCAGCGACCCATCTTTGCCTCTGCCTCCTTTGTTCTTCGGTCGCTGCTCCAGATCTGGTTTCCTAACGCCAACGGCCACGACGATTCACTCGAGGTGTCTTCCCGAACTCTAGCTTCCCGAAGTAAGAGTGATGGCTAGAAGCGGTCTCCTCACCACGACCGACCCTTGATTCTAGCACCGTCTTCAATGGAGTCTGACGAGTCCCGTCGTCCAGATCCAGCCACGGCGGCCAAAATCCAACGCTCACTCACCGGCCACTTGTTCGCGTCGAAACGGATCACGTCGGAAATATTTGACAATAATACTCACAGGGTTTTTAGATGTGGTCGCCAGTAAGTAAAAGAAATAGATTAAGTTAAATGAATGAAGTCTTACAATAAGAATAAAATGCTTGCAACCATGAAAAATAAAGTAAGGACGATGGTGCGATGTTGTAGACTCGCTGCTGGGCGCCGCAGACTTGAGAATTTGGGTGGTAGTGTCGTAGACTTGCAGCTGGGCGCTACAAGCTGGTGTATCTTAACGGTAGTAGCATCGTAGACTTGCTGCTGGATACCGCGGGCTTGCAAAATTGGACGATGGTGACGTCGTAGACTTGATGACGGGGCGTTGTGGACTTCTGAATTTGGACGGGACGTCGTAGACTTGATGACGGGGGCTTGTAGACTTGCAATCCTGGGTGGTGAAAACTGTTTGCTGGGGCTTGGAGGACGGAGTGTGGTCGAACGTGGTAGCGGATGTGGATACCAAGGCTACGGTTTCTCACCCT
The DNA here is from genome assembly GCA_023653495.1 of Melastoma candidum. Taxonomy (NCBI): domain Eukaryota; kingdom Viridiplantae; phylum Streptophyta; class Magnoliopsida; order Myrtales; family Melastomataceae; genus Melastoma; species Melastoma candidum. Next base: position 13,674,875 of record CM042889.1, on the reverse strand, counting down.
GGTGGCGGAAACGAAGGCGAAATTATTTGCCGGGACTATGGTGGCTCGTCCTGGCGGTGGAATGCTGGCGGAGATTGGCTACCAGAGCTACGGTTGCTCACTCTGGCGGTGGAGGTGAAGACCAATGAAACCTCACGAGTTTCGCCTAGGTCGGGGAATCCTAATAACTAAGGGGTGACGAGCAATGCAAGGCTTCTGTTTAGCCGATTGATCGTGATCTTTTTCAAGGAAGATCTCCTTCGTTTTATATTCGATTTATGAGTCCAGGATGTCTGTCACGTTCCCCGAAGATCCACCCAATCAAAACTACCTTCCGTGGATCTCGGAGTAAACAAACTGTCTTTTAAGACGTGCGACCTCTACAGACGTGGGTTGTAGACTTCGTGAATATAGGAGTCAAGAAACCACCTTTTAAGACGTGTGACATGTGCAGATGTGGGTTGTAGACTTGACGCGAGCACCACATCCTTTCTCATCCTTTACATTCATCTCGTGGGCTTTAAATCATCAGAGAGTAGGCCCAAAATAGCTTATCATGTCAACATAAGCCCCACTCTTTTTGCTGAGGGGACTTCTGTCGCCTGTGCAGTCTGTTAGTTTCTTGCCGTTAAAGAAAACCTTTCGTTTCCCTCCTTTCATTCATCCTTCGAGCTCTCTCTCTCTTTCTGAAACCCTCGTAGACTTCTTTGAAAACCCTCATTTCTCCACCTTGATCATGTCTTCTTTCGCGTCTTTCCAGTGGCACTCTCAGCGCGCTGGTCCCTCCGGCGTGGTCCAGACCGGCGACGACGGGTTAACCTTGGGTCTCGTTCTTGACCCTGCTCTATTTCCCGGTCTGGTGGCCTCCTTTCGTTGGTGGTGAGATGCTTCGCCAAGGCGGACGTTCCTTCGTTGATGTTGGTGTGCTTCCTCGTCGTGGTCGAGTGGTTAGGCTGAGTGGTCTAGAGGGGTCTCTATGTGATGATGCACTCACCTTGAACGTAGACTATGGGCAGCATGTAGGACAAGGAAGAAGCTGGTTCTACAACTCTCGATCTCGAGAAGGGAGTTTCGGGAGAAAAGGATGGCAAAGGAAGGAGATGAAGTGAAATGACCTACGGATTCCTAAAAGAAAACTCATCGACCATTTCATTAATAATTGGTAAGTATTACACAATTCGGTTATAATTGAGTTGTAAAAATTTATACAACAAAAGCTTTTTATCAAACATGAATATAAGCATGCATGGATCACTTCTATGACCTGCCAAAATACGCAAAAATATTAGTCAAATGACTAAGTACGACAGCTCAAGCACACACAACCAATCACCCATAACACCCCTTGACGTATCTCAAAATCGAGACCACATTCCGACATATACTGTTGCGTTTCCAAATCTTCAAGGATCGCAACTAAGTTGTTTGAAGCGGCATCCATGAACGTCACATTTTCAGCCTACGCACGCCCCATAAAAGCCTCATGTTCATGTACTTTCAGCCGCACAACATCCCGCTACCACTGATCAACCCATCTTGGTGCGTAAAACCATGGAACTTCCCTCCGTGCCTTGGCTTTTTGCCCAACATTTCCAACCAACTAGGCTGTCCAATACACTATTCCGAGGGTGGATTCTTTTGGTCCAAATCCCCCTCTTATCCGCCTCATAAGGAAACCCCATGGGCGTGTCAATGTATCGTCGTAAACTTCCATTCCGCCCACGATACGTGGGTCTTTCGATCACTTTCATTTATCCGTGCCTTCCGCACTTAATAAACCCTCATATCACCGAGGAGTAGCAACTTCGGGCCGGCTATGAATAACCACAACAAGTCCCATTTTCAGCCCATGTTCATTTAATAACATTGCTCAATATTCGTATGTTTGCATCCACGAGTGTTCGTGCTTGTCCGCAACCATCTCATTTCGGAGTTTCGACCTTTCCTTTTCTCAATACCGACAACAGCCTGTCCATCCTCATTTTTTCTATTCCCGAGCCTCAATTATATGCCAAGGTATACACTCCAAATGGGTAGTCACGTACCCGCACAAACACACGCAAAACAATCCATTTTTCAGCCCAATACACACATGCACACACCGGGATATTCGCTCCCGAACAGGCCACAATCACCACGAGCATCCATTCATAACTCAATACAACCTCAACCTCATGCACACAGATGAGTTCCTGCATGGCCAGCTCCCACACAATTGTCATCTGACACACACACGCTCAATCGCGAACCACCGGCCAGCCCACATGCGGTGTGAATCCGCTCATCCGTCGCATAACCGAGGGTCCGGGATGCCATCTCCTACCATCCCAAGGGTATGACCAGACCCTTTCTCTCACCAAACAACTCATTCAAGGCTAACGAGTTTTATGGCCGTTTCGCAAGAAGAAAAATGAAGGGGATTGAGTACCGTATATTTCTTCTTCTCCGAAGCAAAACTGCTCCATCTCCTTCCTCCTCCGAGCGATCTCTCCACGAATGGGTTTTTCCACTCTCCTCCTTGAAGGTAGCCCTTCCGTTTCGCTCATTTCTTCAACATCGAACCGGCCCCCTCCTTCTTTCTTCTTCTTTTTCTTCTTTTTTTCTTTGTTCTTCTTCTTCTTCTTCTTCTTCCTCCCCTTACTATGGACGTTTTTCAGATCTGTCCCCCTCCTTTTCCACCTCTTCTAAGCTTCTTATTAGTGTCCTTAAATGATGAAAAGTGGGCCGCATCATCCATGGCTTGTGGAAGTAGCCTTGGGCCCGGTTAGCACTAATTAATCACGCTTAATTAGCGCTAATAATCCATCTTAATTAATCTTAATTAATCCAACTCCTTAATCACTATTTTGTCTTATTTGACCAGCTTTGTCGTGCATCTAAACTTGTAGGATTTGCGGCCATATTTCAGCTATAAACCCGCACGAAAGTGAGCTGTTCGCGTGCGACGTCAAGGAGTATTTGGGTAGCCCTTTCGCGCACATCGACCACCTTTTCTCCGCTTTACATTATTCACATCCACATTTGGGGCTGAAATAATCTTGGAATTTTCTGCCAAAATCGATTCGGTTCTCAACCTTAAGGTTAAATACGTTTTAACCGCAACAACCTCAAGCTTATCGTCATAACAACGAAAATGTCAATCTGTCGTTTGCACGTATACTTCCAAACATTACTTCCTCACTTAAGAGGCTGTCCATATTGCTCATGGAAGTGTCCTTGGTCATTGGACATCATCCTTGAGTATCGTCCGTATCATTCCATTCTTACGCACTCAAACCGTCCTTTCACCGCTCCGAACTCAATTTTACTATCTCACGAATTTTTCCTTTTCATTAAACATTCATACAATATATACAACCCCATTTACGTTCATAACTAGAAAAATATGAATTATTACAGGAAGCATCTGGTCGTGGGGTCAGATGGAAGAGGAGTTCTTGGAAATTTTTCTTTTCTCTCGTAGGAAGCTCCGAGAGTCGAAGCCGTCCCAGGAAATGAAATCAACCGCCCTTTAGACATAGGCAGGGGAAGAAGCAAAAGAATAGCTTACTGGAGGTCTTCCAATAAGAGGGAAGACCTCCGTTCATTTTATTGACGGTGTGTCCGACTGCCTTTTTGTTGTCCCACAATTTTTACTTTCCTTACATGGCACTGAATGTGACAAATAGTAAGAACGTGCCAAAGTAAAATATTGTGGCTGATTTTATTATCGTCATAGTCTATAATAGGTTAGCGAATTTGAGGTATCGACATTAGTGCGAAGAAGAAACTCTCGCATGTTCCTATGAGTATGAATATGAGAAATTGTTTCCTACCTTAGGCAACTGTTTACTCGTCGAAAATATTTTGTATTTATAAAATATGTCTTACTACATAGGTAAAGCCCATGTCTTAGAAACTCAAAACAAAGGTTTCCCGCAAGTGTATGTTACCTTAATCTACTCCAATAGTTTGTTTTAGGCCGTATAGGAGTAAGCCACCCCAAAATTTATTTTCTTAGTCCGTTTCGTTTTCTGCCTGCGCCTCTACGGGGGCGACGTTTTGCTTTCTCTATATATATAGTTTGATATTACGCGGCTTTCATCGTCGGGACACAACACAACGACGATGACTATGATTCGTTCTTCTAACTTGATCGTTCTGCTGCTCCTCATTGCCCTTGTAGCAAGCCCTACGACATCCAGGTTGCTGTCAATTGCCGATACTTCTGGGGTTATTATTGGAGGCACTGTGGGAGCGGCCGGAGGGCTCGGCCAGGTTATCGGAGGTGTCACAGGAGGGATCGGCCAGACCATCAGAGGTTTCACGGGAGGCGTTTTCCAACCTGCCGTTGGCCAGGTTCTCGGAGGCGTCAGGGGAGGGATCGCTGGGGCTTTCGTAGGTCCCATAGGTGTGCCCGGCCGGGCAGTTGGAGATCTCGCGGGAGACCTCGGCCAGCCTGCCAATGGCCAGGTTCTCGGAGGTGTTACGGGAGGGGTCGGCCAGGCTGTCGGAGGTCTCGCGGGAGGCGTCGGCCAGCCTGCCAATGGCCAGGTTCTTGGAGGCGTCGTGGGAGGTCTAGGCCAGACTGTCGGAGGTATCGCGGGTGGGCTCGGCCAGGCAGTTGGAGCTCTCGCGGGAGGCGTCGGCCAGCCTGCCAATGGCCAGGTTCTTGGAGGTGTCACGGGAGGGCTCGGCCAGGCTGTCGGCGGTCTCCCAGGTGGCACTGGCCAGCCTGCCAATGGCCAGGTTGTCGGAGGTCTCCCCGTGGGCCTCGGCCAGGCTGCCAATGGCATCGTCAGCAATCCGTAAACGGTTTCAGTGAGACAGTAAAGCAGACTAATGAAAAAAGCAGAATAAATGCGTGATTGGTCGTAAATACCGCTGGCATTGTATGATTCGCACGCAGACTTGTAGTCTTTTCAACGGGTTCGTTTTTCCGAACTTTAAATACTGAAGTTGTGTAGCTAGTTCTCTTCCAAATGTGAAAGACGAGAAGCAACTTGTTTAATAACTTCGGTAATACTTATAAAAATTATGAAATAAAAGATATTATATCATGCTGAAAACAAAATATACATGATGAAATAATCCCATCTAAAGGTGTTTGCCAACTAAATCCCTACGCGTTGTGACAAAATCGTAGCGAACCCAAGATTTCGCTGAACAAATTACACAAGATTTCATGAAGCTTTCCTAAGGTTTTCTAACCTAAGACTAAGACAAAGTGTCTTATTGTTGTGTTGTGGTAGCTGTCCTTCTGGTTACCATATGCTCAAACGTTAGTGATATGCTTCTCAGGATTTTCTTCACGACGTTTTGAATCGGGACAACTTCTCCACAACTTTTCAATTGATTAAGGATCGTCGTGATCCTTGAGAAGTAGTCTTTGACGATTTACGTGTCTTTCATTGCTAGATTATCGAAATCTCTGCAAATGTTTTGTATCTTTATGGAGATCACATTCTATGATTCTTTGAACTTCTTCTTTAGGACTTCCACGCTTCATTCACCTTCTTGAGGTCGAACATTCTGAGGTAGATGGTTTTGCTTACGGATTGTTGCAAAATTAGCAAAGGCATGACATCCTTCATGATGTTCTCTTTGTACGCCTTTTATTCACCTTTTGTGTGAATGATGACACCTCATACGGTAGCATTACCATCTTCTAGGAGAAAGTTGTTGCCTTCTGAAAATTCTTTTCCTTCACAAGTTTCCATAGATCTTGCAAAAGAAAAATTGGTCTCCATTTGAGAACTCTAATGCTCGAAGTGTTCACCATCGAAGATAGGGATTTGATTAGATGAAAAAGACAAAGAAATGTTGCCAGCGAATGTAGACATAACTTTTCATCCTCTGATATCAAACTTGTTTGGGTTATGTGTGAAAGGATCGAAGAGAAGGTGCTAGCAAAACTTAGGTTATGTACTTTGACGGCGTTCTGTACGATAGATGAAATATTTTGTGGAGCTGCTGCACCTACGAGGGATAGACATTTGGTATAATTCAAGTATTTAGGCTGTAAAATATTTTCTTCTTCATTCTTTTCAAATGATTACACGATTCTCTATTTATAAAGAGTAGTAGAGATGTTAGTCTCATTTACAAAAGCTATTCAAATATATTGAACCTATTAAATACGATATTTCAATGCTCCATTTACTTTGGCGCCTTCAATGCTCCATTTATGATCACAAATTACTCCCAATAAATACTTTAGGGTACTAAATGACTATCCAAACTAATGTTTTGGTGTACTAAAGCTAACCCTAAGTATAGTTAAGGGCTATACAAAGTGGCGTTAGTGCTAGCAAAATGTAACGTAACTCTACCAGCCATCCGAATAAGAGGAGTCATTTATTATGAGCTGAACCCCCAGGCACCACTTGACCTATTTGATTCCTAAGGCCTATTTCATGAATTGGGCTAGAAGACACGGATGTCAATATCCTATTTATATCGAAGCTCTCTGTTTTTCTTACGCCTATGTGGAGGGGTATAAGTGTGACGAGATTCTTGCCTTATCTCCTCAGGACTTCCTACAGACACAAGATTTTGTTATAAACTATGTATTGGAGGAGTTTGAGATGAGGATGATCTCGAGATCCCTACATCTCGTACGAAATTAGGCTAAAAAATACGCATAGTCGTTTCTCGGGACTGAATCCTGAAAAGATACTTCTATTTCCTGCCCTTGCGAGCATTGCTAATGAAAGTGGCATCTCGAGGCGATTTATCTATTTTTGTTAATTTTTTCGGACATTACTGGACCGACTTAACAATGTTTTCAGGTATCACCTCCATCACGCTTTATCTCCCCGATTTCATTATACAAAACTCGAGACGAGACACAACGTCTATCCGGACATCTGCAAACAAAGGATTCTAAAGCATTTGAGGTTTATTTTGCATTGTTCTATTTCCCCATCACGATTACTGGTAAACTCATTTCCTGACTCAACGTTGTAAGACTGCACATCATCCAGGGTATTAAACTTTCGGAATGGACTTTTAAACTTTCGCATCCAGTGCTGTTATAAAAAACTTGTTGACGACAAATTTAAGTATGAAATTGTGCGACGGGGATTTTGAATGTAATAATGTTTTAATGTAATATTTTTTTTTTGTTTATAAATTTTAAACTAATTATTCATTTTGTAAAACAAGAAAAAATAAAGAAATTATAGCGTATCAACTTTTTTTGTCGGTCACTAAATCAATTTAAACACAACAAAAAATTTATTTTAAAACATCTTTTAGTCGCTATTTTGTCTCTAAAAGATTTATTGACAACGCTCGTGATAAAGTTGTTTCATAATTAAAACTTACAACTCTTAGAATTTCATTCATAATTATTATATGGCAAATGCTAAGTAAGACATGGGATTTGGGTTTTTATTTTTTGTTTTTGACTGGGGTAATATTCTAACCCTAGAATGTGAGTATTGAACCGATAAAATCATGTATGTAACTAAGGTGTAGATGAAACATCTCTCCAGACATTGGAAAATACTTACAATATTTTCTTGCGGTGCCTATCTCACAACAATAATAATAATAATAAGGCCGCTTTATCAAATATATCCCCAAGTTACAAAAATTTTCAAATCTATCCTCAAGTTTAGGAAATATCTCTCTGAGCCCTAAACTTTGACCTAAGTTTCAGAAATATCCAAGTCCCATAGTAAGATTTTCTGAATGGCTGGAGAAGGAAAATCCTCAGGAAATCCTTCCGGGACTCCATCAAAATTGGAGTTCGTCCCAGAGGCTAGATTGTCCCCTTTTGGGATTAGCAAGAGTATAAATGATGTTTTAACTCAGCTAACCATTCAGGGGAGTACAGAAAGTCTAGAGAGCCGAAACCAAATGGCGAGGGAAGTAGGCGCGTATGTTAATAACATACTAGACGCTCTGGAAAGAGAAAGAGGTTTAAAACGGCCTGAAGCCGAGGCAACCTCAGGACTGGAAAGTACAACAGGAAAACCAGTCGAGAAATTGATTTTGGGAGGAAGGAATTCCAGACCAAATCAAGGCAAAAGTGTGGATGAAATGTATAAGGAGTCAGTAGCTCCTTTCATTTTAGATACACAGAAGCGAAGTGCAAACTTGAACTCTCAAAGTGGAGAGTTGGCAAAAGACTTAAGGAAAGCCTTAGGTCTGGCAGAAGATGCTCCGGTTCATTTAGACAACAGAACGTTTAATGAACTGGTGACTGCGAAGAGGGAAATTTACAGGCCTGATTATCCACATAGGACTAAACAGGAGTTTGTCCCTAGAGATAATGTTTTAAAGCCTATAATTACCCCTGGTGCTTTTCTGGACATAGATTGTGAAAAGCATGTATCTGAAAAGATAGATGAGTGGTTATCACTAATTCGAATGACTGCATCTGCTGGGATACTATCCCCTGGATCTGTCTATGAATTGTGTGTGGCAGCCCTCATGGGTACGGCGCAGAAATATTGGAAATCTTTGGTGGCTCATACAGACATCAAAGAAAAGATAGATCAAGCGCTGACGGTTGACGGAGTATTAGCAATAATAGCTGATGCCCTGAAACGCGAGTTCTGTGGTTTCTCATTATCCACTGAAACTGTGGAAAAAGAGCAGTCACTGACCGCTCTGGTTAAACTACAGATCTGCGATATGTGCTTGTTTGATAGCTACGTATGCGAATTCCAGAAGTATTATTACAATCTGGACGTAGTCTCTCAACAGTTCATATTGGGAACCTTTTTTGCAAAACTGCCAGAACCTTGGCCAGAAGTTGCGCAAAAGGCCTACGAATTACTTCTGAGTGAGGAGAAGATTGTCTCTGGACTCGGAGGTAAAATTCAGGCGGTTAAGTACGCGATGAGGAAGGCGTGTACTGAGCTCCAAGTTAAGGAGGCAGCTAAGAAGCTGCCATACCTAAACAAGAGCTGTTGCTCTCAGATAGAGTATGTGCCTGGAAGGTATGGATGCGATACTCGCAGTACCTCAGGAGACTCTTTACAGAGAAGGAACTTTCCTCGTAAGAGGAAGTTTGTTGGGTACAACAAAAGGAAAGTTTGGCCCAAGAAGGACTTCCAGCGTAAGCAAAAGGGAGGTTCTGCTTACAAACCAAGAAGGTTTGTAAGGAGAAGGGATAACCTAAAGGATAAAGATAGGATCGATGCTTTCAAGAGAAAGCATGGCAGAGAACCTAGATGTCCTAAAGGCAAACCCCTGAGCAGCTGTAATTGCTGTTGGTTTTGTGGTTCAAAAGATCACAAAGCGGATAGTTGTCCGAAGAAGAACCAAAGGAGGGAAAGACTCCGTATGGTCTTCCTGGATGACAGGGGTCATGAGGAAGAAGTCCTTGCTTACGAACCAATAGATGAGCAAGAGATTTCCGACTTAGACTCGGAAGTAGAATCTATTTACGAGGTAATATCTGATTATGATACGGACTCGGAAGAAGATTCTGATCTTTGGAAAATGCATCTGTTCATGATGAGAGCAGTGCAAAACGAAGATGGTGATGAGTTGGTTCCTTTGGAAACAACGAATCAGGTACTGGAGGAAACCCACCAGTATGAAGATCCATCCCAGTCAATTCTGGAATGGAGGTTGCCAAATGTCAATGCGAGAGAAGTTTATGAAGTATCGAGATTTAGGTTTCGATCAACCATAGATATCGCACAGACAGAAGCGACGGCACAAGTCACAAGTACAGAGCTTGAGACTTTGGATATCCCACTCTTAAACGTTCAACGCATAAGAGATACTATGCGTAACGCAAGAGGTGTATATAACTATATACACATTGGGTTGATCCAGATAGGATTAGTCCCGCTGTTTCATTTACCAGCGGATAGTCCTGTGGTAGCAGCTGTGATTGATAAACGTTGGCGAGAGTTTAGAGATCAGCTGATATCAGGTGTACAGGCCAATCTTGCACACGGTCCTGTATGGTTCCAAGTCCATCCAAACTTTATGATGGCCTTGAACGATCGCTGTTTGGGGACTTCATTGACCTTAAGGATTAAATCAATGAATATGGATCGTATGAATCCCCAAGCCAAGTATTTGGCGTATCACACTAGGGTAATTTACCGATTGGTAAATACCACTAGTCTTGGTGTGAGGAACATCTCGAGACTTACCGAGTTGTTCGAGGAGGGTCATAACAATTACCAACAGTTCCATAGGCGTGAGGTAAATCCAGTGGAATTAACCTGGCCAAGGAGTTGGGTTATGACTGAGCCCGGTAATAGCTCTAGGCCCATTAGTGCGGCTAATATCCGACAAAGGGGTAATGAAATTACTCTTATGTTAGGAGATCCGTCAAGGGTTAACGAAAGAGCTGATAGGCATTTGCCTATGCTTAGCGATAGAGCTGACAGGCATTTGCCTGTGAGGATGCCACTCCTGAGAGAAACGCTCAATAGAGCGCCCTCTGAAGTCTCTTCAAGAGCTAGTGACGTAGGAGAAGACGTAATAGTCTCTCGACCAGAGGTTGCAAGCGCACCTCCACTAGTAGAAGAGATGTCTCGAAGGTCTGTTGATTCAAGGACCCCGTCGCAACACACGGGTAGAATCGTGGGGTATAGACAGGTATCACTACCAGTCTATGAAGACCCTGTGGATCAACCGAGAGAGGAATCTATACGGATGTTAAGGGTCACCAGTATGGAATACTCTTTATCCAAGATTCCTGAAGTTTGTAAGGTTATTGAACAAATAGCCGAGCAAAGGTCTATTGCGATAGACGATATCTGGAGGATGATAGAACCATCCCAAAGTGTACCTGAGAATATTGGGTTTAGTGTTAGGAAGGAAGACATGAACACATATGTGGCTCTAACTTTCAAATTTCCTGGATACTATGAGTATTCTCTGGATACTCTGATAGACACTGGGTGTAGTATAACATGTGCTAGACTCAATGCTCTACCAGATGAGTGGTGGGAACCACTGCAGAAACCCATCCACATGGTTAACGTCGATGGTATGGCCACAATTGTTGGTCATAAGGCAAGCAACGTGCCTGTCTTTATTGGTGGACAAAAGTTCATCATTAAAGAGATTCTTGCACATCCTTTACTAGAGGCAGACATCATTATTGGTAACGCCTTTTTAAAGGGACAGAAGGAAAACCTTCCTTTTGTGCAGAATGAAAATGATGTTTCCATCGGTGGGGTAAAAATAGGTATTCTACAAGAGCCTAGACTGCGGTTAAAATTTGGCTTTTATCCGGTAAAACGGACTGAATACTGTGGAGATATCCCATGTGAAAAAGCTTTCAGAGTGCGAGCTCAACGTGGTGATATACGGTTGGATGAGAACGATTCATGGGAACAAACCCTGTTTTCTCCAACGAATACCAGAAGTTCTAGCTGGTATGACGACTTGTTTCCAAAACAAGAAGTGTGTATGGCTGTTAAGTTAACAGGAACGAAATGGGATAAGTTCCTAATAAAACTGGCCGATAATTTTAGTGAAGATCCACTAAAGTTATGGACTCGAAATGGCCTTAGGGCTAAATTAGAGTTGAAGGATCCCGGAACCATTATAAGAGCCCGAAACATTACATATACGGCTGAGATGGTTGAGGAGTTTGATAAACAAATTCCTGAGTTGCTTGGGAAAGGCTTGATTAGGGACAGTTACAGTCCACATTCTAGTCCTGCCTTTATGGTTATTAATCATGCCGAGCAGGTGCGAGGTAAAGCACGAATGGTTATAGATTATCGTCAGCTTAACAAAGCCACAAAGGACGATGGCTATAAGATTCCCACTGCGGGAGATTTAATTGATAGGATAAGTTTGAGCCAACCAAAGTTCTTCTCTAAATTTGACTTGAAAAGTGGATACTGGCAAGTCAAGATGGAGGAAGGATCGGTTCCTCTAACTGCCTTCAATGCTCCGCAAGGAATGTTTGAATGGTTGGTAATGCCGTTCGGTCTGAAAAATGCTCCAGGCGTATTTCAGCGCAAAATGGATAATGCTTTTAAGCAGGTCCGAAAATTTTGTGCGGTCTATATTGACGATGTGTTAATCTACAGTCAGTCTGAAGACGAACACATGAGGCACCTTGATCAGGTGACTGATGTCTTCCGAAGGGAAGGTATGATTCTATCTGAGAAGAAGATAGAATGGTTTAAGGAATCGGTTAACTTCTTAGGCATGGAGATTGAGCAGGGTAAAATTAAACTGCAAAATCATATTGCCGAGAAAATAGTTAATTTTCCTGACAGACTTGAGGATAGAAAGCAAGTCCAAAGATTTTGTGGATGTGCTAACTATGCAAGAAAGTTTGTGAAAGATCTTTCCCGAGATCTGAGTAGGATTTCGAAGAAAACTTCTTCGACTAATCCTTGGATGTGGGAAGATGAAGACACTCAATCAATTAAGAGGATTAAAGCTAAGGTGAAAAATTTGCCACAATTAGCTTTACCATCTGATAAAGATGAGTTAGTCTTGGAAGTTGATGCTTCTGAAGAACATTGGGGAGCAGTCCTTAAAATTAAAGGACGCAAACCAGAACCGGTATGCAAATACTGGTCGGGAAGCTTCAAGGGATACGAATTAAGGTATCCGATACATGAAAAAGAAGTATTAGCCTTAAAATACGGAATAAAGGCTTTTTACATCTTTTTGGCACCGAAAGCATTTTTAGTGCGATCTGACTCGACCTATGTAAAAAGGTTTATGAGTCTGAACCTTAAGGAAGCTAGGCAAACTAGACTCTTAAGGTTGCAGGAACAATTGAGCTATTATAAATATGAGGTCGAATACATTCGATCCGACCACAACTTAATAGCTGACTCTCTCTCTAGAGAACTTGCAAACACCTCTCTTTCTAAAAACTCTGCAGATGGATCCTGCTGCAAAGAGAAAGATATGCTGGGGATGCAAGAAGGAGGGACACTCCCGAAAGGTATGTCCTAACCTGAGAGATGGTGAGCATAGTGATGCTGGTTCCGTTTCAGGAACGAAGGCGGCAGTTCTCTGCTGGCAGTGTAAGCAACTGGGGCATCGCTCTTATGAGTGTCCCAAGAAGCTGAAAACTGCGGATTCCCAGAAAGGGAAGGCTGAACTCAAGGAGAAAGCAAAAGCTGACTCCAAGAGTAAGGCGAAACCAGATCTCCAGAAGGAGATGGCTAATCCCAAGGAGGCTGAGGTCAGATCTAAGGGAAAGGCGAAAGAATCCCAGAAGGGGATGGCTGGATCTAAGGGAAAGGTAATAACCAATCATAAGGAGAAAGCGAGAGTTTCCCAGGAGGGAAAGGCAGATCTGAAGGAGAAGGGTAACACCAACTCTGAAAGAGATGTGAAGAAAGATCTTCAAGAGAAGATGGCAGATCCAAAGGAGGAAAGCTCCAAAGGAAAAGCAAAAATGGCAGATCTGGGAGGTAAGGCAAAAGCTGAGTCTCAGGAGAAAGCCAGGAAGAAGAGGAAAGCCAAGAGGCTTGGATCTTCTGGTCCCAAAGGGGGCGATTCTGCAAAGGATGGTCCTAAGAAGGACGATAAGGTTGAAGAACCTTGGTGGTCTCCTTTGACCATGGAGCAGTTCAATTACTGCCGAAACCACTTAGCCAAAGAGCAGAAGATTTCCATCAATCAGGCTGTAAAATCCTATAAGGCTTTGTTGCAAAGCAAGGAGGAACAGAGAGAAAGGATGGAAACACAATATGCTGAGGAAGAGGCTAAGTTCAAGGCCATTATTGGCGAGCCAGTCCAAGAGGTAAACCCAGAACCAAGGGTAGAACCTGAGGAAACGGCTGCAATGGAGTGTGAGCAATACTTCGACTTTGGAAGTGCTTACGAGGCATTGGAAGGGACTCTAGAAAAGAAAGAGAACCTTGAGGAAGCAATTCCTGAGAAAGACTCGGTTAGAGAGTCTGGTGGCGGAAGTCACGGTGGCAAAGGCCATGTTGGGGAAACCCAAGAGGATCTGGAAGGATCCTGGTTTTTTGATCAAGACTCATTCGAGGATGGATCCCTAAGCTGGGATGCATCTGTAGTCTGCGGAGGACTCCTAGGCGGCATCAAACATGATGACAAACGCCAAGTTGAGTATTTCGCAAAGAAGACTGTTGAGTATATCAAAGATCTGGAGTTTAAGCTATCGATTATGGCTTCAGATGAAGAGGAGATGTCTAAAGTCGAAAGAGAAAGACAGCAGATATTCTCCACCACTATGTCAATCATACCAGGGGAAGTCAAAAATTATGAAGTCCCAAGGGTAGTTGTAGACATGAGCGAATCCTCTCTTGAGGAAAACGCTGTACTTCAACCGTATCTACACTGGATATCGGGGAAGTGGCCGTCTTTGAGAATTCATTCAGAGATGGTGGGAGTAGCAGCACCTTACATACATGCTGGGTTTGTAGACATCCTGGAGATCGATAGATCTGAACCAGAGTGTATGGAAACACTGCCGATGTTGGTAAGGTATGTACTCGGATGCCTAGGCTACGGACCCAAGTATGCCACGGCATTGATTACTAGCACAATAAGGGAGGAAGAAGACCATCCCCTATACGGGAAGGTGATACTGCAGAATTTGCAAGTATGGAACATCCACCCTTGTGAGAGTAGACGTCTGGTGGAACCTCAACGACAGGACCTCGATCAGAGAGGTTTATGGCGAAAGTATTACAAGGACAAAACTGTCCGAAAGGCCATAAAGGTTGAGTTCCTTAAGGATGTGTTGGAGCATGTGTTGACTCGCAAGGATGACTACTACGTGCTTTGTGACGGCATGATAACCGTCACGATTCTTCGGTCGGATTTAAGCCTCATAGACGAACCAGCAGGAGACCGAGGATGGCAGAGGATGCTCGACCTTCTGGATAGCTTCTGGAGGCGAGAAAACTCTGAGCTGCACCTCCGAACCGACACCTTCGAGGTTTGGAGCAAGATTGCTGATTTCACAGACAAAACCCTGAATCAGCAAATCGAGCATGATGAGAGGACCCTACAAATGTCGCAACAAATTCTTGAAGCAGTTCAAGATAGGCCGGGACTCTCAGAGAAAGAAGGAGTTGGCGAACCATCAAGCGCCAACAGCAAGGAAGGAACCTCCCAGAACAACGCCCCAATGCAGACGGGAGGAGACTGTTAGAATAGGACAATTTTGTTGGTCATTAGGACCCCACTAACTTTTTGTAACAGTTTAGATTCCTTTTACTTTTGAGCTGGAAAACAGTGCATTGGCACCAGCTCCTTTGTGTATATATTCACAAGCCCTCTACCTCATTTGGGGAGGCAATCTGAATAAAGAATTTTCTCTCTCAAAACTTTGAGCAAGAATTCTTTGATTATCCTCCAGAAGAAAATCTAAAACCTCGATCTCGAATCTGAGTTTGAGTTTTTCTGATTGTTCTTCGAAAGATACCTTAAGAAACCAAGAAGGTTAGAATTAATCAAAATTGATTAAAACTAACTAAAGGCTAGATCTGCGGATCGTAACCTTGAAGGATAAGTCATTTAGACTAAACCTTGTAAGGCTAAGCCATCAGGCTGAAACCTTAGATGAGGAGTGCCTATATAAGTCCCTCATGGTATGGGCATTGAGAAAGCACAGAAGAGCCTCTCCAACACCTTCTCTAAGTTCCTGAGAAGAAGACTCTTGAAGCGTTGTTTCTTGAGTTCTCTTGGTGCGGAAGCTTGGTGAACCCTCTGAGCAATTCGATTAAGGTATGATAAACATCTTTATGGCTTAGAGCTGTTTATGCTTTCTTTCAGATCAGAAAGAAGATCTTGATTAAGGCAACTTAATTAAGGTGGTGCAAGTGCACGAGTCATTCTTATGACTGATTGTCCTAACCCAGATCTTCTACATTTGGATCACGGGGTTGGCAAGGATTCTACGACTGGTCTTCTCAATACCATAGTAGATCGACTTGAAAATCTATCAGCACAGATATCTCAACTATCACAGCAGATAGAAAGCTATTCTAAAAAATTAGAAGAGCTGACTCTAGTTCAGAGTGAATTCGAGGAGTACTTCCTTGAAGGCAAGTCTAACTTGGGATTTGCGGCAAGTTCGAAATACTCAAACGAGTATACGAGGTTGGCAGAACGCCGGCGACAAAGACAATTAACCAAATCATCTTAAGTTCGATTCCTTTGGGGATTATTGGTATCAGAGCCGCTTAAGACAGATTAAGATTGTCTGAGAAAAATTTACTGAGGGATAGAAGAGGATTGAAACAGGCCAAAAGTACAGGCTCCCAGAAGATACAGTTTAAACTTCGGGCTAGATTGGAAAAACAGAGTAAAGTTGAGGACATATTTGATAATTAAGCCTAATAATAATAATAATAATAATAATAATAATTCGGATATGGGAGTACTTCGAAGTTGAACATCATGATCTAAAACCTTGTTAGACTCGTACGCCGCCTGTGAGGTTGAGATTTCTCAGAGTTTGTCCTTTCAGAACTAAGGAAAAGCTAGTTGGCTCTAACCCCGTTAGTTATAGGTGGCCAATTTGGTCCCTCTCTAGTAGCCCCGCCAAACGCTCTCCAATAGCTTCTGCCGCGCTCCGATGGAAAGAAACCCTTCAACTCTAACCATATATTAGTTGCAGAACTCAATAAGACCTTGTTTTTGTAATTCTCCGGCTACTGTGGACGTCGCTATTCATGCACGGAACACTAATGTGCAGTGTAGCCTCCTCCATTGGCATTTTCTTATGCACGTACGAAACCTCCGTATCCTAAGAAACTTGTCCTGTCAAGAATTTGTAGAGTGTAGTGTAGGCTCTTACATTACCTTGTACATGTACAAATTTTGTACTTTTAGCAAATTTAAATTTCGATTACATGACATCTTTCTCGAACGAAGCAAAAAAAGTACAACAAAAATTTGATTATACGACATCTTACCGCATGGATAAATCCATGTCTTACGTATAAAAAACACTCTGAAATATCAAAACCCACGAAGGGCTCTCGTACACATATGTCACTTTAGTCTTCAAAATTTATTTTCGTAGTACTTTTTCTTTTCGGCCTACGCCACTACGGCTCAACGTTTTGCTTTCTCTATAAAAAGTTTCAATACTTGTTTAAAAGGTAAAATGAGATTTTGGGTAAGATCGAGCATAACATCGACGAGACCATGTGTAACGACAAATTTAGAGAGAAACGTCATCGATGATGGAGAACTCCATGGTTCGTCGATGGACATCATGGACAGCGTCGACGGCCGACGTAGAATCAGCTCCCTCGACGGTTGGCGTAGAAGCAGCACAATCGACGGCTAACGTAGAAGCAGCTCCATCGACGGCTGGCGTAGAAGTAGCTCCATCGACGGTTGGCGTAGAAGCAGGTGCCATCGATGGTTGTCGTTGTGATAGTTGCTGCTGCCGTAGAAGCACTTTGACGTTGTTGCAGCAGAAGCACTTTGACAGTGTCGCGGACGCTCGGATGACAATTTCAAGTATAGTAATTAGCACGTTTTTAATGTGTTTGGGACGACGGTTACTTAGTTTCTGTTTATCAATAAGTCGTCCCTGGTCAATTGTAGGACACTAGACAATCATTCTATGACTCCAAAGAGTTGCTTGATTGTCAACTTGACTATTCATAATCGTTTTAAGTGTTGCAAGATGGATGTAAGTTCTCATTTCTTGTGTTAGTGAAATTCTTGACTTCAATTTTTCTTTTGTCTTATTGGTGACCGCATTACTTTCAACACGTGAGTCCTCGTCATATCGCGACATGTTTCGTCCGTAAACACGTTTTTGGCGACCACAGTGAGAGTTGGAAATGAGTTTCGTGTGAATATGCGAAATGTCAACACGTTTTTAGTGCAGTGAGCGTGGGACTGAACTGCAACGTGAATGTAACGTTCGATGAAAGATTTGTTCGATCGGCCAACGAAGATTCAGGTGAGGCTCTGAAAATTGCCCTTCGAGAGTTGGATACTCGAACTATGAAAATTGCCCTTCGTAGTATAGTTGAGCGCTTGAAAATTATGTGTCGAGAATTGGAAACTTTCCGTTTGTTGATTCTCAATCCGACGCATGTTCTTACGGAAAACGAGCAGATAACCGTTGAGGGTGATCGAATAGAACGTCCTCGGTCCGAAGGGGTGTGGATGCAAAGGGAACTTCCCTCGCCTTGAAGGGACGTTGATGTAGAGGGGCTGCCCTCGCCCCCTATGAGGGTCCGCTCTTTGGGGTTGAATGTTACCCCGTGATTAAACCCGATTACTACTTGATGGCTGTTCGAGACGTCGACCAAGGCACCATCGACGAGCTTTCACATCGTTAAGTCAAATGGGCCAAAAGGGGCACCCTCGCCCCTCGGGAGAGGCAGTCCTCAAACGTCGAAGGTCACCCTACGATTGACACTGATCTTGATAATTGTAACATCGACCCGAGTAACGTCAACCAGCCTCTTCGCCACGTCGAAGACGCGGAGGGGGCCGACCTCATCCCAAGGGTGGGGCCACCCTCTAATACCGAAGCTCTCTCCTTGAAAGGTAGTGGTTATGGACCGCCAAACATACCTTATCTTTGGCTTGGAAGGGGAAAAATGTTTACAAGGTAAAATGACATTTTGGGCAAGGTCTAGCCTAGATCGACGAGACCATGTATAATGAAAAACCTAGAGAGAAATGCCATCGATAATGGAGAACTCCATGGTTCGTTGATGGACATCCTGGACATCATCGAAGGCTGGCGTAGAAGCAGCTCCATCGACGACGGACGACGGATACTTAGTTTGTATCTAAAAATTCGTCATCCCTAGTCAATTGTAGGACACCAGACTATCATTCTATGATCCCGAAGAGTTGCCTGATTGTCAACTTTACTATTTGTAATCGTTTTAAGTGTTACAAGATGGCTGTAAGTTCTCATTTCTTGTGTTAGTAAAATTCTTGACTTCAATAGTTTCTTTTGTCTTATTGGCAACCGCATTAGTTTCAACACTTGAGTCCCCGTTATATCGCGACGTGTTTCGTCCACAAACAATACTATGCGACTGTCGTCATTGGACACATCACAACGACGATAACAATGATTCATTCTTCAAACGGGATCGTTCTGCGCTCCTCATTGCCCTTGTGGCAACCCCTACGACATCCAGGATGCTTTCACATCTCGATGCTCCTGGTGATATTGGAGACATTAAGGGAGGCCTCGGCCAGGTTCTCGAAGATTTCGTAGTGCCCGGCAAGTTATCGGAAATGTCAGAGGAGGGATTGGCCAGGCTGTCAGAGGTAACGCGGAGGCGTCTGCCTGGCTGCCAATGGTAGTGTTAGCATTCCGTAAATGGTTTTACTGAGATAGGTAAAGCAGACTAATGAAAACAATAGAACAAATGAGCGGAAGCTTTCTCTAGAGTCTTCCATCTGTAGCTTTTCATTGAATGAGATTGAAGTAAAATATCTCCGTTTTTCTATTTTTCATTTTTGGTATGTCAAGCACAAAGTTAGTCCCCATGAAACAAAACCAAGTTTGTTTAGAGGATAAGATGGCCATCCTATATTTAAGAGTCCTCACTTTTTTATCCCACGTAAGAACAGAAAACAGAAGAAACTCTCCCCTTTTAGAAAATCTTGTTAGCTTAAGCACGATCTCATCTATTTATAAGGAGGAGTAGAGATGTCAATCTAAGCTACATAAGTTGTCCAAATATTCATAAAATCTTTCACCTTCTAGGAGTTTCACTACTCCTTATTTCCTTTTTTAGTGCACATTTACTTTGGGGCCTTCAATGCTCCATTTATAATCACAAATTACTCAACACGCCTCTTAATTTGTGAAATCATCCATCTGATGAAATGATGACGAAGCACTATGTACTTTTACCTTGCATGAAAAATTGGAATCTTGGTCATAACAATTGCATATTGGTTATCACAGAAGATTGTTGTTAGTTCGTCCACCTTCTGTTGTAGCTCGAGAAGTAACCTTCTGAGCCAAACAACTTCTCTTGTTGCTTTATTTGCTGTGATGTACACAGCTTCTGCAGACGAGAGAACAATAGTGTTTTGCTTCTTTGAAATCCATGAAATGGGCTTTCTTCCTATGCAAAACAAGTATCATAATGTGCTTCTATGATCATCCAATCTTTCTACCCAATCACTATCTACATAAATCACCAAATTATCCTTATACTCTTTTGTATACTTTAGTCCGACCTTCTATGTGACTTTTAGGTAGCGTAGAGCCCTTTTTGCTATTATGAAATGAGTTCTACGAGGATCGCTCAAGAATCTAGACAGCAAATTCACAAAATGGCCAATATCATAACCAACCAGACTTCTCTTGATCAGCTTCTGTAGTTAAGTCTAACAACTCTAGATCATTCTACTCATCTCTATAAATCGAGACAAGTGTAACCATTTCAAAAGAATGAAATCATAAGAGAGAGAAAGCATTTCGGAGCCCAAACACTCAAACATTTAACCCTTGTCGGTGCAACAGCTCTACAGAAGGTTTCAGCTATCCTACAGAAGTTTGTCAGCAGTACATTACCTTTGTTCTATTCACACCTTCTCCTATCCTACCCATTCCTCACACACATATTTTTCTATGATTCAGTTAAGGATCGATACCTCCTTGGTGGTAGATCTCTAGAACGGCTCTTTGCATTATGAATTATTTTGGAGGAACTATCTTTGTTTCGATAGGGTTCTGTATTGTAACTTTTGATGTTGCTTTTGTTGTTCTAATAGCTCTGTACAGATGCTTTAGCTACTACTTCTGTAAACTGGAACGTGTGAATCATAGAAAAATATTCATGCCACTTCTAAGAGCAAGTTCGTAAAAGATAACATCTCTCGGTAGAACTAAATTGTCAGTGTTCGGATTATACACATGATATCCATTTGATTCATCACTATATTCGATGAAAATTAATTTATCACCTTTCTCATTAAACTTTTCTCTTCCCTGAGAAAGTGTGAGTGTATATCCAACACACCCAAATACTTTCAAATGATTCACCACGGGCTTCCATCTGTCCCATGCTTTTTATGGTTCTTGTTTCTAATTGCTTTTTGTACGGGATATGTTCGGAAGGTAGGCATATATGTTGGCAGCTTCTTCCCAGTACTTGTTGGGTAGACCTTTTCCCTTCGCCATGCTTCTGGCCATGTCCACTATGATTCTCTTCTTTCTTTCTGTGACTCCATTTGGCTGAGGAGAATACTGCATTATCAATTGTCTTGATAAAAACTCTTAGAATGGTCTAGATAGAAACTCTTCCTCGTGA
Organism: Melastoma candidum; assembly: GCA_023653495.1. Lineage (NCBI taxonomy): Eukaryota > Viridiplantae > Streptophyta > Magnoliopsida > Myrtales > Melastomataceae > Melastoma > Melastoma candidum. Next base: position 13,653,711 of record CM042889.1, on the reverse strand, counting down.
TCTGTCCTCAAGGTCTTAATCTCATACCCACTTTGATTCTCTGCAAGTGCTTTGAACTTCATAAAGGTGGTGAAAGCTTCTGACTTCCTCTCAAGAAAATAAAGTCAAATTATTTTAGTAGTCATCTGCAAACAACAAAAAGTATCTTATGTTACCAAGAGATGGAGTTTGAGTTGGTCCACAAATATTAACATGAACCAGCTCGAGAGGGGCTTGAGCTCTTCATGATGTGTGTTTGGGAATAGAAGACGATGAAGCCTTCCAAAGATGCATCCTTCACATACGTCACTTTCTACAACTTATATAGATAGTAGCCCTACCATCGTATCATTCTGATTCAATAGAGTTAGACCTTATCTATTCAAATGTTCGTACTTGAAATGACAAAGATGAGAATCATATATAACCTCACTTATGATAACAACATTGCATCAATGAGTCATCCTTAACAGGAAAAAATCGTTGGATGTCATATTCACGACCGCGACATTCTGTCCGTTTTTGTCCTTTATCTCACATTGATCTACTGCAAAAACCAACTTATAGCCGTTCTTCATCATCTGTCCCACACTTAGTTGGTTATGTGTGATTCCTAGAGTATAGAAGACGATGTGCATCCTTTTTTGTCCACCTTCTGAAAACTGAGACAACATATTTACCTTTTGCCATCAACTCGTTGCTATCTCTAAGTTCTAAGAGAGAGTTGTACTTCTGGTTAAACTCCACAAAGTTCTTCTTAATCCCTGTGATATGGTTGCTACATCCACTATCGAAGAGATATATCTCATTCATATCTTGTATAGCCTTAGAAAAAGAATATAAAACTTTAAAAGATTCATTTTCCTTAGAGAATTTACTACGCTTTCTATCTTCATGATAAAATAATCTCGTCATAATGTTATATGAAAAGATTTTTCCGTATAATTTAATTAACAAAAAATTATATATCAAACAAATTATCAAGTTATCTCGAAATATAAAATAATAGTTAAAAAATATGTTTATATAATAATAAAACAACTTAAATTAACGATTGTGGCGACATCATTATCTCTATATCATCTTCACTTTAATTAATTTTAATATACTTAAAATATAATAACATAAAATATTTTATCATTACTGCTAATTTTTCCTTCTCCCATAAAAAATTTAACAAAAAGTAAAAAATATTAAATTAATTATATTAATATTTTCTTATAAGTCATTAAATTAAAATTTTATTATGTATTAAATGGATTTTTATTATCAAACATTTAAAATTATACAACCCGTGGATAATTAATGGCTTTACTCCAAACATGTAACACCCTCAAGCTGAACTGCCAGTCCTTGTACCTACGAGAGATGGATATTTGGTGGAGTTGAACTCTTTATGCTGCAAAATACTTTCTTCTTCTCCATTCCTTTCAAACGATTACACGCTATTCTATTTATAGGGAGGAGTAACGATGTTAGTCTTAGCTACAACATATGTCCAAATATATTGAACCTATTAAATAAGATCTTTCACCTTCTAGGAGTTTCAAAACTCTCCATTTCCTTCCTTAATGGACATATACTTTGGTGCCTTCAATGTTCCATTTATGATTACAAATTACTTTCAACACCCCCTATTAATTTGTGATCTTTAAGTAGTCCTTAAAAATCTCGAAATTCTCATCAGACACCCCCTTTGTAAGAACATATGCTGGTTGATTATGGGTGCTGATGAACTCTACGATAATCTCTTTCTGTGAAACCATCGTTCTGATGAAATGATGACGAACCTCTATGTACTTCGACCTTGCATGACAAAGTGGATTCTTGGTTATAGTAATTGGAGATTGATTATCACAGAAGATTGTTGTTAGTTCGTTCACCTTCTGTTGTACCTCGAGAAGTAACCTTCTAAGCCAAAGAACTTCTCTTGTTGCATCATATGCTGCGATGTACTCAGCTTCTACGGACAAGAGAGCAATAATGTTTTGTTTCTTTGAACTCTATGAAATGGGTTTTGTTCCAATCCAGAACAAGTATCACGATGTGCTTCTGCGATCATCCAAGCTTCCTGCTCAATCAATATCTACATAACTCACCATATCATCATTCTGCTCTTTTGTATACTTTAGTCCGACCTTGTATGTGCCTTTTAGGTAGCATTGAACCCTTTTTGCTGCGGTGAAATGAGTTCTATCGGGGTTGCTCATTAATCTAGACAACAAACTCACTAAATGAATAATATTAATCCGGATGTGAGTGAGATAGATAAGAGAACCAACCAAACTTCTGTAGATCTTCGAGTCAAAGTCTTCTGTAGAGTATTCCTTCTGTAGCTTTTTATTGAGCGATACTTGATTGAAAATTGATTTTACATTCTTCATACGAAACTTCTTCAACAGATCAGCTATGTACTTCTCCTAAGAAATGAAAATCTCCCCTTTCATTTGCTTCTCTTGAAATCCGGGAAAGTACTTCATCAAGCCAACATCTGTCATCTCGAACTCTTCCATCATGGCTTCCTTGAACTTATGCTGCATGCTTCTACTGTTGCTAGTGTAGATCAAATAATTCACATAGAGACTTGCTATTAGAAAATCAACACCAACATTTTGTATGTATAACAAAGGTTTTACTAATCTTCTGGAGAATCCTTTCTTCTGTAGCTAGAAATCAATTCTGCAATTCCACGCTTGGTGCTTGCTTCAAACCATATAGAGCTCTATGTAGTCCAAGACTTTGCCTTATGTGCCTTTTGTCACGAATCCTTATAAGGCCACTCTACGTAGACTTCTTCTTCTAGTACTCTACTCGGAAATGCTTATTTGACATCAAGCTAAAATACTTCAAGTTCCTTCTGTGCTGTAGTGGCTATAACAGCACAGATTGTCTCAATCCTTGCTACAGGAGCAAAATTTTCTGTAAAATCAACATCACACTTCTATGATGCGAGATTTATGCTTCTCTAAGCTTTCAACTTCATTATATTTGGTCTTGTAGACCCATGTCAAGCTGATAGCTTTTTTCCCTTATTGGGGACGATTAATGACCAAGTATCATTATTCTCTATAGAGGTTACCTCCTCCTTCATGACACTTTCAATTTTTCTTCTTTGCTTGTCTCCTCAAAGTTTTGTGGCTTAAATGCAGCGAGAGCAAGGTTAGTTTGCTCATAAATTTCAGTTAAGGGTCGATACCTCCTTGGTGGCATTTCTTAATTATTTTATTATTATTGCTAATTTTTCATTCTCCTATGAAGAATTTAATGTAAAATAAAAATTCAAATTCATTAAATTAATTTTTTTTACATATTAAATGGATTTTCGATTTGATAAGTAGGTAATATCATACATTTAAAATTATACAACCCGTCGATTATTAATGACTTTACCACAAATGTGCATATAACTACTGTACGCGCGCCCTCCGGCCTAGCACGCGCGCTGCGGTACGGACGACACGAGGATTCGGGCCCTCTCCCCCAAGGCCCAATCCGGTCGGCGTTGCGACTCGAACGTCGGACGCTGCTGAAGGCAATTGGATTGGGCCTTCCTCTGGTTTCGGAATGGACCTGCGGGACATTTCGCCGACCGTCCTCAGTTTCTTAAAGGAGACGGGCGAAATACTGTGTAAGGCCTCATTTGGGAATTTTTAGGAAAGCTCAGGGAGCGGCTCGCGTCGCCGTTACCCATCCAAAATGGCTTCGTAAAAAATGTTGTTGTTTAACCTAGGTAAACTATACGAAGTCGCCACCGACTTAACCTTTTCTAAAAAGGTTTGATTTAAGTAGGAAAAATCAGAGTGAGTTCGGGGATTCACTAGCTCTTACACTTTAGACATGTGAAGATGTGGCGTTTTCTCCAAAAGTTTGCTTTTGGTTAACGGGCGTTGGACCCGGTCCAGGCATGACTTCGGACTCATGTCACTGTTTTACAGGCGTTAGACCCGAACTCATGTATATTTGTTTAACAATCACATGTGACAAAAATCCTAAGAGCCTAACAGCATGCACCACAACACTCACAAACAATAACTTAGATCAAAGGGAGCGGGGAAAGGTGGTGACTGCGGCCTAAAACACTTGGGCCCGCAGCCCGTTACACGTGAAAATTAGTAACTCGGGGAGGCCCGCACCTCCCCTTTGTACCTCCGGTTTGTCGGTCGGGGTCGTCTGGAGTGTTTCCACTACGGTCCCCCATGCGTCATTTTGAAGCTGGAGATGGAAGCGTACGGTCCATCCGTTCCTTGTCAGTCATCGAAGTTTTGCTTGTATGCGCATTCTTCCAAGTGATTTATGCATAAAAAGGATGAGACGTCCCGAACGTCACCTGGATTGATGGGTTTGTATTTTCACTTGCGAAAACGTTGGGATATAAAAATGGTTAGTAAATGGTGATGTATGCACGCTAGAAACGGAGATCACGGACGTAGAAATATGTAAAAAATGCGCATAATGAACGATTCTCAACCACGGCATTTTGGTTGCCTTTCAGAAAAATATGCATAACTTTCGGCTCTATCCATTAAAATGAGCCTATTTATACTTGAAAGAAAGCTCTTCAAGCCAGGAATTCAATAGTATAAGTTTCATGTCAATACGAGGTCTGGAACGTAAGTTATAAATGAAAGAGTGAGGGACCAACATGCAGATCTGAACCTTCGACAGTTTTGATGTCTCTCAGAAAAACGTGCATAACTTTTAGTTCAGTTCATGAAAATGAGCCTACTTATACTCAAAACCAAATGGCGCATGTTTTAGGTCAACACAAGTTACAGACATAAAGTTATGAGTGAAAGAGTGAGGGATCAACATGCAGATCCGAACCTTCGACAGTTTTACTGGCTCTCAGAAAAACGTATATAACTTTTAGTTCAATCCATGAAAATGAACCTACTTATACTCAAAACAAAGGTCTTTAAGTTAGGAATCTAATGGCATATGTTTTAGGTTAATAAGAGCTCCAGACTGAAAGTTATGAGTGAAATAGTGAACTGTCGTCATGCAGACCCGAACCTAGGGATGTTTAGGTTCTTCAGAAACACTCCATTCATGTGTAAATGCCATGTCATTTTTAAACTACTAAAAATTTGTGCATGAAACATTATATACAGCTAGTGTGACATGTCTAGAGTATATTTGACGTTCGACGTAGGGCGAAAATGTAAACGAACATATCCAAAAGTTGTTTGAAATGCGAAACTCGGTTGTTTGAAACCTATATAATGTTTTGTTCGAAACGTCTAGGGTACGAACTCAAATTGAGCTTGGTTGGTGTCCTTAGAACTGAATTTAAGTTAGGAATCAAATGCAAGTGGTTTTGGGCGATTCCGACAAGTAACAGGAAGATATGCATGAAAAACCAAAGGTTGCGCAGGCAGATCCGAGGCATGCTCTCACTTGCCGAGCTATTTTGGCTCGATGGAGGGGCTGCAACATGTCCCAACATGCCAGGACGTATGAAGGGGAGGGTATGTGAGAGTCTTGGCCTGTTTGTGCGACCATGGGATGTCTCCGGGAGTTGGTTGTCGACTGTCCTACGCAAACACGAAAGCGTCAAAGCAAAAGGGAGCCATTTAGCGGAGCTACGAGGCTACGGAAGGTGGTAGTTGGGTCCCCCTCGTCCAATGGACGAGGGAAGGCAAATCCTAGACGCCGGGGAGAGTTCCTCGAGCGGATTCATGGAGACGACGAGGGGATGCAGCTGGGAGTTATTCGGGGCAGCCATCATTTGTCCTTGCCGCGACCATCGATTTGTGAAATTGCGTTGAGCTATTCGTGGTCAGGTTGGTTTGGGGGTCTCCATACTCCCCGAGTTTACCTTGGTCGGGAAGTTCGCCCGGGAGGAAGGGGGGGTCTCGAAGGAAGCTTGGAGGGAGGAGTTTTGTGCGTGTGTTTGTGCGTATGTGTCGGAGTTGTCGGAGACCCTTTTTTAGGCATAAAGACTGGAAAACATACGCTGGATTCTGGATGACAGCCCTTATCCTTGGATCTATGTGCCAAAGTGTGTAAACAAACCATTGGACAATTGGTTGCCATGTTACCATCAAACCCCCTTTGGTTATTGTCTTATTTTGCCCTATTGTTCGGGGGATTTGGGGAGTGGTTTGTCTGCTGTAGCCGTCATCGATGGGGGGCTGCGAAGGTAGAGACCAATTTTGGGGATCTACACTTTGCCCCTTATTGCGAGAGAATTTGAAAAGATTTTCTCGTAAGGATGTCATAGATACCACAAATTGTGAACATGAGGCGTTCTCGGTAGATCTGTACCTTGGGATCTCATCAAGAAAATGTTAGTAATAAATGCATTCCCGTGATGTACGGGGGTAATCTAACATGTATGATTACGACATTCATGCATGTCATGTTTTACTTTGGTGAAACTTATTAATATTGCTTCTAACCGAGATATAAAAAAAGGGCTTTTGACTTTTCTCATGTCTCACTCTCATTTCTGAAAGCCATCTCGGTTGGATCTTAGAGTTCCCTTGACTCGGATGCTCATGTACCAATTGTAATGTGGCTTTGGCATAAGGCCTTTAAATCGAAGGTTTAAATTTGTTCTTTGAAAAATGAATCTAAGGACCTCATCGGAAATTGTTGGAGCATAGATGTTTCACCGTTCAAGCGAATTTTCCATTTTCAAACAGCTCGTCAATTGAGTTGCTCCGTTGGGGATTGATGTTGATCTTTGATGAACTTTGGTGATCCACCTCGGGGAACATTCTTTCTTGATTTGTCGGATAAATAACACTTTTGCTCTTGCGACCTCTCATGTAGGCCCTAGTGCTTTAGTTTTGCTCTTTCACCTTTCGCGCTCTACTTTTAAAGACTTTGGCCTTTACGCTGATTTTGCTTGTTCTATGCTTATATGTAGGGATTTGCCCTATTTTCTTTCTTTTCCTTCGCTTTGTTGGAGAGCCTTCGGACTCCTAAAGGGAATTATATTTCTGGCTAGTTTATAAGGATTTGCCCCATCTTCTTTTTTATTGATCTTTTTGGAGATGTCTTTGACTCCTGAATCATCCCACGGTACAACTCAACTGACAAGCTTGCCTGTTGATGGTACTTCTTCGCTTAAACCTTGAGGAAGTGTCGCCTCTATGGTCCTTTGCTTCCGGTTTCTGACTACAGGATCTCCGTTAACCTCGATGTGAGGCGATCCTTAGCTCGATGGGAGTAGTGTGTACCGAAACTTCGACTTTGGCTAGAAAGGGTTAGTAATGGTCATTGTCTGTGTTTGGGATAGAGAATAAATGCTCGATCTCATCCCGGTCTAAGCATATTTCGTCATTGGATTCTTTATCCGTCGAGACGCCTGCATAGAAGAGCTCTCATGTGTTTATGCTCATCTCTCTAGGTAAGTGTTTGGGGAATGGGTTTGCCATTCTCTGATTCTCGCTCAGAAGTGTTTTATTAATGTGAAATTTTGAGGATGTGAATGATCATGCAAATGCTTAGGAAATGCATACTTTTGGGTAAACAAACCTCTTCGGAGTTCGAGCATGTTTAAGTTATGTGGGAAGGTGCATGTAGTCTTGTTACCCAATAGCTTCTTCGAGGTTAGGCTCGAAAACGGCTTCTACCCGACCACCTTCGCTGTTGCCTAAGAGTTTGTACCATACTGTGTGGATGATCATGTACCTACACAGTTGACAACGGACGTAAATGAAGTTAGCTCATGTACTTCGACTCTTCCTTGGGGAAATAAAGTCAAGTGTCTGCTGGGGAGAGGAGGTGGGGAATGTCCATCTCGACTGCCGCTGGGGAGGAATATGATCGGATATTATGAGTTCATGTAACCGACTTCAACTTGGGGAATTAGAGGCCTGGCTCCGACTGGGGAAATGAAGGTATGATTCCATCTGGAGGATGATGAGAAATTTTGTTAGAGGGCAGTGTAGATGATACTCCCTTTCGGTATGCTCATCCTTGGTGACAACAAAGGCAATTCCGAAGGTTTGGTTGGAAATTTTCCACCCAACCGCCCACGCCTTTGTTCGTAATGCAGGATGTTTACGTACCTACATTCACCAAAGGGCGGATAACAAGTGTGCTCATGTAACTTATTCCGCAGATGAAGTATTAAAATTGGACTAATACTCCCTTTCATGTTTTTTTGTCATTGTGTCTTTTCCAATGGAATCAAAGGATTGACGAAATCTACTCTTGCCATGTGCTGTTGTATAGGTTGCTCGTGTACCTATCGAACAGGTGACCAGAAACAAGTGAGTTTGTGTGACTTGTTTCTTTTAGAGTAGAAACGAAATTTGCTCATGTAATTTCGCTTGTGAGAAAGGTGAAGTAGAGTTATGATACTCCCCTTTTATGTTTCGCCAGTGCATCTTTGTCCGTCGGAATCAAAGGATTGACGAAACTGCAACAAGTCTTTGGCTTGAAGCTTTGCCACCCTGCCACCCTTGCCTTTGTCATAGGAATTGCGAATCATTCGTGAGAGGAGCTCTTGTACCTACCACGAGACAAATGACATAAACGAAATAAGCTCATGTAACTTCGTTTTGCCCTTGATAAAGAGTGTATTGATTTTGTAGTTCTCCCTTTTTTATGTGAGTTGTCAGCATCCTTGCTCTAATTGATTCCTTGGGATGCAAAGTAATTTTGCTGACGTAGATTGTTTTTAAGTTCCGGCTTGAAATTTTGACACCGTTCAGGTGTAATATTGTCGGAGGGCATCGGCGTTGATTGCTTGCGGTAGATCTCCTCCATCCATCTTAGTTAGGATGGTTGCTCCTCACAAAAAGGCGTGTTTGACGACGAATGGTCCTTCATAGTTCGGAGCGAATTTTTCCCTAGGATCCCTGACGTTCGGTAAGATCCGCTTGAGAACACGGTCATCTGGCTTGTATCTGATCGGCTTGACCTTCTTGTTAAATGCCCTGGACATGCGTTGTTGATAGCATTGCATATGATGGGCGGCAGTGAGTCGTTTTTCGTCTATGAAGTCGAGGTGAGCGAACTGATGGTTGGCTTTCTCTTCTTCTGTCATGTTGCCTTGGGACGAGATTCTAAGAGTCGGTAGTTTGACCTCTGCCGGAATGACTGCTTGGGCGCCGAAGACGAGCTCGAAGGGAGTTGCCCCCATAGAGGTGCGTACCGTCGTTCGATAGGCAAGTAACGCGAAAGGGAGTTTCTCGTGCCAATTGCGATACATAATTGCTGTTTTCTGAAGGATCTTCTTCAAGTTCTTGTTTGCAGCTTCGACTGCGCCGTTCATTTGTGGACGGTACGGTGACGAGTTAAGATATTGATTTGAAACTCCTTGCAGAGGGAGTCCATTAGTTTGCCGTTGAAGTTGGCGCCGTTATCAGTGACTAGGAGTTCTGGAACTCCATACCTGGCGATGATGTTCGCCCGCATAAATCGCACAACGTTGTTTGCCGTAACTTCCTTGAAAGATTGGGCTTCGACTCACTTAGTGAAATAGTCGATAGCGACCAGGAGGAATCGATGTACGTTGGATGCCTTGGGTTTGATTGGTCGAATTACATCTATGTCCCACATTGAGAACGGCCATGGTTCAAAGAGTGGGTAAAGTCTTGTTGGGGGTATATGTAACTTTTCGTTGTAGATCTGACACTTGTGACAAGTTTTGACGTATTTGATGGAATCAGCCTCGATTGTGAGCCAATAGTAGCCTTGGCGCATTATCTTCTGGGCGAGTGCATATCCATTCATGTGTGGTCCGCAAACGCCTTCATGTACTTCAAAGATAAGGGCTTGAGCTTCTTGCTCAGTGACGCAACGCATGAGCGTTGTCGTGAATGATTTCTTGTACAGGGTGTCACCATTGAGGAAGTAACCTCTTGCGATTCTTCGAATGAATTTGCGCTCTTTTCCTGTGCTTCCTTGGGGAAAAGTGCCTGACTCTAGGTAGGTCTTCATATCTGTGAACGATGGTGAGGTGTCCTCAGTTTGGGATGGTTCAATATGCATACAACTTGGATCGTCGGCAATGTTGATGCGGAGAGGTTCAATGTCAATCTCTCCGGCCAACGGAATCATTGATGCGAGGACCGCAAGCGCATCTGCAAAACGGTTTTCAGCCCTCGGAAGATAATTGAACTCAATGTCGGTAAATTGGCGGACCAATGTCTGTAAGTAGTCCTGGTATGGGATGAGCTTTGGATCCCGTGTGCGCCATGCTCCATTTGTTTGAGAGATGATGAGTGCCGAATCTCCATAAACGTCGAGAAATTGGGCCTTTCATGTCGAGTGCACGTAACAAGCCAAGGATGCATGCTTCATATTCCGCGTTGTTGTTGGTGCAAGGGAATGTGACCTTGGCCCCCGTTGGGTGGTATTGTTTGTCCAGTGATATTACCACGGCTCCGATGCCTGATTCCGAGGAGTTGACGGCACCGTCGATGTACATTGTCCACCTTGGTTCTGGTTCTATGTGTTCTCATCAGGTAATTTGACCTCTAGAGGTGAATCATCCACTCCCGGATACTCTGTAATGTGATCAGCAATTGTTCTGCCTTTGACTGATTTCGTTGAGTGAAATCTGACGTCGAATTCGGCTAACTGCAACTGCCATTTGGAGACTCTTCCCATCAGTGTTGGTTTGTCGAAGAGATGCTTTAGCGGGTCATTCTCAGACACCAACAGGATCTCGTAGTGGAGGGTGTACTGTCGGAGTCTGTGTAGGACCCAAATGAGCGCACAACAGGTACGTTCCGAAGCGGTGTACCGAGACTCGCAATCGGTGAACTTTTTGCTCAAGTAGTAGACCGCGTGTTCCTTGGTGCCTGGTAGTTGTTGGGCCAGCATGGCTCCGAACGACTCTTCTCTAACGGTGAAGTAGAGTGTGAGAGGATGCCCCGGCCTTGGAGGAACTAGAACGGGTGGCTTTGTTAAGTACGTTTTGATTTGTTCAAATGCGATCATGCAATCATCTTCCCATTCGAATTTGATGTCTTTCCTCAACTTCTTGAACCAAGGTTTACACGCATTGGCAAGGTTAGAGATGAACCTCCCGATATAGTTGACCCGACCCATGAAGCCTCGAATTTCTTTGACTGACCTTGGAGCCGGGAGATCGCGGATTGCCTTGATTTTATCTGGATCAATTTCAATGCCCCTGTTACTGACTACGAAACCGATGAGCTTACCTGATGTTGCCCCAAATACGCATTTGGCCGGATTGAGGCGTAACTTGTATTTGCGAAGTCGTTCAAACAATTTACGGAGGATGTCCGTATGGTCTTGCTCTGCCTTGGACTTGGCGATCATGTCGTCAACGTAAACTTCAATTTCGCGGCGCATCATGTCATGGAATAGGACCACCATCGCTCGTTGATACGTTGCCCCAGCATTCTTGAGTCTGAAAGGCATCACTCGATAGCAGAACGTGCCCCTGGGAGTTGTGAAGGTCGTCTTCTCTTTATCTTCTTCGGCCATGCGAATTTGATTGTAGCCCAAGAATCCGTCCATGAAGGAGAACGTATTGAAGCCAGCGGTGTTGTCCACTAACAAGTCGATGTGTGGTAGAGGAAAGTCGTCCTTGGGACTCGCCTTGTTGAGGTCTCGGTAGTCGACGCAGACTCGGACCTTCTCGTTTTTCTTGATTACGGGAACGATGTTTGCAACCCACTGTGGATAGTTGGCCACCTCGATGAAGTTGACTTTGAGCAGCTTGTCAACCTCTTCTTTGATGGCGAGGGCTAGTTCGGGTTTGTACCAGCGTTGCTTCTGCTTTGTTGGGGTAACCAGCGGATCAGTGGGGATTATGTGCTCTACTATTGCCGAATCTAGTCCTGGTATGTCTGCATATGTCCAGGCGAATATGTCTGAAAATTCCTTGAGTAGGTTGATGATGTCCTTGGCCTCGTCCATTGGCAAGTCTGCGCCGATAAATAACTCCTTGGGTTCATCTTTTGTCCCGATGTTGATCGACACCGGTTCTTGCAACGTGATCTCTTTCGGTTCTTCGTGTCACTGGAGACCTTGCTCCAGACCATAATACGCATCGAGGGATTTTGGATCGTCTATCACCTCTTCGTCTTGCCCCGGTGTATGCTCCGTAGTTACTTCTCGTTGAAAGGCAGTCACATGCTCCAAGGTGGACGTGGGGTAATGACCTACGTCTGTGACTTGTTCTGCGGAGTTTTCGGGTGTTCCCGAAGCGTCATTCCTATTTAAAAGAAACAAATCAGGCATACAACTTTACAAGGAGGATAGCATTGTGTAGTAAATCTAAAAGATGGTGAATCATGTGTATTAAACAAAAGGGAGCGTCGTGGGATCAAGCCTCAGCGGGGCCCTCTTCTTTTCCTCGGATTCGCCCTTTATCATCAACGGTCCAATCCCATGAGCACTCCAACACTACCTAGGGTCGCGTTACATACAGACGTCCTTGCTAGTCCGCGACCAAAATGTAGCAAGGCAACCTATCCCAGACTTGACTAATCTACGTGCGAAAAAGTAAAGTTGGAAAGGTTCACCCTTCGAGTGGCATGTCAGGCTCGGTTGCGTTCGACGCTTCCAACATGTTGATTTCTTCTTCTCCTTGCCCATGTGCCTTAATATGGAGGTCTTCCGCTCGCCTTGACAGGATTTCACCTTCCATTGTTGTCGCCGATGAGTGTATGAAACGGACAGTAGACCGGCCGCCGGCACATATGTCCTGGACAGAGCATTTTGGCATCCTCCATCCCTTGCCCTTGGATCCGAGATCACGCGTTCCCGGGTGCACAGGGACGTCGATCAAATGACGGATGCCTTGTCCCCGAGCTCCAAGTCCTTGGCCGAGCTGGTAACCGAACTTGATGAACTGCTTCGCAACGCTAATGTTGCCTGGGGTCATCAGAGGTCCGACTTGAAGTCCTACTGACCATGTTCACCATCTCCAGTGCTTGTGCTGTTGACGGCTCCCCAGCCGGCTCGCCAACATGCGTCATGTTGATTTCATGGCAGAGCTCCATGGTGTGTTCCCCTTTGACAGTGACGAGCTTGCCATCGGTGGGGAAGCGTACCATCTGGTGTAGGGTGGAGGGAATTGCCCCGGCCTGGTGAATCCACGGGCGTCCAAGCAGCATGTTGAAGGAGCCGGTAGCCTCAAGTATTTGGAAGACTGAGGAAAAGAGAGTTGGCCCTACTTTGATCTCCAGAGTAGCTTCACCATGGGCTTGGCGTTTAGCACCGTCGAAGGCCTGAATGGTCAGACTCGAAGGGGGAAGCTTTTCCAGGTTGACGCCGAGCTTCTGAGCCACAACAAGTGGGATAATGTTGACCCCTGATCCCCCGTCTATAAGGACTTTGGAGATGGTAGTGTCACTACATTTGAGCATAATAAACAAAGCACTGTTATGATCACTCCCTTGTTCTGGCAAGTCATCTTCCGAGAAAGTGATCGCGTTGTTTGCCAGCATCCCGTTCATGTGTGAATCCAATGCATTAACCTCAACTTGCTCCGGTACATGCACTTCGGCCAGGAACTTCTCTAACATTTCACTGTGTTTGTCGGAGGAGTGAATGAGGTCGATGAGTGAAATCTGAGCTGGTTGCTTTCTCAGTTGCTCGACAATGTTGTAGTCACTTTCCTTGACCGCGTATATCACCTTGCGGATTTGCTCATTTGATGGCGCCTTGGGCCTCGACGATTCCCCTCGTGGTTGAGCTTCAGGAGTGACCACCACCCCTCCAGAACGGGTAATGAGTTCGAATTTGTACTTTGCGGCGCATAACTAGGCCCGATCACTACAGGAATCCTTGGTTCCTTTAAAGGTAAGCTCCCCACCAGGGAGGATGTTTCGGGTTGTGCTTCCCCCACTGGAACGTAGACATATGGTGTTTTAGACCTCCGAGGGTTTATCAATGTGAAACCATTCGGTAGTACTGAAGCTGTCGTCATTGGACGTGTCCCTCTATTAGGCTAACTTCGGCCTCGACCTCTACCTCGACCTCGACCTCGGCCTCGGTTGGCGTGAATCATATTGACGTGCTCTGTAGTTGTTTGTTCGCTTTTATACATATGGACCTCTTCCTCGTGGTCAGTCAGCGGCGAGAAAGAATTGGTGCCAATGTAGTTGACATGTTCCGGTAGAGGGTTGCTTTTGACGTTCGGGGTTGTGGCTGGTGCGGCGAATGTGATGACGCTATCATCCAATAGATTTTGAATTTTGAACTGAAGGGCAATACAATCTTTGATGTCATGCCCCGTTGCCCCAGAATGGTATTCGTAGACTGCTCCAGGGTTATAGCCGAATGACGAGGGGTTCATCTCTTTGGGCTCCACAGGCTTGACGAAGCCCATGTCCCTCTACCGGGTGAACATGACATCCAACGGATCGGGGGTAGGCGTCAACTCCTCCAATCTTCGTCGAGGACGTTCTTGCCGAGCGGTCCTTTGTTGTTGATGTATTACTACTGGTGCGGGTGCATTGGGGCGAGCGAAAACGGGTGCTGGAGGTCTAGCGGCTACCGCGACGTACGACCTTGGCGCGTATGAAGTCGGAGGTGGTGCTACCCTCATTGATTGCCTACTGTGTTCGGCGGTTGCAATAAGCTCTTTGGGCTTCGGCTTAAAAGTTGGTTTAGGCGGTGCGGTTGGAATAAGGCCATCACGACTTGCGTCGTCAAGCTGGCTGGCGGCGATAACGCCTTGGGCAAATGTTAATGGTGCCCTCCCACCGATCATGAACGGCCCATATTCGCGGGGTAGTAGCTGTAGGAATTCGCTGACAAGGTCCCGCTCTTGCATGCCTAGCTTAATCTGCGCGGCTACCTCGCGAATGCGGTTGGGAAAATTCTTAATTGATTCCCCTCGAAATCTCTGTGGCTTACGGAGATCAAAAAGTGTCGGCGCCATCTCGACATTAAAATTGTAATAATTAAGAAAATCGAGCGCCTGCTCCTTGAAGGTTGTATATTCCCTAACGTCCTTGGAGTAGTGCCACTAGAGTGCCGATTCTGCTAAGCTTTCCTGGAACATGGTAATGCGGAGCTTGTCATCCGCAGGATAAACTGACATCTTATGGCAGAAGTGCTTAAGATGCAGTTCGGGACAACCCGTGCCCTTAAATTTCTCAAATTCTGGGAGCTTGAATTTGGGCGGCATCTGGAAATGAGGAACTTGGAAGTCATTATACTCCCATGTACGAGCCTGGTATCCCTAGAGGGCATTGATGCCTTCCTCGCGCCTCGCAAGACGCTTAGCCTCGGCTTCCTGCATCGACAAAATCTTCGCCTCGAGTCTTGTTTCGAAGGCATTTGTTTCTCTCTTTTCTCCCAACAACTCGTCTACAATGGTTGCATTGCGAGTTCTGAGACTGAGCGGGCTTGGCTCTTCATGTAGGGCTGAGGAAGTCGGACCTGGCTGTGACACCTCAAAGTTGGGAGTTGGGACGCCGGTGGGGAAGTAAGGAGTTGGCCTTTCTTCGGAAAATGAGGTCTTAGCGTGGGGAGTCAGCTCGAATGCTGTTGGGATGTAGGCGGTTGGCCTGGGAGCTGGCGCTTGGGGATAGTAGGGCGGCATATATGACTATGCCGCAGTTATTGGAGGAGGTGGCACGCGCATGTACGGGTTGTATAGGGAGGTTATGCTGGTGAAAGCGGTCGATCTGGATGTGGTCGGATTGTAGAGTGGAGGGACGCCTGGAGAAACACCGAATCCCGGTTGGTGGTAGGGATAGTACGGTGGTATCATGGTTGCTTATGTTGCAGATCCGTGCATGACCGGAGGCATGTGAGGATTTTGGGAGGCAGCAGGTGCAGGCGTGGCCGCAAGTTGTCGTTGGAGGAGTTCCGCCATCATAGTCTTTAGGAAAGACAGCTCAGCCGTGAGCGACTCTACCTTTCCCCCGAGAGAAGTGTCGTCGGCTCCTATGACCGATACAAGCGTGGCAGAATTGAATGGGACGGTGACCGGGTCACCATTGAGCTTTTGATGGCTGGCGTAGTGGAAGCTGCCAGCGGTGGAATATAGATCGGAGACATGCCTCCTGTCGAAGATTGACCAGCTGTGATGACCAAGGCCATTGGAGGGAACATGGATGCACTCAAGGAGAATGCTGGCGTTGGGGCCAACTGGGATTCGACCGCTGGAGGTGGAATAGCAATTGTGACCTCAAGAGAGGGGTCGCCTTCAGGAGTGACAGCAGGAGCATTCATAGTAGATCCAGGGGAAACGTCTACCATGATTCTTCGAATGGATTGATACTTTGTGCGTCTCTTGAAGGGTGCAATTGCACGGTACCTTGGTGGAGATATGAACATTCAATCAGTATTAAGCGGCGAAACTTTTGATGCATGACATGTAATGATGTATGGTATGTTTAATGCAGGGATTGGATTGTGATTACAATGAATTTTACCCAAGGGGAGAGAAAACAAGGTAATTAAGTACTAATAACTTCAAGGTTCACTATAAATAGTACGACAAAGAAATAAAGGTTAGATTGGGCTCGCGGGCCCTAAGATGACGGGGAGGTGTTGTCATCAGATGCGGCCCCAGGGGGTTATCCGTTTCCTTTGAAATCGAGCAGGCCGGGCATCGATGTCTGCTTGACGCTCTATGAGAGGTTCGAACTCCTCTTCTGTGAGATTCATCCAAATACGAGCGATATGTGCCGTTGCCCGCTGAATTACGCCCCTTGATGGTGGGGTGTCCAAGTCGATCGGATCAAACGGTCTGGCAGGTGCTGATCTGGTCCGTGGAATTCCTCTGAATTGGTGCATGATCCGCGCTCGACAATAGTACGATGTCTCGGTAAACCCAATGATCGGGATGTGATCTCCATCTGGGGAACTCGTGATGGCCCAATCCACGTCGAAGCATCTAGCCATCTTGTAGAAGTCTTCCGGCTCCAAAGACCGGAAGAGTGATCTGGTTCCTGCAAAGGTGCGGGTTGGAAGTCGAGCACGATCTGATATGCGGTCGAGCCCGTCTGGAAACTGCTCCCATTTGAATGACTCCCCAGTGATGCCGATGTGCGTGTAGAATCAGGCCAGGAGTAGTGTCGGGCTAAACGTATACTTGTGGTTTTGCACACCCCCCCTAGCTTTGCGCACAATCCGAGTGAGACTATAGTTCGTCTCGCCAATTAGGTTGGGGCGAAAAGGTCTTCCTTCGAGGATCGCCTTCGTCAGGTAGACCGTTCGCTTGTTGAGTGATTCTTTGGTGTATGGGTAAAGGATCGTCCCTGTGAACAAAAGAATGAACGCCCTTGCTAAGCCTTGACCATCACCCATGTCTGGCTAGTATGGCGTCCGACGCAATCCGAAAAGTTCATTGACATTAATGTGCCCTTCCACAGTAAATAAACTAGGCACAACCGTTGGAGAGATTTGAAGGAGACGAGTTATATAGTTCCTTGGCTTGTCGTCGTAAGGCAGGGGGAGGATTCCCGAGCGGTAGGGGAGTGCAGATAGATCGCTATATTCTTCGTAAGACGGTGCCAGTTCTAGAGCGTCAAATCTGAAGGTGTAGGTCTCCGGGTCCCATTGAGCGACGAGATGTTGAAGCAGGAACCAATCGATATCCATGTGGATCAAGTGAAAGAGTCCTCCGAGCTTTTGTTGTACGAACTCCCGTTCTGAGGGTCTAAGCACATTGAGTCATTGCGGAAGAAGTCGGTAGATGGAACCCCTTTGCATAGTGAGATTGACTCCATGAGGTTAACCTGCATTCTTGGACGTCATTCAATCGTAATAACAATCCAATCCAACTCCTAATGTGAGATGAATTTGCATGCGAGTTCTTTCATGTTTGAGAATGATGATTTTAACGCATCAATTGTTGATCATCATGCACTCATGCGAAATAAATGCAAATGGACGCAGTAGTGTAAAGAAGGGAGATAGGGAAGAAGTTGCGGAAACCCCCGTAACCAACCCAACCTGCTGCAAAAATGAACAAAGTTAGTGTTACAACTATCACATACAAACCGTACCTAACACCTGTCTCTGTACAAGTAGCAGTCACTTAGTAACAAGCAAATGCTGTGCGGTGTCCGGTACCTGTAGTGGACAAACAATACTAGACTCGGATGAAGGTTTCTAAACCTCCCTTGGACAAAGGGAGGCGCGCCCCGGTTCATAACCATACCACAAAGAGCAGTACAGCCGTGCCTTTCGGTGACCCCGTAAAAATCCTAACCCCGGGTTCGGGCACACCTAGACATGCCTAGGAAAGCGGTAAACAAACACAATCATGAGCGCAGACAAAGGGCAACGAGCCAAGCAAGTACATGCACATACAAGAACGCCTCTCCGCATGTGGAAGAAATGTAAACATGCGGAGTCCCCAGCGGAGTCGCCATCCGGGATGTACGCGCGCCCTCCGGCCCAGCACGCGCGCTGAAGTACAGACGACTCGAGGATCCGGACCCGCTCCCCCAAGACCCAATCCGGTCGGCATCGCGACTCGAATGACAGACGTGCGGAAGGAAATTGGATTGGGCCTTCCTTTGGTTCCCGAATGGACCTGCAGGACATTTCGCCGACCGTCCTTAGTTTCTCAAAGGCGACGGGTGAAATACTGCGTACGGCCTCATTTGAGAATTTTTAGAAAAGCTCAGGGAGCGGCTCGCGTCGCCGTTACCCATCCAAAATGGCTACGTAAAAAGTATTGTTGTTTAACCTAGGTAAACTATACGGAGTCGCCACCGACTGAACCTTTTTTAAAAAAGTCTGATTTAAGTCGGAAAAATCAGAGTAAGTTCGTGGATTCCTATTTACTAGCTCTTACGCTTTAGACATGCGAAGAGGTGGTGTTTTCTCCAAAAGTTTACTTTTGGTTAACGGGCGTTCGACCCGGTCCGGGCATGACTCCGGACTCATGTCAATGTTTTACGGGCGTTGGATCCGAACTCATGTGCATTTATTTAACGATCACATGTGACAAAAATCCTAAGAGCCTAGCATCATGCACCACAACACTCACAAACAATAACTTAGATCAAAGGGAGCGGGGAAAGGTGGTGACTGCGGGCCTATACACTTGGGCCCGCAGCCCATTACACGTGAAAATTAGTAACTAGGAGAGGCCCGCACCTCCCCTTTGAACCTCCGGTTTGTCGGTTGGGGTCGTCTGGAGCGTTTCCACTGCGGTCCCCCATGCGTCATCTTGAAGCTGGAGCGTACGGTCCGTCCGTTCCTCGTCAGTCATCGAAGTTTTGCTTGTATGCGCATTCCTCATGTGATTTATGCATAAAAAGGATGAGACGTGCGTAGACATGTTCGAAGCAAGAAAGCACAAAAACTTCGTGAAGCAATAAAGTTCGAACGAGTGACTTACGTGAGGGTTTGAGTCCGTTGAACTCGAATAGGTCCCGAATGTCACCCGAATTGATGGGTTTGTATTTTCACATGCGAAAACGTCGGGATAGAAAAATGGTTAGTAAATAGTGATGTATGCACGCTAGAAGCGGAGATCACGAACTTAGAAATATGTAAACAATGCGCATAATGAACGATTCTCAACCACGGCATTTTGGTTGCCTTTCAGAAAAACATGCATAACTTTCAGCTTTATCCATTAAAACTAGCCTATTTATTCATGAAAGAAAGCTCTTCAAGCCAGAAATCCAATGGTATAAGTTTCATGTCGATACGAGGTTTGGAACGTAAGTTATGAATGAAAGGGTGAAGGACCAACATGCAGATCTGAATCTTCGATAGTTTTGATGCCTATCAGAAAAGCATGTATAACTTTTATTTTAGTTCATGAAAATGAGCCTACTTATTCGCAAAACAAAGGTCATTGAGTCAGGAATCTAATGGCGCATTTTTTAGGTCAATACATGTTCCAGACCGAAAGTTATGAGTGAAAGAGTGAGGGACCAACATGCAGATCCAAACCTTCGAGAGTTTTGCTGCCTCTCAGAAAAACGTATATAACTTTTAGTTCAGTCCTTGAAAATGAACCTACTTAATCTAATGGTATACGTTTTAGGTTAATAAGAGTTCCAGACTGAAAGTTATGAGTGAAAGAGTGAACTGTCGTCATGCAGACCCGAACCTAGGGATGTTTAGGTTCTTCAGAAACACTCCATTCATGTGTAAATGCCATGTCATTTTAAAACCACTAAAACTTTGTGCATGAAACATCATATACAGCTAGTGTGATATGTCTAGAGTATATTTGAAGTTCAATGTATGGCGAAAATGTAAATGAACATATCCAAAAGTGCGAAACTCGGTTGTTTCCAACCAATATAATGTTTTGTTCGAAACTCCTAGGGTACGAACTCAAATTGAGCTTGGTTGGTGTCCTTAGAACCATATTTAAGTTAGGAATCAAATGCAAGTATTTCGCGCGATGTGTACGACATCGCAAGTCACCGTGTCCTTGTAGCTCTGACCAATGCTCAACGAGACCATCACTTGTTTATTCTCCCTTAGATCACTCTCTTTGCTCAACCATTGAAGTTTGTATGGTCGACGATGTAGCTTAGTAGATAACTTTAGCTTCTCGACCATGGTAGTAGAGGTCACATTGGTGTAGCTTCCACTGTCAATAATCATGTGACACACTTTTCCCTGCACCGTGCATTGGGTCTGAAAGATCCTCTCCCGCTGGTCAACTTCATCGGGTACCACATTTGCATTAAGGGCTTTTCAAATGCCCTCATCGGGTTCCTCCACTACTTCTTCCTCGATATCTCAGATGGGTTCTCCTTCTCGATCAAACACCTGGTCATCATCCGAAAGCTCCATAAGAGTGACAATTCGTCGATTTGGGCACTTATAAGCTATATGCTCAACTCCTTGACACTTAAAACACTTTCTTGAGACACCAATGTTTGAGAAGGGACGAAATTCAACCTTGGCCTGATCTTTGGTATTTCTCGAGATTGGACTTCTCGAGGTTGAACTTGAGATGGTTCTCGAGGACGAACTCCCTTTGCTGAAAAGAGTGCTCCTCACAACTGGCTCACAAGCGTTCTCCTAGCTTGTTGCTTCTCGACTTTGTGGGCTAAATTGCATATATCTGCGAAACTCTAATAAGGCTGCAACTCGACAGTATCCGCCACATGGGTTTTCAGCCCTTTAATATACCTTTCAATGGTTTGCTCAGGGGGTTCAACTATATCACACTGGAGCATCAATTGATCGAACTCGCGAGTGTACTTAGAATAATTCGAAGATTTCTGAAGCGAGCTCAATCTGAGGAACACGTTTTGCCGATATCGCTCGGGAAGAAATCTCTTTTTCATATCCCTTTTCATTTTGTCCCATGAGTGTGTATTCTCTTTCCCATCTCGACGACACTGTTGATTCAAGTTCTCCCACCATAAGCTAGTATACTTTCGAAGTCGAAGGGCTGCCACCTTGACTTGCTTTTCCTCGGGAATCTCTTCATAGTCGAATACTCTCTCAATGGCATGAAGCCAATCGAGAAGCTCCTCGGGGTCTATCTTTTTCTCAAACTCGGGAATGTCTACTCGCACATTTATAGGATGGGGGGGGGGTTGATGTTCTCGAGTTTAACTCCTAGGACTCTCCTCGTCCCGAGTTGATCTCTTAGGGCTCTCCTCGTCCCCATATCTATCCACAAACGAATTTTCTTCTGCGTCCTCAAAATATCGAGGAGACTGTGGTTCAGGTTGTCTCCTTTCTTCCAGGAACTACTGCATCTAACGACGTAACTCTCCAACCTCCTGTTCTAAACGAGTCGAAGGGCCTCCTCCAATGTCATCTCACGTCGGAACCTACTCGCGTTCACTTCCACCGTACGCTCAACAATAGATTTGCACTCTACGACAACCACCCAGCGCACAACACAACCTTGCGTTCGCTGACAACCCAGCGCTCAACACACCACAACCTTGCGCTCTGATACCAATTGATACGGTATCAAACCTCAGAAATGGGAAAAATACTACAACGATGACGAAAACGCACGAACAAACAAACCGAAGGAAACCAACGAAAAGGATAGAACTCGGATAACCGCTGGATACAGCTGAAGCACCACCAGGACTACCACAGGGGTTGAACGCCTCACAATCGGATACAAATATACCACTGATTATGGGAACGCTTGGATAAAATCTCATTATGCTTGGAATCCACCAAACGATAAGAGAAGTTGCACAAAGCTCATGCAAGAGCTTGACGGCTACCAAATTTGGGTTAAAAGTTCAAAAGGTCCGTCTTAACCTAAACACAAGAGTCCTATTTATAAATGACCAAAAATGGGATAACTCTAACTCCTCGGTAGGCTCAACATAGTAAAAACCAGAAGTTAATTAAAATAAGTCCAAAAGCAAAAACTCAGGAAACTGGGCCTGACGTCGGTTGGCCCATCTTGAAGTCTTCTCTTGGGCTCGATCTCGAGCTCCTGGTCTCAAGTTGATGAATCAACTCGAGCATTTCAACACCGTGTAGGCACTTACCGTCTCGAGTGCTCTTCTCGAGTTGGTCCCGACTTGGCCTTGCTCGATCCAACTCATATCAGATTAGGTGTACTGGATATGCAAACTAACCCTAAGTATAGTTAAGGGCTATACATAGTGGCGTTGGTGCAAGCAAAATATAACATAACTATTAGCAGCCACCCGAATAAGAGGAGTCATTTACTATGCATGATAGAATAAAAGCCACTAAAGTCCTTGGAGCGAGGAGTCGCTCTCCCTTCCTTCTTTTGCTTCTTTCCATCCATATGTAATACATGCTACCTAGCTCTAAGGAGACATCGAAATCCTATATAAGGTTTAAGTGAATGTCTTACCGCACTGAAAAGTAATGAACATGTGTCTCTCCATGTACAAGGAAATCGAGCAGGTACGATTCACCCTATTATAAGGTGCCAAATCTGAGTAGAGTATGAGCAGGGAAAGATCGAGAACATACAACTTTCCTTCACGGCCTATGCATCTTATTTCCTTTTTTAATGTCATTGAGTAATCCGATTGTTAGCCTATGAATCCAATTCAACTCACATTAATCACGAAAGTTCACAAAATACATAGGAAGGCGAGATTCGTCGGATTCTTAGAAAAGTGACTTACTTCATAATAATATAACAAACATGTGAGTCAAAATTGATAGTATGGACAACATCATCGAGCATAAATTAAGAAAACCTCCCCGATCTTTTGATATGAAACATTGATCTCCTTTTCTTATCACCTTCAATCGTCACACGTATTTTTCATTTCTCTAAAAAGTCTCCTCATATTTAAATCAAAGGGCTTTGTAAAAAAGATATATCCCAATACTACATAAAATGAAAATTAAAGTTTATATATCATAAATCATAATAACAAAAACAATCTCTTCTAATGTGATTGAGTTGAGGATCCTCGTGATGTGTTATAATGGAGTCGTTCTGCAGTCAATAATGAAGAAAGAAGTCTACTGTGCTGGTCATGTGGTACATGCCACGGGAAAGTCACATTGTGAGCATATTTGGCAAAATGCATGACAAAAGTATGGCCCGGGGACAGACGCTTAGAAGGCTTGTGTGTGAGGCAACAGTAATTTTTTCAAATATATATGACGACACGATCTTACTATACGGTTGATTGCGATTGAGTAATCTAACATGATGCGAGTAAAGACCCGACCTGAAAAATCTAAGGTATGATGATATATGGTAATTATAAGAGCATTTATCTAATAATGATTAGAAATGAGAGTCTGACAAGGAGACTTAGGCAAACTGTGACCTAAACACGAGGGCTAGTCTTCTCGTAGATTGTCGACACCCTTCTCAAAAATTTATCTATTCTTTGGATTCGATTACGTTTGACTATATTAGGTGGGAAATGGGACAGCCTGATGCAAATGTAACCGGGCTCAAGTAACAATTTCGGTTCGCTTACTATGTTAGAATTACGATATGTGAATTAATAAATGGATCTAGTTAGAAATGGGATGACTTGGACCTAGATGCAACATTCCTTAAACTAGAGGTTATAATAGCGAATATTGATTGTTATTTTATTTTATTAAATATCTATATATATGTTGATAAGAGTAGGTCGTCCCTCACCATTTATTTAGGAGATAAGATTACTTTTATCTCGGGGCACGCAAGGCGAGGTCGAACTGACTAAGCATAGGGATGTCGTTTGGAGACTCGAAGACGACAGTGAGTCGCGAGGGCGTAATACCCGAGGTACGTTTCTCATTCCCCATCCCCGTCCATCGTCGTGATTTACCTCAGGCCACAATGCTTACGACTAGGGTTAAGACTCTCGAATAGGCATAAGAGCCTCATCATTCTGGCACCGGCCCCTGTGGATATGTTTCCTCATAATGTTGATTATGCATTTTCTGGGTTGTTGAATGTACCTTGCTTTTCTTCTTGGGATGGAATTTGTCAGATGAGATCTTGTGATTGATTGATCCCTAGATGTTTTGCGGACTATGGATGAGTTGAATACGTGTTCCGAATGGTATGATACACAGAGAAAAACTCTAAGGGCCGGCGTTGTTGAGGTCGTTACTTGTGAGCCGACGATGCCGATGTATTATTGCTTGTGTGATCTGGTGTTGTCAAAGTATTGCTTGTGTGAGTCGGCATGCGAGGTTTTGAATGTGTGGCGCTGTCTTGTTGGGGTTTGTCGTGAATGTTTGGATGTCGTAGTTGATTACAATCCATTCTTGATTATCCCTTCGACGTATTGATACTCATATGCGTTGAGTTGATGATGCTTATGATATAGTTTTGAATTGATTGTGCATGAGTGGAGGTCGATTCCACCAGAATTTTTTGCATCATCTGGCTTATGAGAGTCGGAGGAGCATAGGGAGTAACGCCACTTGCGGTAGTTACTTGCTCCGGTTCTCAGGCGCTCCCGAAGGAGTGGGAAAGATGCACTACGATGATCCTGGCACCATGAGAAGGGTTGAAATGAGATGAGGGATATGAGAGAATCGGTATGTTTACATTAAACTGTATGTAGCCTGTTGTATGCGCAGCTGTTTGTGTATTCCAACACAAACATTTTTTAACATATTATCGAGAATTGCGGTCTTTATGGCACAGGTGTATCAAGGGCACTTATGACACCCTAATCAGAGTACATTGCTGAGAGAGTCGACTAAAATATTATTTATCTAATTGCTATAATCTTGTGTGTCGCCTCTTGAACCTCAACCAGGATAAATAACAAGAAAAAACAAACAAACGGCCAACATGTATGTGGCTTTACTTATCTTGTAATAACGTGGAATTTGACGGAACCGTGCTCGTAAATTTGAAGTATTAATTGAAACACCTCCTTATTGTGTTACTCTATTATACTGACACAAACAAACGTATAGTGATCGGGAAAAGTTACGAAAGAGAGATCTAAACGAGCATGTAAGTCTTGTTTATACGATCAAAAGGATCCAAGGAAGTTACGACTCGGAATATATACAAAATTATAACTCACGGTTTTATGCATTAATGAATGAGCTAATGTAGAATAACCTAAACCTAATTGTAAAAATCAAATCACGACACGTAACTCATTGCTGAAATTTCATTGGAAAGATGTTAGTATTGCACGGTGTCTAGTTAATGCACCACACGGAAAGCCAAGAACCGAACCGAACCGCATTGACACGTCTAGTTATGCATCTGTTACACCGAAGAACAAAGTGCAAAATGAATGTCGTATGGAACTAGATGCGCAGCAAGATTCAAGATAGCCACTTTCAAATCCAAAGGAGCTGCATCCCATTTCGTCGACTGTCTAGCGGACTAATCGCCCCCGTGCAATGCGGGCCTAATGATTTATTTACATGGATTAGAGCACGACAACAAGAGGGCCGTAGTTTTGTGTGGTTGGGGGTTTAGCTGGGTCTCTATGTGCCGATTAAATTGGAACCGAGTACATGAGATCGATCCGTTTAACAATCTCCTGATGTTGAGGTTTGAATTGAATTACATGAAAATCTAATGGAGGACCAATTTTATTTGATCCCTTCTTTAGAAAAAAAAAACATTTGAACTGTCCTCGAAGTAAACCATACTTGGAACGTCCTTCTCTTGCTTGGAACACGTATTTAAGACAATGATAACATATCATCATTACATGACATTTAGAGGCGATATTATGTGAAATAGTTCTTCTTAACTCTCAGAAATTAGAGTTAGATGTTACATTTACGAATCTAAATTAGTGTTAGACACCTGATATTTATAGGATCATGTGGTTAGTTTGTATGTTATTTTTGTTTTAGTCGTTTTGCTTGGATAATTTGGTACTTCGGATGTTCTTTACAGGAAAAGGGGTCGATACGACGCAAAACCCATGTCGAGAAAGACATCTTGAAGGAGTGACAATAAGGTAGATGGTAGAATTGCCGAGAAGGAAGCTCCTAGACAGGAAGAGTCGTGTGGCCACACGAGGATTTGGTGTGGCCATACAAGCGCAACTGAATTGGACAGAAAGGTCCGTGTGGCCACACGAGGATCTGGTGTGACCGCACAGGGCGAGATGATATTTTTATATTATTTCCTAAAATATTGGGTGCTTTGGGAAAATTTACCCTAGCTATAAAAAGGGTTTAAATCGTGAGTATTAGGAAGAAAAAGGGGGAGGCTGTGAGGCGACGGCTAAGAAGAGAGATCGGAGAAGACGATGGAGATTTTCTTTTCCTTTCTTTTCTTGTTTTGCTTGTCGGCTAGTATACGGAACTAAATATTTTATCTAAGACGATGATGAACCAACTCGTATAGTGATTGTCTAAACTCTTTTCAGAATCAATTCGTGAAGTTTCACATTTGCTTATGTTCTCTAGTGCTTAATGCTTGCATATTGGGTTGATCGCCGAGTTGTTTGATTTCTTATCCTTTATGGACTCGAGAGATGGACTTAAGATTAGAAGGGGGAGAATATAACCTAGGTTAAGCCTAAGAGATCAGGTTAACTCGGAGGAGTATAGAGATGTACGCTCGTAGGTAACCAAGATAACAATTGACACTTAAAGGGTTATAGTTGCTCATACATCATTATAGAGATATAGGTTTACGGGTAATTTATGATTCACTGTTACAAACTCGAGAGAGGTCTAACGAACTATAAGAAATGTGGTTAGTAAACGTGAAACCGAGGAAATTGAGGAAGAGAGAGTGCAGATAGTTCACGAACGATAGGGGATTCGTAGTCCTGGGTTTTTCATCCATTGATTTATTCTATATTTGCTTTTGTTTAGTTGCTATTTTCATTATTGAATTAAATCATTTAAACAATTCAAGACTCTATTTTGACTGACTTCTTAAGTTAAAAATCAACAGAGTATTCTGAATAATCTATGTGGGACGATACTCTTACTCATCACTTAGTACTTATTCGACCCGTATACTTGCGTATGCGTTTCAGCGAACAGTCTTCTTCTTATCCATTCCATCATTTGGTGGCAGATCTTTTCACGAGAAGGGATATGTTGGGAGGTTATGGGGAAGTGGGGACCTTCTCGTTATAGTTAGTTCTTCAAGTCAAAGTTTTAAAGGAAATGCTAGCAAAAGTCAAAGTGAAGTGGTGGGGCAAACCCGTTATTATGACTTCCCCATGCCATTTGACATTCCAATGGCAATCCAGACTCGGTCAAACATTTACACCATTCATTCGCACCAGAGAAGGGTAAGCCAAAATGATTACACATTATTTTTTAACAGAAACATACAAAACATATGCTTCCATCTCTCTTTTGGTAAAAACTCATGTAAGAAGTGAAACAACCAACTCATGCATGAAAAGCAAGATTTCGGCCTTTTTCCAGCGTGTTTTGTTTATGTTTGACAAAGGAAATGCACAAATACTTCTAAAAAGTCTTCCCACGGTTGGTTGGCGGGTCAAGGATTTGTGTTTTAATTCTTCCTCTCAACGGTCCCCGGCCTCCCCGCTGAATTCAATACTCTCCCCCAAGTTGGCCTTCACTCTTGCTCTCCCACACTATATATACCTTGCGGAATCATGCCGGTTCTCCACATCCCAACTACGACAATTATCCAACATAAATGAAGATGAAGATGAGTTCCAAGTTGTTCATCCTGTTACTCCTGGGTATTCTGGTGTCCACCGCGACGTCCAGGGTGCTTAACTCGGCCAAAAAGAGTGGTTCTGTCCAGGAGGAAAAGGCCTTCTTTCCTGGATACGGCGGTGGCCTTGGGGGTGGAGGCGGGGGCGGTTTCGGAGGAGGTGGCGGGGAAGGATTGGGCGGAGGATATGGCGGTGGTGCTGGATATGGCGGAGGAGCAGGTGGTGGACTGGGCGGAGGTGGCGGTCTAGGAGGCGGAGGCGGTTATGGAGGTGGTGGCGGTGGAGGATTGGGAGGAGGATATGGATCTGGTGGAGGATTTGGTGGAGGAGCGGGCTACGGGAGTGGTCTGGGTGGAGGAATTGGTGGCGGAGGTGGTGGAGGGTACGGAGGAGGAGGAGGTGGTGGGCTTGGTGGTGGTGCCGGAGGAGGGTACGGTGGTGGTGCAGGCTTCGGCGGGGGATTCGGGGGTTACCCTTGAAGACTTTATAAAACAATAATGGGAGTGTATTTTAAAAATATTGTGAAGATCCAAGTCAAGGGAAAACCTTTCAATGTATACCA